>LPNX010396263.1:0-208842 GCA_001517045.1 Pseudotsuga menziesii
AACCATGTTTATAGATAGCTATGTGTTTTCTCAAAAAATTGAGCAATATTAGTTGTTAAGACCTATGGGCATAAATATTTAGCTGCAACAAGTTTTCCCTCAATAAAGGAGGTAATTCAATGGCTCGATCAAAGTAAATCTCTCAAGATAGAGCCTCTCTCCTTCTACTTGATCTCGATAGTGCATTCAGTATTTAGGAAGTTATAAATCTCTTATTAATGTTTCAAAGTGGCGTCTTAAATTGAAAAACATTAAAAATTGCATTTGAGATTCGTGTCATAAGGAAAGTGTTATATTTATAGAATAGATTGATGGAATAGTTATTATTTATAAAATAACTTTATTGTTAATAAATACACATTTTGATTTTATAGTAAAGGAAACAAGTTTACACAATAAGGTTGAATAACTTTTCCATGGGCAAGATTGAATTAGCTTCAATGTTGAGTACCCATGGTTTATAATTACATGTGAAATTATATTATTAGTTAAAATGTGTAACGGTTTACCCGTGGCTTAATTAATGAAGAGAAGATTTTATTAAGAATATGTTATAGTTAAAAGTTAAAGTACTTTTATTAAAAGTGAATGATTTACTAATTGAAAAATGGTTAAAAGATGAATGTAAGAATTAGAATGTTATGTTTTATGAGTAATGGTTAAGATATTTTATGACTACAAAGGATGCTAAGTCTTATAAGCCTATGCAAGGTATTTCCATTTAGATATCTTAACTTGGAACCTAGGGAGTTTTTCTGTCTTTAACCTTGAACCTTAGTGGATTCGTCACCGAGCTCAGGGGTGACTTNTATAAGCCTACGCAAGGTATTTCCATTTAGATATCTTAACTTGGAACCTAGGGAGTTTTTCTGTCTTTAACCTTGAACCTTAGTGGATTCGTCACCGAGCTCAGGGGTGACTTTAGATGGATAAGCATATGTCAAATGAAGGCTATGGTTGGGTGAAAATTCGTAGACACATTTTCAATTGCCCAAGCTAAGAGTAGTCCTTAACAGCTAGATTTTTTATGGATGTACTTTACCTTGTTTATAAAACTTATGCTTTCGGATTTATGGTACTAATATGCATGTTAAGTTATATAAAGTGGTGGTTGGAGGAGTTGCATTTCAATGGTGGAAAATACTTCGAATAACTCTCGAAAGACAAGTGTAAAATAAATTAGTTCGTATATGTCCATACTTTATACAGTACTTTTATTTTATCATATCGAGTCACTTAACTTTCTTATTTCTCCTTAGTTGAGTAGGAGACTATGCCTCCACCATTGATAATGATGTGTAAGGGGACCGAGTACAACATATGATGCTATAACTGAAAATCAATGTTAACTTCTAATTGATTTGATCATACGACTAATATAATGTTGGCACATTATTATAACATACAGTGAGGAATGGTTATGGTTATGTAAACAAGGAGTTGAATTCAATTTGTATGTTTAAATGTTTAGTTTCCACCTAAATATTTTGTTTTTCACCTAAGTTTACTATTATGGGATTTGGGGTTTGTTACAGAAGACTTATGGTTGATTTTGATTGGGACTATTCAAACTTTTTCTTAATTGGTAGGTGAAGATAGATCACATTTTCACTAGAACAAATGCCTGAATTAAAAAAAAAGAAAAATGATATTAACAAAATAACATATCTCATACTAAATTACTAAGAATAAGAAATGGGACAAGATGAGAAGTTTGAAGGAATTAAACTTTAATCTTTTGAAAAAAGATGAACATTGAGAGTAAGTAAAATTTTAGGGGTGAATTTTAGTCCATGGGCTATTTTTGCATCTCGGCTAATTTGAATTTTTTAAGTCTTCTTTGGCTTTTTCACTCTAACAACGGCCAAATTATTATATAAACTCTATAAAATCCTTAGCAATTGAAATATTTTTTATAAAATATCACCCAATATTTTATAGTTAACATTTTATATACTTTCACCCAACATTTATATACTTTTAAAATAAAAAGAGTATTTTAAGAAAAATAACTCGAAATATTATATTATATTGAAAGTGAAAAAGAATAAAAAATTCTAGAAATAAAATTTGAAAGAAAGATTTCCTATTCTTATAAATATATAATAACTGGTTATAGATTTAAATTAAATATTTTAAATCTATTTATTAATATATTTAAATTATAATCATGAAATAGAAAATAATGATAACATTATTTTTATTTTTAAAAAATAATATAGAATTGAAATTAATTGAGTATTTGTCCAAAATATTTAACAGTTGAAATATAATATCTCACAAAATGAAAAATATTAAAAAACACAACAATTAAAATAACATAATCTAAAACTTAAATAAATTTCATAACTTTTAAAGTTGATGATTTGTTTTAATATATCCTGAAATGGACCCACGAAAATTTCAAAAGTGAACTTTGAATTTTTTCAATCAGGCTCAATGTATATTATAAAAAAAATATAACGGGTAACATGACCTTCGCAACGCGAGCATCGAAATAACGAGTATACTAGCACGAACAATACTTAGGTGCTCTGCTATNCCAATGTATATTATAAAAAAAATATAACGGGTAACATGACCTTCGCAACGCGAGCATCGAAATAACGAGTATACTAGCACGAACAATACTTAGGTGCTCTGCTATACACCATCAGTTGGCCGTGGATGAGGGACGAATTATTATGAAATTTGGTTTTTAGAATAAATAAATAAAGTAAAATATATTAATAAATAAAATATTTATGGATTAAGGTATAACAAGTAAGATAATAAATTTTCCTAACAAAGTAAATATAATAGTTAGAATAAATCATACAAATCAATTTTAATTAACAAAATAATATAATTTAATCAACAATATGCCACAAAAATATAAGTAGCCTCAATATACCACATAACACACTTTCTTTTATTTAATACTTACTAATCACATTTTTGAGAACAATGAATTGTACGTAACTTTCTCTTTGGTCTCACCAAATGATCTTCCAAAAATCTCACATAACACACTTTCTTTTATTTAATACTTACTAATCACATTTTTGAGAACAATGAATTGTACGTAACTTTCTCTTTGGTCTCACCAAATGATCTTCCAAAAATCTCCTTGCTTCTTTAAGTATCGAGTGCTTCCCAATGTTGCCAAACTCATGTAAGTAGATGCTTTCACAATTAACTTCAGCATGTTGTTTTACATTTGGGCCGGAAATCCATGTAATGTGAAATATACACCTGCACTTTTCTTCTTCAATGTGTGAACTGATATGTTTAACAGGAAAAACCTGCATTAAAAAATATGTTATTACTTTATAATTTATCAATAATTTAAGGAAATTATAAAATAAAATTAATATACATTTCTACAGTAAATGAACCAAAAAAATACAATGAAAGAAACACTTTTTTCTCAATAAATAAATAATTATAATTTTAATGACATAATTTTTTCACAAGCGACATATTATGGTACTAATACCAATTTTAATATAGTCAAGAACACATACTTCCATATAATTTATCTCATTTTCAAAAATATTTTCCAACTAAAAAAAGTTGTTCAAGAAATCATAACCAAAAGATTCATTGCTGGAACATTTGAAAAAAAGATTTATGAAAAAGGAAAAGAATTTCATTAATTGCTTATAAAAAATTTCCATAATTCCTTATAAAACATATCATATAGATTTGTGCTATAAAAACTAAATCTCATTTTTCTAAATTCCCAATAACAAGTAATTATTTTTTAAACATACAAATTCTCACATCCCTTCAAAACTTATTTCATAGAAAATTACTAAAGTTGAATTTCAAAATGAGCCTAAATATAACTTAATCATGTAGAAATGTGAAACAAAATAATCTATTTNACATCCCCTTCAAAACTTATTTCATAGAAAATTACTAAAGTTGAATTTCAAAATGAGCCTAAATATAACTTAATCATGTAGAAATGTGAAACAAAATAATCTATTTCATAAAAAATTGTCAAAGTTGAATTTCAAAATGAGCCTAAATATATCTTGATCATATAGGAATGTTAAACAAGTGAAAATTATTAATCTATTTCATAAAAAAATGTCAAAATTGAATTTCAAAATGAGCCTAAATATATCTTAATCATGTAGAAATGTGAAACAAGTCAAAATTATTTTTTTAACTCAATTATATATTAATCTAAAATAAATAAAAAGTATTTTTACTAAAAATATAAATTTAATAATTTTTATAAATGATATATTTTTTTAAACAATTTAATTATATTATATGACCACAGTCTTGTATTTAAACATATGTTTAATAATTTTAATGAATAGTCATATTTATATTCTCTAAATAGAAAGTTATCTTAAACACGAAATTAGTTTATGTGAAATTGTTAAGAGAAGTTAATAAAATGCTAAAAAAGTAAAATTTCAATAACAAATAATAATCATATTAATTTGTGAGATCTTTTTAATATAAATAATTTAAATTAAGGAAATAATAAATAATTAACTAATATTAAATAAAATAGTACATAAATAGGAAGAAAACCCAAGGAAGCATTTTGAAGGGATTAAACTTTTTTTCATATGAAAAAAACATAAATAATTTGAAAAAAATTGTTTAAATTTTTCATAAAATTAATTATATATATATCATCTTCATGGATCAAATTAATCTTAAGCAAATATAATTTATATATATTTTTAAAGATGTAGAAAATATTTTATATTATGTCCATAATAATTTAGATAGACAAACAACTCTTACTATCATGCTATAATTGAAGTTCATGCAGGCTGAGTATATTATCAGACAACAAGCGCAAGGAATCGTAGAAATATAAGGAAATCTGGCGTTTTTTAATACCACCGAGGGTTACAATTTGATGGGCCCTGGTTTCAGTGTTTTGACTGTAAAAATACGATGGAATATACATCGAAAACCTGATGTTGCCAAACGTTTTTTTAGGTTTGCACAAGTTTCGCTTCAATGTTTTTAACAGCCTGTCCCTTAACCCTAATCTAAAACAAGAAATCATCATTAACCTACGATATCATGATCAATTATTAAATTTACTGGCAAAGATGATTAAGCAATTACTCAGTTTCAAGAAGAAGGCTTCAGGCTTCCCCTGTCAATCTGTAGATGAGGCATCTGAGAAGCTAAGAATTTAAGCAATTAATTACATGTCAAATGTAGCCATGGATGACCAGGGACAGGAGCTGTGATGGAATCCACTGTGTATTTTCTTTTTTGGTTAGGGCATAAGAACAAGAGAGCTAATGTGGTCTATAAATTGGATGTGAAGCTCTGCATATAGAAAGAGCAATTCAAGAAAACCTGACCAGTTACTCTCAGAACGCCATGTCTCTCAAGTCGTGATTTCTATGGGCGTTTTCATTTGTAAGTGATGAAAATGTGATAGTGTAAAAACAAATCTCATAAATATTATCTTCGAAAACTTCAATAACCCTAGAAATTTTGTTTTTCTATATTTAAAAGACTAAAAGATAAAAAAGCAATCTGACCTTGTTAACCACAGCATCGAAGTACCGAGTGCCATCAGGAATGCAGGCGCGATCAGCTAGTGGTGGATGAGCGACCAATACAAACCGCTTTGGTATCAGTTCCCTGCACTGTTTATCTTCGAGCGGGGTCGATGGTTGACGGAATCTTGCATACAGATGGTGCGCACTTTTCAAACAGGTCAAATCCAACACTAAGTCTGGTTTGTCTGGCAATATTTCATAGTGGATGACGAGTTTCCCATCGCGCAGGGTGATGGAAACAAGACACCATCCGTCGTCGCCGTTGCCGGGCTTGTAATCAAGAACACCGCTCCATTCAGTGATGCTGCTGCTGCTGCTACCTGCACCAATGTCCATGTTGATCCTGAAAGCTGTAATCAAGAACACGGCCGCTCCTTTGAATAGAAAGGTGGAGGTTACTTGCAATTGCAATGCCACTTTTAATACAAAACGATGGCACTCTTAAACAGTAAACAGTTATCACGAAATGAAAGAGAAAATTGATGTTGCGATACGTGCAGATCGGAATAACAGTATCAAGAAGAGGTTATACGAAGTCGATGCTCTGTTCTCTGGTTTGACGGTCTAGAGTAGGCTATGTATCAAAAGAAACTTTCTATTGTAAGTAACTCCATATTTTTATATTTATTTATTTTATGTAAAGATTAATTAAGTTTATAGGGTTCAATCCAATTTTGTGAAATATAGGTCCATCCACTGTTGAATCTTCTTTCATCTAAATTTGTTTGACTTTTTGAACTTTTATCTTACCACTTTTTATTGAAAAATAACCCTTCAACAAGGTTTTAAAAAAAAATTACAGTTCAATATTTTTATTAAAAAATTTGATATTCAATTAAAAAATATGTTTTTTGATTGAGGAGTTAATTTCCAATTAAAAGATAAAAATGGATTCATTTACCAGTGTTTTTAGTTGACCGTACTTTTTGAAAACTGAGGGTAGTAACACAAAAAACTGGAAAGTAACATATACTAACATTATGCATTTTAAGTACATTAAGCTGTAATATTAAAAGCAAACAAAACATGAAACCTATAATCCTTTGTGAAAGTTAATGTCAAACCATATGTAACGGGGCATATAAAATTTTGCAAAGTTAACATATTGTATGGATGGTGTAATTGAAATTACATGACATTTTAATTTTGAATTAAAGGATATGTTTTTATTAGGGAGATTAGTTTCCAATTAAAAGATGGAAATTTACTCATTTACCTATGGTTTTGTTGATCAAGTACTCTAAAAATGAAGGGTGAAACAAAACATCCTACCAATAGTGACACACACAACTCAATAGTAACATGTGTTGGCATTATGTATCTTAAATTCATTAAGTGATAAACTTAGGAAACAAACAAAAGGTGGAACTTAGAATAATTTCGAGAGGTTAATGTTAGGCCACATGTAATGCATCATACCAAAATTTTCAAGGTTAACATTTTGCATCAATCGTATGATTGAAATAAAAAGCCGAATAAAAAAACATATTGCAATCTAGATCGTATAATGATTTTCCCCAAAAAGGAAAATATCTCACTTTTAATTGTTGTCTAGCTTATGAATGGATCGATTCACCCATTGAATCATGAAATCACTGATTGGTCTGATTTTCTAATTTTTTTCCAAGTCTAACTCCTAAATTATCTTCGAAGAACAAGTGTTCGGGATTTTTATGATCATATGTTGTTTTCTGTTCTTGAATTCTCTTCCGTTACGTACTATCAACCACTTATTCATTATCTCACTACCCCTTTTCATCTCCATATTGTTTCGAAGGGTTCAGCTTGTCTAGAGGCATCCCAATAAGTAAGCAACCATTTTTTCGATTGCTGGAGTGATGTATAGTGCCCAAACACACAAGAGAAACATTCCACCTTTAAGAAATTGACATATAATATGTTTTGGGTTTCTAGCTATTTTTCATGTTTTAATGGTAGTCTAGAATTTTCAATGCAAAAATGAGATTCTTTAAACCTCCATCTAAGCATTTTTATCACTGGAGTAAAGGTATTTTCCAAAATATTCCATCACCCAAGAGAAATGATTTTCCATTGCCACATTGTATGGAGAGTTTCCAAACAACAATGAAATCAAGTTATAAGCAAAGACATTATATCTTAGGTTGTGAAAAATCACTAGGAGAAAAGAAGTAAGATTTGGTAGCTAAGAGTAAGAGAATGATGGATTGAACAGTATCGCAAATATTGATGATTTTTTCTTGCAAACAAGGGAAATTGGAATGTAGACTATATTCAATGGATGCATACAATGGCTCAATATTCCCTATTCAACCTTTACACAAGAAGCACCAAGATTTGAACAGTGTAAAATATCCAAAGGGATGTCTCTATTGTTGCACATTCTTTATCTATCCCTTCACATGGTTTTAGTATTGACTCTTCATAGGCCTTCTTTGGATCCATACACCAAGTTGGATTAAGGCACTTGTTTTCCATCCATCTTAGAACCCTAATTAATTATAAACCCGTATTAATAAAAGCATGTGGACAAAATCATATTTTATCCAAAAAAATAGTATAAAGGTAAAGTATCATCATTTAAACCCTAGAGAAACCTAGGAGTCCTTATCTCCGTCCTCTTTTATTCATCTACAAGGGATGACTTGCATAAATTTCGAGGTTCACATTATACAGGCTAGTTCCATCAATGTCTATTGGTTCTAGAATGAACAATTCTTCAACTGCTATAAAAGATTATATGTAAAACAACCATTGTCTTAGTTCCAATTTTAGTTTCTGTTTAAAAACATAGCTTGTATAGTGTACATGCTCCATAGTTTTTCTTTCATTTCATGTTGTTTCTTTCTTGGAATCATGAGGAAATGAATCTCCATCTACAACACGAAATGGTGCTGACTTAAATAAGCATTATTGAGACAACCTAGGCACTTGTTTCAAGGATATAATAGGTAGATGTAAAGAATGAGAGGGCATCTTCATACAAGCAAGGCTAAACACGATCCTCCTCACAAGGTATTGGAATGAAATTGATCTCCACACTTGAAACGATGGACTTTTATTCCTAAATAGAGATGTCCATATGAGACTCGATTAAAGGAGCATTATGTAATACTAAACAATGAGAGACAATTATTGTTAGAATTTCTCTTCTTCTAATAATTTTATTAAAAAAAATATTTGGATTTTATCTTTATATGATCAATAGCTTGTTTGACTCTTCATATTACGTTCCACATCTATTCCAACTCGACCCTTTGAATAGGCCCAACTCCCCAATCATTCACACAATTACAGGTTCCTTTATCACTTATGTGTTCAATCTCTTCACACACAATTCTATGCTCCATCTTTCACATAGTTCTAGGATTTCAATATAGCATCTAGAAATAGGTTCTCACTTTGATAGGTTGAGACACAGGAAGTTAGGAACTACCATGATACCATCCCTCTCTATGCAGTTAAGAAATGACAAAACCAAGAAAAGTATTTGACTTTTTCTTCCTTATTACAGAAAGGGAATTTCTTCGAACAGATCCTCACTTATTCAGTAAACCATTGTCCTATTCTAAAACAAGGGCAATCATAGCATAATGCATTTCTTACCTCTATGATTCCTAGACTCTATGCCCTGAAATTGTAAAATAACACTAGCACAACACTGAGGAGCATTGTACCCGATTCCAGCCTATGACCTTAAAACATGGGGCATTCACAAGATAGAAATGGTAAGCCCAGCCAAAAATAAGCTAAATAAATACTAAAAAACTCTAGAAACAAAATAAAATCACTACTAATACATCAGGAGAAATGCGATAATCTTACAAAGAAGAGAAATAAAATAATACACTGCTTTCTACACTCCAACGGAAGCGTCCTGTGAATCCCTATAATTGGAGATGAAATTTGATTATCCGAGGGATAATTAAGAGTCAAAACTCCAATCCACGGTGACTTATTCAACGAAAACACACATAAATGGCTCTCACAAGGAAACTATCAAACCATTAGGAAGAATAATGGGTAATTGAATACCAATGGAGAAATATATAGTGAATCAATGATAATTGAAAGAGATGGTTTCTCCCTAAACCATGTAATGTCAATTCTGAATCCTTTTCCAATAAAAATTTTTAGGGATATTTATTTTTGCCCACTACAGAGATGTTTAAGCATACAAACACAACTATGTTCTTATTTGGAAGAAGTAGTCGCCTAGGACCTATGAGCAAGCGAGAAACTAAGAGAAGTTTCACAACCCACTATCAATGGTAAAATGACTCTTCCTAGTATATCGACAGTTCTTGGGTGGGATTATGCTTTCTTATCCACTGAAGTCCTTACAGATGAAGTCACTTTCCAAGAAGAACTCTGTTCCTGGTGAAAATAAAGGGGAGATACATATTTCCATTGCTCTCCATCTTGAATATCCACATTTCGAGGAAAATATCCTTGAACTTTCCTTGGAACACACTGTTGTAGGTTGTGAACAGAATCCCCACAACCAGTATACTTGCAATTTTGAAAAATGAAGGCATGTGGATGTGGGCCACGATTTACCAATCATCGGAGTCTGAACTTTGGAATTGTTTTACATACAAATTGCAAGTGCTACTCCCATCCATAGCGTAGCTTGGCACATATCAGTGATAGTCCGATCCCAACATAACATTCTACTGTGTTCCATAATGTATCCTATTTAACAAAGAGTGAAAAGATTCGTGGAATATTTCATATTTTGGGAATAACATTTCTCTCATAACTAGGAATTGGGTGTACTTTGGACAGTTTGAAAGGTATGGAAATTCTCTACAACTTTTATGTTTTGAGTTTTTCCTGATTCCTTACTGTTTCTCCGGGGCGGGTGTTTTAGTAACAAAGCATCTTTTAAAAGATGCTTTTAAAAAACATCTTTTAAAAGGTGCTTTGTTACTTTTATGCTCACCCCTAAAAAACGGTAATGAATTAGGAAAAAATCAAAACAGAAACATTGTATAGAATTTTAAGACCTTTCCAATGGTATAAATTTCGCCCTATTCGGAGTTATGAGCAAAACGTTATGTCAAAAATACTAAATATTCCTGGAATATTCTTGTCTTTTTTCAAACACGATACATTTTGAGCAAAATAAAACCTTATCAAGAATTTTGCATTCAATGCCATTATGCCATCCACGAATCACATTTATGTGTTCGCGTGGATGGCTCTGAGTAGACACTCGGTAGTGGAGTTTGGACTCTTCGCCCAACAATCCCTACTCAAAGAGTGGGATTATGAATACTCCTTTAGTCATAGTCTCCTACTACCTACTAACCTACTATGAATCTTATATTACAAATATAATGACGTTTTGGAAAAAAATTTAAACGCCAAAACAACGTTATATAAATTATTCAAGTGTCTAACCAAACAATTTTTCCCAACTTTTACCTGTATTTGACGAGAAAAATGTCCCAAAACATATAAATACCCCTCAAATTCCAACTCTCCATCCATCCATGTCTACATTGATCAATGTTCACCAAGCGCTAGACTTTTGTAAAATATAAGCCCATCCCTATCTACATGGATCAATGTTCACCAACCGCTTGTGGTACATTGTGCTATTCATAAGTCATTTTTGCATTGTAATTTGATTTCTTTTGATACGATTATGATTCTTCTTAAATATGATGAAGGTAATGGGTGGTTCTCAATATAATTTATTAAATAAATAAGTTTTTTTTTTTTATTTAAAATTATTTTTAATATATTATTTATTAATAATTATTTAATTGTATTTAAAAATTTTATTATAATTTATGTTTTTTTTTTTATAAATTTTTTAATTAATATAAATTTTAATTTGAATGATAATGTTAAAAAAAATATAAAATATAGAACGCTGTAACTTTTTTAATTAATATTAATATTGTAATAAATTATATTAAACATATAATTAAGATTTATTTATTTATTTTTATAATTTTTTAATTAATATAATTTGAATTTGAAAGATAGTGTTAAAAAAACATAAAATATAGAACGTTGTAACTCCTTTAATTAATATTAATATTGTAATAAATTATATTAAACATAATATAACTAATGTATAGTCATGATTCTTTTATTTATAATATTGATGATGATGATGATGGTTAATGTCCTCTCAGACTAAACTTTGGTTTATTGGACCTAAAGAAACAAATTAGTTTGTTTGTTTAAAAATTTTATTTCTATGCTCAAAAAGCTTGGAGAGAAGCGTCCCGAGAGCACTATAATTTTGACAAGTTAAAAGGCTAGGAAGGTCGGTATTGCAAAAAAGATTATGAAACTGAGATCTAATGTGGGTGTATGCATGACACTCTAAGAGGAAGTGATTTTAATCCTCAATGTTCATATTATCACAGAGATGGAAGATCCTTTCCACCCTTGGTGTTTTACGAACCACCCAATGAGTTGTTTCACTATGGAGCTCATGAGAGTTCTTATCTTATCTTGGCTATATTAGTTAATTTTTCTTTGAACCAGTTAAAACAGAGTGATACTTTTGATCTTCTCGAGTAGGGTTGATGACCTTCTTATAATATCTTAATTTTCTTGTAGCCTCTAAATCCTTGTCACACCACATTTTCTCTTTAAACTTGGAAGTAAGAATATTTTTAATGTTATTAATATTTTTTGATGCATCATTTTCGTCGAGCTCCCAAAGGTTTAACGAGGCCCTAGTATCTTTATACCAACCTCACTTGAGCCTTAGGTGGTTTTGGCTAGAATTTAAAGCTATCTTAGGAAGTCTATGGTCCCTCATATTATTGATTTTGTGCTTGTGTAACAGGAACCTAGTCATAGCTAGGCTCTCGATAGGGGAAAGGTCGACTTCTATAAGGAGAATAGGGTAGGGTGTATTGCTTTTAATTTTGAATTTATATGTTATGAAACACTTCTGGATTTGCTCAATATTTCTCCAGGATTCTCTAGAAATGTTGCAAACCCAAACCTCACACCCATAGAATATAATAGGAGTGACTGAAGTTTCAAAGAGGATTTTCTTTTTATCCCATGTCACAAGGTTTTCTTCTTTACAATTATTTTCAAGACCAAAATAATATTTCCACCCTGCATTAATCCTTTTCTCAATTCTATAGTTCCAGTTGAGCTTGTGATTAATATTGATTCCTAGGTATTTGTAAGAAGACACTTCCTCCGATGGAATTATCAAGGTTCGTCGATTTTGACGAGGAGAAAAGATGTCTCGAAAGCTAGGTGAAGCTCTGGTTTGTTCCCCTTGTAGCCTCCTCCCTCTCTAATCCTTAAGTGTTTTCATTTTACCTCCTCTGTTCACCCGTGACCGTCATCTCAAGGAGGGAATCAAGCCCTCCCGCATGCACCATTCGGTCTGTCCCTCCAATGCTCACGCCCCAGACCCCATCTTGGAAAACCTGCCTTCTGATGAGACCCTACAGCTTGACATGGTCAGAACCGATGAGGAGCAGTAGCCTGAGCCACCAGATGGTGCCAGGCCTCGAACATCGAATACATGAGGACTTATGCACTCATTGGAAAATTCATGGTAATATGGCCTATCGAAAAAGATTTACTCCACTGGATCACTGCCAAATGGAGATCGAAGGCTCATTTCAACATTCATCTCGGTTTAGAAGGATTATTCACCATCATTTTCACCCTGCTAGAGGAAAAATATCGTGTTCTGGAAAAAGGGCCCTATTTATTTAATTCTGCAGGTCTTTTTCTTAGAAACTGGGTGGAGCGATTCAATCCACATATGGAAAACGTTTCCTAGGCCCCAGTCTGGGTCTTCCTTTATTCCCTCCCTCAGGATTATTGGGATGAGGAAACACTCAAGGATATTAGCAACATGGTATGATATTTTGTCAAAGTTGGTGACCAAACGCGATAGCAAAGGTAAACTTCATAAGCTCATATTTGTGTATATATGCATATTGTTAAAACCCTACTAGATTCCATCATCCTAGCACATGAGGACACATAATGGGTTCAAGCGTTAGATTACAAGCATATACCCTTTCGATGTTGGAAATTCCATGAGCATGGACATCTTTACAGGGATTGTCCCAAAATTAAAATCACCATAGAACACACTGTTGGTACTGATGAGGAAGGCTTCAAGAAAGTCACAGGAAAACGAAGACAAGGAAGGAAAAATCACCATCATCAGTAAATATTCCAACCCATCCACTAGCAACAGCTTTAGGGTCCTTGAAACTCCCCTGGAAGAACTAGAGTAGGTCACTACAGATCCTCCAAACTCCTCCAAGCATCCCCACCAGGAGGAAAAAAAAGGAAAATCCTCTATAGGGAAAATCCAACAGGACAAGATCCAGAGTGAAAAGAAGTCCCTACCAGTCAAGGAAATAGTTCACCCCCAAACCTCTCTCTTATCCACTCACGAGTCAGACATCATTATGGATGAGGAAATGGGGGATATAGAACTGGGAGACATGGATCTCATAGGTCTGGAAGATGTTTGTAAGAACAATACCATTCAATATATTGATCCCAAGTAGATACAAATGCTCAGATATATTCTACCCATTGTTAAATGCAACAACAAATTGGGCATAGTCACCACCACCACCAAAGAAACCAATAAAGGCAGCAATGAAGGTAAAAAAAGAGGAAGGAAAACTACTCTTCAAAGGATCGCCAATCTCGGGACCATTTTGGTCGAATCAGGGCAATGCTCTCAACTTACTGATTTTTTCCCTCTCAACCCCACCGTTAATCAATGAAGATTATATCCTGGAACATAAGAGGTATCAATAGTCCCAACATGCAAAGAATTATTGACAAAAATATCCATCAATAGAACCCCGCTATTCTCATGTTACAAGAAACCAAATCCAATAGCTCCAACATCGACTCTTTGATGTCCAGACTCTGGCGAGGCAGCTAGTCCATCTCCCTTGACTCCTCTAGAGCCTCTAGAGGACTCACAATCTCTTGGAATCGAAAAGAGGTGGTACTTGACCAATTCATGGATTCTCGCCACTCTATCACTTCCCTCTTTCACCCCATTGGAACCAATATACATGGCCAAGTCACTAATGTCTATGGACCCCAACTCCCTGATAAAAAATCCACGCTTCTTAATTTCCTCAAGTGGCTTAATCTGGACCAAGCCCATCCTATTGAAATTCTTGGTGGTGACTTCAATCATGATTACCTCCCTTTAGGATAACCAAGGAGGAAGGCGCATACTCATAGAGGAAGATAAAATCTTCAATGGATTCATTGATAATAACAATCTTATTGACCTCCACACCAACAACAACATCCATACCCGAAACAACCATAGGGGAGGAGCTGCTAAGATCACTTGCAGGCTTGATCAATTTCTCATTTCAGAACACATCATGCTCGAAAATGATGAGATCCATGCGCCCATTCTCCCTGTGGTTGGCTCATATCACTGGCCAATTTGTCTAAACTGGCAGGTCGATGATGTAGCCAAATGGAAACCTTTTAGGTTTGAGAAATTTTGGCTCACTCATCTAGATTTCCATGGGATGGTCACAAGATGGTGGCTGAACACTCACGTCATTGGGACTTTGTACATGCATACACTCCATAACAAGTTGGAAATTTTGAAGAAGCACCTCAAACACTGGAACAGACACATTTTTGGGAAGATCTTTACCAACAAAGCTCTCCTGGAATAGGATATGGCTCGCCTTCAGCAGCAGATTATATCCTCAGGATGCACTTAGGAATCTAATGCTCAGGAACAATAAATCACTCTTCATATTGCGGAAAGGACTAAATAGGAGGATATTTACTGGAGTTTGAAGTCACACATCAAATGGATCTGGGAAGGAGAATGCAATACTTCGTTCTTCCATATATCTACTCTACAGCATAGTATGCACAATTGGATCGCCAATCTAAAAATCCCAAAGGTCTTATTTTGGAGATTCACTTGGACATGAAAACTGAGCTTGTCAGCTTCTATGAGGATCTCCTCACTTAGAATGATCAAGACAGGGATTTGGCTATCAAAGAAGTTACCTATCACATTCCATCCTTGGTAAATGAAGAACAAACCATCATGCTCATGAGGCCCACAATGCTTTAGGAAGTAGGCTTGGTTGTGCTGCAAATGAAAAAAGATAAAGCCCCTAGTCCCAATGGCTTCATTGTTAACTTCTTTCACTCTTGTTGGAACCTGATAAATTTCGAGGTTTGGGAAATGGTGGAGGAATATTGCACCACTCAGAGAATATGTCCTACCCTTAATGCCACCTTTCTCACTCTCATTCCCAAGGAAAACAAATCCTCCATGGCCAGTAAGTTCTGACCCTTTTCCCTTTGCAATGTGCTCTACAAAATTATCATAAAGCTCATAGCCAAACGCCTTAAGCCCCTCCTTCCCTCTCTCATCTCGGTGGAACAAACTGGCAATGTTGAAAGCCGCCAAATTTTAGATGGGATCATCCTGGTGCATGAAGCTATCCACTCCCTTAATACCACCAAAAACCCTGGTATGCTCCTCAATTTAGACCTCTACAAATCGTTCGACAAACTCAACTGGGATTTTATTGAGAAAATCCTGTCAGATCTTGGGTTCCATCCCTCCTAGATTCATTGGGTTATCCACCTCATCTCTTTTTCCTTCTCTTCCATTATCCTAAATGGCATTACTTCTAAACCCTTTAATTCCTCTCGCGGTATAAGACAGGGAGATCCCCTCTCCCCCTTAATTTTCATTCTCATGTCTAAATGCCTTGGCTGCATGCTCACCTAAGATAAAGTCCTCAAATCCCTTAAGGGTCTCTCTCTCCACGATCATCCCCCCATCACCCATCATCAATTCTTAAATGACATCCTCCTTATCAGACACCCCTATGTACAGGAATCCAGAGATTTCAAGCACATTCTCTCCACCTTTTCCAAATACTTAGGTATGACTATCAACTAGAAAAAATCATAAATTTTCTTCTTGAACACTCCTATCCCAACCCAAAGAAACATAGCCCACATTCTAAGTTTTAAAATGGCCACTCTCCCTCTGAAGTTCCTCGGACCACCCTTAATAGAAACTACACTCAAGCACTCCTCATAGAGAGAACTTTTAACTAAGTTGCAACTTCACTTGTCTCACTGGACTCTGCATTCTCCCAACCTTGCAGGTCTCCTAGTTCTTATCAATTCCATCTTCAAGTCATGCCTCTGTACTTATTTTCAGTTCTAGCTGCTTCGAAATGGGTCCTCAAAGTTATTCGCTCACTCCAACACACCTTCCTTCGGAATGGACACAAAATATCCCATCAATGGGCTTTTTCAAGTGGGATACTATCTGTTTCTCTAAATTAGATGGTGGGCTTGGGCTAAGGGATCCAGTGCAAAGTGATGAAATTCTCAGTGCAAAAATATGGTGGAACTAGGTCACCAAAAATCATAGCTAGTGGGACCAACTATGGAATAAAAAATATGCAACAAAATGTCCTACTCAACAGCTTGCTAGGTTCATTGAGAATATTAAAGGTTCTCTCATATGGAATGCCACCAACTCACAGAGACCCATAATCCAACAACATTGTTTTTGGGAAATTCACAACGACACCCTAAAAATATTTTGGACCGAATCATGGAACCAGCTTCCCTCACTCATAGCCACCTTCAATTTTCAAGTTAGAATTGACACTCTCTACATTCCCACTCATGACAAAGTCCATTTATTTTGGGATCAGGACAGACAGGAGGATTTTCAAGAATGGATCACTTGGGACAAGTGGCATCCACAGTAGCAACATCTCTTCTCCAAGGATATTTGGGAGTAACTATAGCAGCATTGCATTAGACGTAGACCTAAAAACGAAATTATTCGTTGGGGTCACAAAAAAAAAGGCATGTTTTCCACCAAAGACACTTATCAACTCATTAACACTCCCAACAAGCCTTCATATCCCAAGTGGTCCATGACCTGGGGAATAAAAACTTGGCCCAAGGTCACCACTTTTCTTTGGTTTGTCCTTCACTAGTGTATTCTTACCTAGGAAAATATAATAAGAAGGGGTTTCATTGGTCCCTCACAATTCCCTCTATGAAAAATTCACAAAAAAAACATGAAGAACATTCGCAATAAATGTCCACTTGAAATTCATCTCTTGACCAACATAGCCAGTATATGTAAAAGAACAGAAAGATGCCCTGACAGTGTTAGAAATGCCATCAAAAATTTGCACAAGAATCTCTTTCAAAATCACATCCTCAATCGAATCTGGAAGCTTATCCTAATATTTCTCATTTGGGGCATCTGGAAAGAGAGGAATCTTGGTAGTTTTGAAGGAAAATTAAATTCTCTAGAAACCATTTGGATCCAGTGTCAACAGCACATCAGGGAGACCACTCTACTTTCTAGTTGGAAATAAAAATATCTTCAATCCCATCTTTAGGAACAAGATATTCTTCATTGCTGGCTTCCCCTCATACCCCCTGCACCCAAAGACTTGATCTCTCTCCCACCCCACCCCTCTTCCCTATCTCTTGGTTTTCCCCCCTCCCTGGCTTCTTCAAGCTCAATTTTGATGGGGCTTCGAAAGGTAATCCTGGCTTGGCTAGATTTGGTGGCATTTTCAGAAATGATACAAGTCATACCATTCGTGTCTTCTATGGGAAAATTGGGCTTGAAAGAAACAATGTTTCCGAGCTGAATGACCTCTTACAGGGTATCAGAATTTCCTCTACTCACACCTTTTTCCCACTTGTTGTTGAGGAGGATTCTAAGCCTATCCTCAATCTGGCCATCAATCTCCAAAATGGTTTGTACAGTTCTAAAATATACTCCAGTTGGAGATTGGAATACGATCTTCAGACACTATCGCTTCTCCTAGCCCAACCTTTATCTATCAACTTCCAGCATGTCAGATAAAAGGCCAATTCCCTTGTGGATAAAATTGCAAACTAGGCATTTCTCTCAGTTTCATTCCTATACCATTACACCTTGGCTGACATACCAGATGCTCACTTAAGGTAGGAATGTGAGCTCATTGCATCAAAGGACCTCAACCCGGATGCGGGTGTATGTCATGTCAATAATGACATGGGAAAGGATCAAAGGGACATCCCTACTCCCACGTAATGTCACCATGCCTCATCCCATAACTACGATCCTTTAATCTAGCATGGGACGTGGCCAGGTCTAGCGAGGCCGATGGGACTTAGTAATCAACTCGCAGTAAGGCTGAATTAATTTTCTATCTTGCTGCATGGGCCAATGTGCCCACCTTTATATTCCTCTGTATCGTCTCCGACAGGTTCATTCTCTCCAGCAGCTCCAACATCTCTATCCTCCGACGCTCCCAGTATTCACCACTCACTACATCTGTTCTTTGGACTTTGGTTTTTTAATTCTCTTTCTCCATTCCTCCATGTACAAGAGGAAATACGGTATCCCACATCAAGGCCGTAGGGGTAGAGGTGGTTAGGAGGAGTGCCAAATCCCACTCTCAGCAATTCCTAGCGGGGATGATTTCAACATGGAAATCCCCGAAGAGGTTTGGAGGATGGTTAATGACTATGAGGATGAATTATCCAAGACTATCAGCACTGCGGGAAGAACCTTAAAGAAGAGGAGAAACTACCGGGTCTTCAATAATTTTCTCATTCGCCTCATCCCTCATTTTCACACCCAATCGTTGGCTCCTTCCCTCCCTATGCCTCCATCTCTACTCCCATCGTTGGCTCCTCAAGATGTTCCACCCCCACCAACTACTCCTATGAGTTCCATTATTTCCCCACCCTCCACCCCAACCCCTTCGTGCACCTCCATTCATCCACCACAGAGCCGTGCTTCCACTCCCATGGTAGGTAAATTTACATCCAACCAAGTCTTATCCAAAAATATGGTCCTTCTGCTCGCAAACTATCCCCCTACAGGTACCAATGATGAGGATGACTCCACCAGCAATGAGGTGATGGATTCTTCCAGTGATAATTCAACAAATGCACCAGACGAGCCTGTGTAGCCAGATTCCACAGGTTTTGGCTACCCCATTGTGGAGGAACCCTTCTACAAACCATAATCAGGTTTTGTCATGATTTCATGTCTTATTTCGGCTATATGTGGCTCTAGAAGCCATACCTAGGTTTTTTTCATGCATATAACACCACAAACTTGGATTCTGCTAGTCTAGTTCATCAAGAAACAAGTGAAGTTTTTGTTTATGTTTCTGTTTTTGGGCCCGTTTTCCCTCTTGGAGGGAGGGTTTCAATTTTTTGGATTTGTTTTCCATCCTAGAGGGAGCGTCGAGTTCCTCTTTGAACATCTATGTTTGAATCCTATGAGCAAGTCTGCATCTCTATACTATAACTTCTTATGTACCATTATTTTCTTTTTTTAATAGAATAGAATTCAACTTACAAAAAACAAAGACACTTCCTCCAAGTTTCTATTGTCATACAAAAAATTAGCATAAGTGTCATTCTTGGATTTGATAATCATAATTTTTTTTTTGTCACTATTAACAGTCATACCCATGGTAGATAAAAAATCCTTAATAAATCTTATCTTCTTATTAAGATCTATTAATGTATTTTTAACCTCGAAATGTATTCACCTATGTATCTTATGTATTGTACCCCGATGTTTATTCTAGGATGTGTCTGTAATGTAATTGAGTCATGTCATGCCCTGATGTTCCAATCGGGAGGATCTATAATGTAAACAAGTCATGTCAAGTCATTGTGGGTAACCCTCCTATTGTTTAAGGGTTAAAATCCCCACAGTTCCAGGGCATTAGGGTTATTAGACTCACCTAGTTAAGTCTGTCATAGTTGGGTTTAGTCAAGTCGAGAATTAGTATAAATAGAGAGCTAGCCTCTCTATTTGATAAACACTCACTTACACTCAGTTGTAGTGCATAGCTAAGGAAGAAGAAAACACTGGGGCTAGGAAGAAAGAGGTTACTGCTGTCGAGAGATCATCTTATTGTTTTGGGATTTTCTATTTGGTGTTGATTCTATCTCTAAGGTAGTTGTTGGGTTTTGTCCATTTATGGTTTCCTTGAGGAAAAAACACTATGTTCATTGTCTCTTGTGTTTGATTTATGTGCTTGTTATTCTCTAAGTTAAATATCCTAATAATGCTAGCTTAATGTTAAAAAATCTAACATGGTATCAGAGCTAACCTGTGAAGAAGACACTGTGCAGCTACAGGAACTAGGGATTCATACTTTTTGGATCTCTCTCCACATATTTTAAGCAAAATAAGGTTGGAATAACTCTCCTCCCTAGGGTGCATCTTTCTATCGAAGCAGAATCCAATTATGAGGTTTTTCATTTTTGGACCTGACACTACTGCCAGAAATTAGGGCTTTTCACAGAAGTGGAATTTTTCAGTGAGCCCAGGCTGGGATTGATCTCCTACCCAAAATCAAAGTTAGGGATAAAATTCAAAGCATTTGGTTGGACAGAACTCCAGAAAAGCAAAACCCTAATCTGCTCCTGAACCAGCCCTATAGAATTTTAGCTCCAAATCCAGATCTGACATATTGACCTGGTAAGATCTAAGTATTTTGTATTTACATTTGAGGTTCTCAGTTAAGATGTCTCATCATACCAATATTGATGAAAATCTTGAGGGAGCTGATAACTTCTGAGCCTGAAAGTATAGGATCTCCCTGGTCCTGGAAGAGAATGAGTTGGACTCCTACATCAATGAGGAGATTCTAGTTCCAGAGGGAGATGAGGCTAAGGCCTTAGACAAGAAGAAGTTGGTTATGGCAAAGAGGATCACTGCTGATTCAATCAAGGATCCCATCATACCACAGGTGTCCTCCCTAAAGACACCTAAAGCTATGTTTGATGCCCTAACCAAATTGTTTCAAGGAAAGAACATAAATCGAAATATGACCTTGAGGAACTAGTTGAAGAATGTAAAGATCCAGAACACAGAAACCATTCAGTCTTACTTTACAAGGGTTTCTCAGATCAAGGAATAATTGGAAGCAGTAGATGAAGAAGTGGAGAATGCATAGATTGTGATGACCACCTTGAATAGTCTCCCTAGGACATGGGACTCTTTCATTCAAGGGATCTGTGCCAAAAAGAAGTTATTCAAGTTCAGCAGACTGTGGGAAGAATGCTCTCAAGAAGAAGCTCAGATAGCAGCTCGAGAAGAGAAGATGGGAAGTGAAGATCAAGCTCTCACAGTACAATCGAAGAAAACCAGATCAATCCATCACAAAAGTAAGTACTCTAATCAAAGGAATAACTTTAGAAAGCCTAGAGATAAGTCTAAGTTCATTTGCTATACATCTGATGAAAGAGCACACTTTGCTAGAGATTGTCCTAAGAAGAAAAGTAGCTCTCACAATAAGAAGGGAAACAAGAGAACACATCATGCTCATGCTGCAGAGGATGATGAACCTTCCACAAAGAGAAACATACAAGTCAGTGATGATTCATCAAGTGATGAAGAATATGTTTTGATTTCTGCTCTCATGGGAACTATCACATGGCAGTAATGATTGGCTTATAGACAGTGGTGCTTCCAAGCACATGACAGGATTCAAGGAATCCTTTGTGAAATTATCTGAACATGAATCACCTCACAAGGTGAAACTTGGAGATGACTACCAGTATCCAATAAAAGGTAGTGGGGAATCCTCCTATAAGATAGACTCTGGAAAGTCTATCAAGATGAAAGATGTATTGTTTGTACCTGGACTAAAGAAGAACCTACTCTCCATATCTGCATTAGATGAAAAAGGAATGCGAGTTGCATTTGTAGATGGCCAAGTCCTCATGTGGGAAAAAGGAAAGTCTTTTGATGATGCAGTAGTGATTGGAGAACAAGAAGGAAAAGTATACAAATTGAAGGGCCAACCAGAACAAGCTTTGGTTCATGACGAGGTAGAACCAAATGAGATTTGGCATAGAAGACTTGCACATGTGCATTACAGAGCTCTACCACTTGCAAGCAAAGCTGTTGAAGGTCTCCCAAAAATGCAGACAAAACATGAAGGTGTATGCAAAGGATGTGTGAAAGGGAAGAACATAGAGAAGATATTTCCATGTAGTGAGATAAAGGCAAAAGGAATCTTGGAAATCATCCACTCCGATGTATGCGGTCCAATGTCATCCAGTTCATTAAGCGGGTACGCATACTTGTTGGAATACATTAAACCCACTCACAACTTAGGATAAAATAATTAATCATTATTTGATTAATTATTCACCCACTAGCTTAATTAGTTGGCATCCACTTGCACCTTAAAGTCAATACATGCCATCTATATCCTAGGAATTATTTATTTCCAATTTTGGGTTGATCTTGACCACCTTTTGACCATCGAGAATTAGTAGACATGACTTTATAGTAGATTCTTCTTTATTCTACTTTTTTTTCTCTTCTTGCTTTTCTATGGATAAGATAAAAGCTAGTCAACTAGGAAACTGGGAGATTTTGTTCCCAACCCATCCTCCATTAGTTTTTCTCCATTTTCTAGGATTAGCATGTCTTTTCCATCTCCTTCAAAACTCACTCATGCTTTTTCCAACTCGTGAGGTCCTTGATAGTTCTTAGTAGCAAGATCTATTTCCTATTCTTCTTCTTAGCATCATTTCTCATAGCATTGATCTATTATTTCTACATGGTATCAGAGCTAGAAGGTTGATCAAGTTCTGCAGAGTTGAGGAGCGCTTCTAGTCTCCTATCCCTCTCTGAAGAAGAGCTTGTCTAGCTTACAAGATTTTCTCCTAGTTTGTTTTGTAGGTTGCAGAGAGTATCTACTAGAGCATGTCAACAACTTCTATATGGATTCAAAATTTCCTCTACTATCTCCTTTCAACTATGCTGATTGGAAGCCAAAGATGAGTGCATACTTGAAGAGGCAATGTCTCTTTGATGTCTCCATTGGTGTATTGAGTGAAACTGAGTCTTATGAAGAAAATATTGATTGGAAAAATAATTGTGATAGAGCTTATGGAATTATGTGTTTGAAAATGTCTCCAAATATATATCATCTCATATATTCTACTGAATTTCCATTTGAGCTTTGGAAAATTTTGGACAAAGCTTTTGGTTTGCAGGAAATTGAAGATGAAGCATGGAAAAAACCCAACATCTCCTCTTGTTCTCTATCTCAAGATTTATTGGCCTCTAAATTCTCTGATGAAGTTGATAATGATGAAGAATTTTCTCATATATTTCATGTTGCTGCTGCCCTCTTTGATTCGAATGCTTCCTCCTTCAATGAAGAAGCAAATATTGAAGAGCCATCTTTTTCGATGTCTCTTGAAGGTGATTTTTCTTCTTGTGATACTATTGATGAAAAATAAGTAACATATGGAGCTGCTACTGATATTTATTATGATCCTGTAACCCATTCATTGTTCTCTAAATATCCTATCTTAGATTCTGAGATCTATGTGCCAAATTCTTCACACCTTTTGCATACCTCTCTCATTGATGGTGCGCAACCTAGTGATTTCCAGGATGTTTGCTTAGCCACATCAAGCCTTATTTGTGTCATACCAATTAACTTACTTGATCTCATGTGCTTAATAATATCCTCCTTTGTTCTTGGAATCAATACTCGGAACCTTCTTGAAGACTGTGAACATCTCATTTTTTCCTCCTTTCATACAGAGGATTCATTAACAGTGTATTCCCATGAGTCTATTGATATGATTATATGTGATCCTTTGGATTTTAATTTAGAATCATATTTTCAGGTTGACACACATAACATAACACCATCCATACCATATACCATACCTCTGAATAATCCTAAGACTATACAAATCCCAAGCTCATTAGTTGATTCCTCATTGGTCTCTTATCCAATGATATTTATCTTACATGGTTTGAAGTCTTTCCTAACTTTCAGTGGATGGTTCTACATGACCTTAGTCATATATGGACTGATATTAAACATGTTTAGATTTGTTCTAAACACTTATGGTTTAGATCTTATGCCCATCCATCATTCATATTTTTACACCTATCAATTTTCCCCAGTTGCTCATAATTTTCCTAGTCTAGTCCTATATCCTCATGGAGGCATTGAAGCCTTTATCCTTGCTGTTCCATATGTTAATATTTCTGATATATCAGAGTTTTATTAGCCTCATATCAGATATATATAGGTGCTACATCAAATTGGAATATTGACATGTGATTCACATCACAATTTTGTAGCTATTCAGGGAATTGGGTGTGCAATAAATTGCCTTATTTTTTGTACTCTTTGGAAAAGAGTATGCACAAATCTCTTTTCCATTTCTGATTATGTTTACAGATCAAAGTTTAACAATAGAAAGAAGCATTCAGATAATTCTCCTACTTCATCAGTTGATGAGATACAAGGAGTCTCTCCTCTTCCTTCTTGCAGGTTCTACACTCCAGTGCATGATCGTGGAGTTCATGATTTCTTCAACAAGTCCTTCATCCAGAAGCAGTTTAGTCAGCTCATTAAAGTGAAGATGAAGATATGTTGAACACATATTTCAAATTTTGTTCCTTTTCCTATCTTGAGGGAGGATTTTCCCCATGTGGTTTTGCTTCTTTCCTCACTTTTCTGGACATAATAATTGTTAAAGGGTGACCATATCCTTGTTGTTGAGCCCTATATGCATCCATATGCATCTATATTTTTTGTCATTCCAATATAAATTCAGAATTATAGGGGTTTGTTGGAATATATTAAACCCACTCACAACTTAGGATAAAATAATTAATCATTATTTGATTAATTATTCACCCACTAGCTTAATTAGTTGGCATCCACTTGCACCTTAAAGTCAATACTTGCCATCTATATCCTAGGAATGATTTATTTCCAATTCTAGATTTATATTGACCACCTTTTGACCATCCAAAATTAGTATACAAGACTTTACAGCAGTTTCTGCTTTATTCTGCTTTTTCTGCTTTTCCTGCTTTTCTATGGATAAGATAAAAGCTAGTCAACTAGGAAACTGGGAGCTTTTGTTTCCAACCCATCCTCCATTAGTTTTTCTCCATTTTCTAGGATTAGCATGTTTTTTCCATATCCTTGACAAATCACTCATGATTTTTCCAACTCGTCAGGTCCTTGATAGATTTGGGAAGTGCTTTAGCCACTTATGGGGGTTTGCTATATTTTGGTAAGTCAGCCTTTTTAAGCTTTATGAGTTGTTTCCATACAATTCGATTTTACTATGAGAGATGTAATATTTATGTACAATATTATTCATCATTATTCAATGTAAGGATACACACCAATATTCATCTCTTCATTCATGTGATTCGGTCTCTTTTCTTCTCTCTATTTTTCTTGTGTATGCTTGTGAGAATTCTTAGTAGCAAGATCTATTTTCTGTGCTTCTTCTTAGCATCATTGCTCATAGAATTGATCTATTATTTCTACAATAATATGTTTCTTTTATTGATTATTTTTCTAGGAAGACATGGATCTACATCATGAATAACAAAGATGAAGTATTTAGGAAGTTCAAGGAATTTAAAGCCTTGATCGAGAACCACACTGAAAAGAAGATCAATACTTTTTTATCAGATAATGGTGGAGAATTCACATCAAATGAATTCAAAGAGTTGTGAAAAGACTCAGGGATTAATAGGGAGTTTTCCAATCCATATAATCCAAAACAGAATGGGATTGTAGAAAGGAAGAATAGAACTATCATGGAAGCTGCAAGAGCAATGATTCATGATCAAGATCTTCCTATGCATCCTTGGGCAGAAGCTACCAGAACAGCAGTGTATGTACATAACCATACTCCACATAGAGTACTTGAGAACAAGACTCCTGAAGAATTCTTCTCTGACAAGAAACCAGAAGTCATCCATTTCAGAATATTCGGCTGTCCTGTGTACATACAAATTCTGAAAGAAAAGAGGACGAAGTTAGACCCTTCAGGAAAGAAGGTTATATTTGTGGGATACTATGAAAGATTGAAGGCTTACAGAATATACTTCCAAAGGTTCAAGAAGATTGAAATCAGTAGAGATGTAACATTTGACAAAGATTCATCCTACATCAAATCCAGGAAGAAACCGGTTGAAGGACCTGAAGAAACAAGGGAACCCATAATTCATGACACAATCATGAATGAAGAAATTCAAGAAGAAGATCGAGAATTTGACAAACCTCAAGAACCTGTAGATCCACCTCTGGAGAAGAATCCTCATAAGAAGAAACCTGATTGGGTACATGAAATTATCCAAGGTGCAGAAAGATATGGAGCTTCATAAGAAACACCCAGAGGAAGAAAGAGAACTAGATCTTGCTCTAGTTACGTAGCCTTACTATGTGATATTATTGATAAAGAACCTTCCAACTATGAAGAAGTAGCAGATCGAAAATAATGGAAAGATGCTATGATCTGAGAGTATCAATCAATCATGAAGAATGATGTTTGGGATGTTGTCCCAAGACCAGAAGGGAAGTCCATTGTAACTTCCAAATGGATCTACAAGATCAAGCATGCTGTAGATAGAAGCATCGAGAAATATAAAGCTAGATTTGTGGCTCATGGTTTCTCCCAGAAAGAAGGAATAGATTATGAAGAAACCTTTGCACCTGTAGCCAGATACACTTCCATCAAATCAGTACTTGCTCTAGCTACAGTGATGAAATGGAAGATACACCAGATGGATTTCAAGACTGCTTTCTTGAATGGTGTAGTAGAACAGGAAGTGTATGTGGAACAACCACTGAGTTTTGAGACACATGACAGGAAGTCTCATGTGTGCAGATTGAAGAAATCCCTTTACGGTTTGAAACAGGCACCCAAACATGGTACGGTAGAATTGATGGTTTCCTATCCAGTTTAGGCTTTACCAAGAGTAAAGTAGATTCCAACCTTTACTACAAGGTTGAATATGGCAACCCAATGATACTCCTGCTATATGTGGATGATCTGTTTGTAATAGGTATGGATGGTTTGATTGCTGATACGAAGAGGAAACTTGCTACTGAGTTTGAAATGAAGGACTTGGGTATGATGCACTATTTCTTAGGCATGGAGGTGTGGAAAAATGTATATGGAGTATTCCTTGGACAAGGGAAGTATGCAATAGATATTTGGGATGATGGACTGCAAAGCCATAACCACACCCATGGCATCGAACCTGAAGCTATTGAGTGATACTTCATCAGAAGCGGTTGATGCCATGATGTATCATCATATGATTGGGTCCTTGATGTACCTAATGAACATGAGACTATATATTTTATTTACTGTGAACACCTTGAGCCAGTTCTTGAGAGATCCGAGACATGTTCACTTCATTGCTCCAAAGCATATTCTGAGGTACCTGAAGGGTACAATTGATTATGGGCTCAAGTATGAGACGACTCAGAAGATTAACCTAGAGGGTTATGTTGATTCAGATTGGGCAAGCAGTGCCATCGATAGGTAGAGCACTTCAGGATGTTTCTTCAGTGTGGGATCAGGTGTGATCTCCTGGTTTAGCAGGAAGCAATCCTGTGTGGCACTAAGTACATTTGAAGCAGAGTATGTTACAGCTTGTTCAGCTAGTTGTGAGGCAGTATGGCTAAGGAAGCTACTGTCTAATTTATTTGATATCTAGATGGATGCTACTTGTATATATTGTGACAACCAGAGTTGTGTGAAGTTGTCATAGAACCCAGTGTTCCATGACAAGTCGAAGCATATCGAGATCAAGTATCACTATATCAGGGATATGGTGCAGAGAGGAGCAGTGAAGCTCCAATATGTTGCGACAAATGAATAGATAGCTGATGTATTGATGAAGCCATTAGCTAGAGTGAAGTTTGAGTACATCAGGGAGAATCTTGGTGCTCTCCAGATCAAGGTTCCATCCAAGGGGAACTGATGAGACCTAGAGCCATTCTGACATAGGAGAGGATTAAGTTCCTCCCATGGTGAGATGTAAGGGCTAAGCCATTCTGTCATGGTGAGAGGATTTAGGTTCCTTTCATGTAAGATGTGAGTGCTAATCCATTTTGATATGACTATAGGATTGGTTCCGACATGATAAAATGTAAGGGTTGAATGCCATTATTTGAATGGAGGCACTTGGTCAGTTACCAAGAATACTCAGATTGGGACTGAGGGTCATTCTGATATGACTGTAGGATGTAGTCTTCCATGATTAGATGTGAGCGCATGGACATTCTGATGTGATTGAGGGATGTGTCCCACTTGATCAGATATAAGGGATGATGCCATTCTCTGTGAGAATGGAGGCACCTAGTCAGTTACCAGGAATCCTCGGTCTGGGACTGAGAGCCCTTTTGATGCGATGTGTTTACACATGGTTGAATGTAAGTGCAGAGCCTTTCTGACAGGATGAGGTTAGATATAAGTGTTGAGCCATTATGGAATGATGTGTTTACACATGTTCATAGGTGAGTGCTATGCCTTTCTTACAAGATGGGGTCGGATGTAAGTGCAGAGCCTTTCTGACAAGATGAGGTCGGATGTAAGCACTGAGCCATTCTGGAGCGATGTGTTTACACATGGTTAGAGAGTGGTGGGACTTTTTGATAAGATGAGGTCATATGTGAGTGTTGGGCATGCCTTTCTAACAAGATGAGTTCAGATGAAAGAGCTGGGTGGGCCTTTCTAACTTAGGGTCAGATATAAGTGCTGAAGACCTACATGAAGGGTAGGCCTACAACCAGCATGAAAAGGGGCCGACTCTGTACAAATTCATGTGATGAGAAGAATCGAGATAGCACCATTCTTAGATAGCATGTGATGATGATCCATATCAAGTGATGATCCAGATGTGATGATGATCCATACTTGATGATGATCCAGATCAAGTGATGATCCACATGTGATGAGGATCTAGCAGTGATGATCTAGTAGTCGTGATGACCCATATCCTGTTATGAAGAAGACTTGAAGAAGAATATGACTTAGAAGAAGACTTGAAGATGAAGAATACTCGAAGATGAAGAAGACTTGAAGACAAAGAAGACTTGAAGATGAATATGATGAGAAGATCCAGTCGATACAGAGAAGAGGACCAATGCTGAAAATTGTGTCTAAAGAATATCTCCCTAGTTAAGAGGGAGTGTTGATGTATTTGTAACTTCGGAATGTATTCACCTATTTACCTTATGTCTTGTACCTTGATGTTTATTCTTGGATGTGTCTGTAATATAATTGAGTCATTTCATGCCCCGATTTTTCGATCGGGAGGATCTATAATGTAAACAAGTCATGTCAATTCATTGTGGGTAACCCTCCTATTGTTCAAGGGTTAAAGTCCCTAAAGTTCTGAGGCACTAGGGTTATTAGAATCACCTATTGAAGTCGGCCCTAGTTGGGTTTAATCAAGTCAGGAATTAGTATAAATAGAGATCTAACCTCTCTATTTGATACACACTCACTTACACTCAGTTGTAGCGCATAGTTGAGGAAGAAGAAGACACTGGAGCTAGGAAGAAATAGGTTACTGTTGTCGAGAGATCATCTTACTATTTTGGGCTTTTCTATTTGGTGTTGATTCTATCTCTGAGGAAGTTGCGGGGTTTTCTCCATTTATGATGTCCCTGAGGAAAAAACACTATGTTCATTGTCTCTTATGTTTGATTGTTGTTCTTGTTATTCTCTTAGTTAAAGATCCTAATAATGCTAGATTAATGTTAAAAAATTAACAAGATATAATAATTCTAGCTTAATGTTGATGTATTTGTAACTTCGGAATGTATTCACCTACGTATCTTATGTCTTGTACCCCGATGTTTATTCTGGGATGTGCCTGTAATGTAATTGAGTCGTGTCATGCCTCGATGTTCCGATCAGGAGGATCTAGAATGTAAATATGTCATGTCAAGTCATTGTGGGTAACCCTCCTATTGTTTTAGGGTTAAAGTCCCCACAGTTTCGAGGCACTAGGGTTATTAGACTCACCTAGTGAAGTCGGCCCTAGTTGGGTTTAGTCAAGTCAGGAATTAGTATAAATAGAGAGCTAGCCTCTCTATTTGATACACACTCACTTACACTCAATTGTAGTGCATAGCTGAGGAAGAAGAAGACACTAGGGCTAGGAAGAAAGAGGTTACTACTGTCAGGACATCATCTTGTTGTTTTGGGCTTTTCTATTTGGTGTTGATTCTATCTCTAAGGAAGTTGTAGGGTTTTCTCCATTTATGGTTTTCGTGAGGAAAAAACACTGTGTTCATGGTCTCTTGTGTTTGATTGCTGTGCTTTTTATTCTCTCAGTTAAAGATCTTAATAATGCTAGCTTAATGTTAAAAAATATAACAAGATCTGATGGACACCTTGCCAAAAGAACAATATCGTCACCATAGAGAAGAAGGATGATGACTATTCCAGCTAAGATCGTTCCAGCACAACATGGTTCCTCTAAACAACCTTTTAGCTTATCGACGTAGATTCCAAATAAGGTAGGGGATAGAGGACAAATTTATTTAACTCTAATATTACACTTAATATCTTTAGATCGCCCCTTGTTGCTCTTAAATTTGGAAATGACATTCTCATATAACCTTTGTTGGCCTGAGAAAGGGGCATAAGAAGGAACTTCAAGCGTGTAGCCAAGGAAACTGTGCCGTGCACGTGATAGAAGCAAAGGAAGATTGCAAGGGATGAAAAGGACCATGAAGGAAGAACATAGGAGCATGCTAAAAAGGAAAAGCAAGCATAGATGCATGCAAGGGGGAAATGGCCAAAAAGCAACAGATGCAGAATCTAGATCGTGGTCGTATAAGGTGGCATAAGCATGCAACTACGCACGTACAAGAATACATTTGTAAGTCAGACCGATAGTGCCTCTTGTTAAGTCATGATCACCACAATTGTAACTAGAAGGGCGGTTGATGGTGAAGGATAATAGACTGCTGGGATGCAGTTTGCCCTGCATGGCCATGTAAATTAGTATAAATAGGAAGGATGCAATGGTTAGAAGGTTGGTCTGTAAGGTTATCGTTGATCCTTGTTCAGTTTTCAATAGCAGTTTTGTTATTCAGTGGTAATCTAAGGAAGGGGATGCCAATTATGTTGTAATGTCATAGCGATCAGAAGAGGAGTAGACTCAGGAAGAGCATGGTAGCATTATAAGGGCTGTTGAGCAACGAATCTGACTGCAGTGGGAGCAGACTGCTAGGAGTAGGAGTAGAGTAAGAGAGTGAACCAAAGAGTATGAGAACTTTGACTCTGAACTTAAAGACATATCTCAATATCAGTCTGCATCCCACATACTACAAGGTGCTATATCCTTTCTCATGCCAAATGAAGAGCACCTTTGTGGTTTTTCCCAGATGGGTTTCCACATTATTTCTTGTGTCTGAATGAATGACTGATGGGGTGATTGTTTATGTGATTAATTAATAGTTGCTTTCTGTATAATGTTAATTGTGGTTCGATTTCTGTTAGTTTCTTGCAATTGGTAGATGGATGAACATAAGATCTTGTTGAATTGAAACTATATAATTATATACCATTCTATATAATTCCTGTTATGAATCCTGACTTGAGTCATAGAGTCAATTGAAGTAAATCCAGCTGCGCTGCACAAGTTGCACTAGCTACGAGGGGGAAAGGAAATTTAGGTCGTGTGCGATGACATACAGTTGTGCTCATTCGTGCAGAATTGACTCCTTTTTCCAGTCACCCTATTTCCTTCGTTAAGATCCTTGGCTATGATTCAAGGGACTATACTTCCCCAACAATCAGGGAAACATGGTTCCGGTGGTTACCCATCTATGAGATATCTTGGGTGAGACTGCACCTACTTCGCAGGTGTTGCCGATGGGGCTTGCTCTATTGGGCCGGTATCTCGGGTATTTGTTGGATAGGTGGGCTGCATAGAACCTAGGTCGTGCAAGTGAGGAAAAGTGGCCAACAACCTTATTGCGGCAACTCTCAACTCGAATGGGACCTTTAGCTCTTCTAATATATTCCATAGGTTATTTCTAGGTACCGTATCGAAAGCTTTTATGAAGTCCACAAAGAAACATAAGAAATTGGATTTATCATTACGACAATCCTCCACAATGATCCTAAGCATAACAAGGTGGTCCATTGAGGTGTGTTTCCTTCTAAAACCTCTTTGACCTTTAAACAGCTTACCTTCACTTTGAAGCCATATACTAATCTTCTTTTCATAAATAATACCATATAACTTGGCTAAGAGAGTGGTAGTCAGAATTGTCCGATAATTAGAGGAGTTATTTGTATCCCAACTTTTAAAAATAGGGATAATGAGGCTCTGAGTCAAAGGTTTAGGGAACCCTTGTTTGACCGCTTGATTGAATAGCTTATGGATGTGAGGGATGATGACAAGACTTTTATTTTTTAAGATTTCTACTAGTAACCTTAAATGTCCTTAGCTTTTCTATTTGCCAGACGCTTAACCCGAAAATCTATGTCTTCTAATGAGAAAAATTCTTCCGTTGTTATGAATTTTTTTAATATAATATAACTAATATAATATATGCATTTAATGAAATTAGTTTCTTTTACGGTCCTCATATATATATTGTGTGTATTTAAAGAAATTTTCTTTTTATAATATAATGATTATGTTTTTTAGTGTTAATTGAAATTAATTTTCTGTTCGCATTTAAGATAATTCATAAACAGTGTAAGTTACTTGTCAAATTTTCATTATAATTTATGATTTTTATTTTTTTATAATTTATTTTTTAATTAATATAAATTTTAATTTAAATGATAATGTTATAAAAATATATATATAATATAAAACGTTGTATATCCTTTAATTAATGTTAATATTGTAATAAATTATATTAAACATAACAACAACAACAACAACAATACTAATCTATTTTTAAGGTCACCATCAAGCGAGACCCCAGTTTGGTGGTGTATGAAGAGCCCTTGTTTGTGGGACAAGGGACCCCACTCTACGTAGTGATTTAACTAGCAAAGTCTACAGAGGTGTACATACACTACCCCCTTTGGATTTAAACTTGTGACCTCCTAAGAGGAAACACATACTCTTAACCTTTAGGCCCACACATATTGTATGGTTATGGTTATGGTTATGCATGGTTATGATTATTTTATTTATGATATTGATCCAGATGGAAATCAATGGCCACCCACATATCCCACTAGCTGAAAACAATTGTCCATTACGGCAATTTCCTAGTTATTTTTCTACAGTATTTTGGGTCCCAAAATTCTGAGGCTGTTTTGTGGCCCTAAAAGACGTTTTTTGGAAATTTGTATGGTACAATGATTTCCTTCGACATATAATTTCCCATAATACAAAGTTGTACATCTTGGATAGATATTTCCAACAAGGTATCGAATGCCCAAATCAAAGATCACATGCAAAAAGTTATGATCCTGAGAAGTTAACTGTTCAACTTACCACCTTGGGACCATAACTTTATGACGATTCATCTTCTAGGGTTATGTTTTGGACTTTTGCGGTTCTCTCCCTCAATATTACTATAAATAGGAACCTTTGGCCTCATTTTTTATTCATCTTTGCATGGATGAGCATAGCAGTCACATCTCTTCTTAGATATAGCCACCGCCATTCTATCTATTGTATTACAGTCTGTTCTATTTCCGCCACTGAATAGAATATATGTTTACTATATCTTTGTTATCTTTGCAAAATGTTTGTGATTATGATTCAATATTTATTTTTTCATTTCATTCACACATAAATCCGAATTAGTGGTATCATAGAAATATGGTCTTTGATTATTTGTTAGGGAATGTCCCCGACGAGGTCCAGGTATAGAGAGTTTGGTCTCGAACTAGTTTCACTTGATCAGTATTCTTGTCCCCAACAACCTCCCATGGTGGAAGAAAAGAGAGACGACAGATAAGGATATCCTATCAAATCGTTGCTCAAGGAATCCCTCGCGTGATAGAGGAACGAGATGATGGATAATTTATCCCAAATCCTTTTATGAATGCCGGCAATGGTAAGTGCATCTTCAATGGGCAACTGATTTAGAGATGCAACTCCCTTTAAGGTACATGTTAACCTTGATATTCCTTTATTTGAATGCCAAATCAATGTAGATGCCCTATATAATGGGTTGAATGTTCTCAAAGGGTATTTATCTGTCCATAATTTCTCCGATAGGGAAAAGATCACCTCTTCTCTCCTTAAGGGAGTCCCCCGTGTCCAAAATTGGCAGGGTAATTATTGGGAGAAAAACTCATCAGACAAGTTTGGAATGTTTCAGACAAATCCCATTGGTTGATCCAAGAGGATATTGGTGGCCACCCACCTATTCCACTTGAACCCCCACCACTGTTTCTTTTAGTTTTCCAGTTTCCTTAATCGTGGCACAATTTACTATTTTTGGCAGTTTTCGGGTCCTAAACTTCTGGAGCCATTTTGAGGCCATAAACGACGTTTTTTTGGCATCGAATGGTTGGGAAAATATGAGTCCATTCTAGTCTTGATATTTTCTATTTATGGATGTAGTCCTTAAACAGATATTTCTAACATTGTATCATGCACGTCAAACAAAGCTAATATGCTAAAGTTACGACTCCGAGAAATTGATGTACCAAGTTACCCAACGGGGCCCACATTAAGGCGTTTCACTTCCTAGGGTTAGGTTTTTGGATGTGTAGGGTTTCCATTGTTTCTCAATAATATATAGGACTTTGAGCCTCATTGTAACATAGAGTTCAGAGGCATGTACCCACCACATCTCTTCTCAGATATAAGCTACCAACACTCTAACTAGTTTATTTCCATTCTATATGTAAACAAGTTTCAGTTGTTGATTAATGAAATGAAGTGTTATTTCCACTGTATATTTGTTTCTATGGTTATTAGTGTAGTCTGTTTCATTCCTGCATAAATTTGGATCAGTGGTATCAGAGCAATCTGCTTTTTCTTGATCCTTCTTTGCATGTCCCCAACGAGGGCAGGGTATAAAGAGTTAGGGCTCGATCTGGTTGAACCTTTGCAATATCAGCCTCGCAAATCCCCACGACCACCCTTGGGGGATGAAAAGAAAGATGAGAGCGCAGAAGATCCTATCAAAATGTTGCTTGAGGAGGCCCTTGAGAAACAAAGGAACGCGATGATGGAGAACTTTTCCCAAATCCTTCAACAAATTCCCACTGGTGGAGCATTTGCATCTAGCAGCCACTCTGGAAGTGCAACCCCTTTTAAGGTACAAGTAAACTTTGAAATTCCTATATTTGATGGTCGAATAGATGCAGACACCATAGATAAATGGTTGAATCTATTAGAAGGATATTTATCGGTTCATGACTTTTCTAACCGCGAAAAGATTAGATTTTCTCTACTCAAAGCTACCCCCCATGTCAAGGAATAGTGGGAAACCTATTGTGAGAGAGGATGAGGAGGAGCCTTCTCTGTTCTCAGTCGTTCCCATAATGAATTATTTTCGAGATGCCATAAAGTGACAATATTATCCGGTGGGGAGCTATGAGGACAAGTACATCCAATAGACTAAGTTGCGGCAGCAAAGAGATCAAGATGTGCATGAGCTGACGAATCTGTTCCATACCCTGCGCACCAATTTGGGTGTCAAAGATTCAGAGAAAAATTTGGTTCTGAAGTACCATAGTTGTCAACTCAAAAAAATTCAGGAGGAAATGGAGTTCCTTGACATCTCCTCGCTTGGTACGGCATATCGGTATGATGCCAAAATTGAGCAAAAATTCAAACAGAAAAAGAAAGACTTTGGATCTATGAATCAGAAGCAATGGAAAGGTGCCCCCAAACCATAGGACCAAGGACACAGCTAAGGCATGAAAACTCAAGAAAATTTTCCAAAGTCGCAAGCAAAGAGAAACATTGCAAAGCCGAAGAAGGAAGCAGGAAAGTGGTGTGAGTTCCATAAGAGCCCCTCTCACAACACAAGTGAGTGTTGGGATGAGCAGTCACTGGTGGCGTAGATAAAGGCTTCTGAATCGATGCATACTCTAACACTGAATCTAAACCCAAGAAGGGGAATGAAAACAGGAATAAGATTATCGATGCAGAGCTCAACACCACCATTACCACCATGAAGATCCAAAAGGAAGAACCAGAAGATTCAGAGGAGGAGGAGCGTCTTTTCCACTCCTAGATGTGGGTAAAGGGTTTCCCACTACAGTTCATCGTCAACGGTGGGAACCAAAAGAAACCAATTTCAGCAGAGGTTGTGAAGCGGTTGGGTTTTCCCACCACAGCACACCCGCAGCCATACATCAGGTGGCTTCTCCAAGGACGAGATCTTCACATCAGCTAGCAGTGCCACCTTCCCTACAACATCAAGCCCTTCACTGATTAGGTATTATGTAATATTTCTCCTCTTGATGTTTGTGATGTATTATTAGGTCAACCATACTTATGGAAGCGAAATGCTATGTATGAGTCCGAACCTCGCGCTGTTATTATTACATTGGGAAATAATTTGTATAGGATACCAGAGGTACCACCCCCTACCGCTATCTATTTGGTTACTGCAAAACAATGCAGTAAGCTCATTTCCAAAATCGGGAAGTTTGTTTTCTTGATGATCTACCCTCAGGGCAAGAACAAGATCATGGCCATAACTTCTAGATAGGACCCCTTTATATGACAACAACAAATGGAAAATTTCATGTAGGAGTACTGGGACATATTCACCTCACCCACCAGGGTGCCTCTCCACTGCCAGGTCAAGCACCCCATCGATCTGACCCCAGGTGCACCGCTGCCCAATGGACCGATCTATCACCGCTCTATTCTGGAGAATGATGAAATCAAGAGGCAAATTCAAGATCTGCTATAGAAAGATCACATCCAGCCAATTTCATCACACTGTGGGAGCCCAATCGTGTTGGTACAGAAAAAGGATGGGACTTGGAGACTCTATATTGACTATCGGGTGCTGAACAAGATCACTGTTCATAATAGGTACCTGATCCCATGGATTGATGACCTCCTAGACCAGCTTAAAGGGGCAAAATATTTTAGCAAGATTGAATTAAAGTCCAAGTATCACTAGGTATCGATCGAGTTGACCGATGTGTGGAAGGCTGCCTTCAAAGCTAAGGAGGGCCTTTTTGAATGGTTGGTCATGCCTTTTGGGCCGATGAATTCTCCTGCAACCTTCATGAGACTGATGGATGGCATCTTGTAGCCATTCACCAACTCATTTATAGTAGTTTACTTGGATGACATCCTAATCTTCAGCCAGACTTGGGAAGAGCACCTCCACCACATCCAACAGGTCCTCCAAACATTGCGGCAGCACAAGTTGTGTGCCAATTTGGACAAGTGCAATTTTGGCATGACCCAGGTTCAGTATCTGGGATACATTATTGATGATTTTGGGGTACATGTGGATCCAACCAAGATCCAAGTCATCCGGGATTGGCCAACCCCAACTACTCTAACAGATATTCGCAGCTTTTTGGGCCTTGCTAATTTCTACCACAGGTTCATGTTGGGATTCTCTCATATCACTTGGCCCTTGAGTCAAGTCACCAAGGGAGGAGCGAAAGAAAAATTCTTTTCGTTAGAAACTCAGTAGAAGGAATTTATAGAATTGAAACAACATCGCCTCTGTTGTGCCCCAGTGCTCACATTACCATACTTGTAATAACCATTTGAGATCGAGACAAATGCCTTTGACTATGCTATTGGGGCAGTCCACAAATATCCCACTTATGACAAAGAGATGTATTCCATTGTACAGGCTTGCCGACAATAGAAGCATTACATTTTGGGGAAGGAAATGATCATCCACATAGACCACCGACCCCTGCAGTTCATGCAGACACAAGGAAAGTTACAAAACGATCCCCATCAGAAGTGGTCCACATATCTACAACAGTTTCATTCAAACATCAAGTACAAGAAGGGAAGCACCAATAATGTTGCAGACTACCTCATTCGACCACTAATCGTGGCGATAACGATCGTGCTCAACTCTTGTGGGAACGGGACTTTTGATTGGCTACTTCTCTACAAGAGTGATCTAGAATTCAGCCACACATACCAGACACTCTTGGAGGGAAACCAAGTTCCAAAATTTCCCCTCCAGGATGTACTACTGTGTCACATGGGGCACCTTTGTGTTCCTTCAAGCAAGTGTGCCAAGATGATTTGGGAAGCACACTACAGCCGGGTTGCTGGGCATTTTGGGGTCGAGAAAATAGTGGTAGTACTACAGAAGTAGTTCTATTGGCTGAACCTTTGACAAGATGTCGGGAAGTACATCCAATCTTGCACTGCCTGCACCATTGCCAAACCATCCATCAAGAAGCAAGGCCTATATACTCCATTGCCTACCCCTAGTCGACCTTGGGAATCCATCTCCATGGATTACATGTCATGCCTTCCTTATATGAAGCATGGCAATGACTATGTGTTTGTGGTCATTGACAGATTCTCAAAGATGGCCATAATGGTGGCCTGCAAGAAGAATATCACAGCAGAAGCCACTGCTAAACTCTTATTTGAATGAGTGTGGGTACACTTTGGTATCCCATAGTCTATAATCTTAGACCAAGATAGCAAGTTCCTTAGTACATTCTGGTCTAGCTTATGGTTAAAACTAGACACCAAGCTCACAGAGTCCACAGCTTTCCATCCCTAGACTGATGGCCAAACAGAGGTCATCAATAGGATGATCATACTCATTTTGCGCATGTACAACTAAAAGCATCCATGCACATGGGATGAGAGCCTCCCCTATGTACAACACAACTATAACCAGGACCTCCACATGTCAACCAACCATAGCCCCTTTCAGGTGGGCTTGGGATTCCAGCCACGATGTCCCATTGATGTAGCCATGCCATTTGCAGCTACTCAGGATGATTCAACTCATATCTAGCCTGAAATTTCCAAGGCAAACAACTTCATTGAGCACATTCAGCACATTCACCAATAGGTTCATGAAATATTGGATAGATCCAATGCTAAGTACAAGCAGCGACATGATCAGCATCAGGTGCAACACAACTTCTAGGTGGGTGACAAAGTGTGGCTACATTTACAGAAGGAGCGCCTCACTGGACCCCACTGCAAGATTCGCCTGCTTCGATATGGGCCATACACCATCACCAAGGCTGTCGGGGACAATGTATTTGAGCTCGGTATTCCACCATTCCTTGGTCTTCACCCAGTGTTCAATGTGGACTTCCTTTGGCCCTACTTTCCACCTCTATTGGACACATCAGATGTGATAGAACAACTCACACCAACAGAGTTAAACCCTGACTGCATGGAACAAGTCACAACTGATCGGATTATGGACACATAGATCAAGAACGACCGCTAGTAGAATATCCAGCTATATCGAGTTGTCAAAGCAGGCCAACTCCTTGACCAGGGAAAGTGGCTCGCCCGGGACCAAGTTCAACAGAAGTTTCCTCATCTCATGATGGAACTCAATGCAATGGGGACCATTGCTTCCTAAGGGGAGAGGAATGATATAAGAGGATATTAGTGGCCACCCACCTATTCCTCTTGGACCCACACCATTGTTTCTTTCAGTTTTTCAGTTTCCTTGATTGTACCACAATTTACTATTTTTGGCAGTTTTCGGGTCCTAAACTTCCGGAGCCGTTTTGAGGCCCTAAACGACGTTTTTTTGGAATCGAATGGTCAGGTAAATATGAGTCCATTTCGAACTTGATATTTGTTGTTTATGGATGTATTCCTTAAACATATCTTTCTAACGATGTATCATGCCAGTCAAATGGAGGTAGTATGCTAAAGTTACGACCCCGGGAAATTTTTGTACCAAGTTACCCAACGTGGCCCACATTAAGGCATTTCACCTCCTAGGGTTAGGTTTTTGGATGTGTAGGGTTTCCATTGTTTCTCAATAATATATAGGCCTTTTAGCCTCATTGTAACACAAATTTCAGAGGCATGTAGCCGCCACATCTCTTCTTAGAGATAAGCTACCAGCACTCTAGCTAGTTTATTTCCATTTTGTATGTAAACAAGTTTCATTTGTTGATAAATGAAATGAAGTGTTATTTCCACTGCATATTTGTTTCTATGGTTATTTGAGTATTATGTTGCATTCATGCATAAATCCGGATCACTGGCGCTCTTTCGTAGATGTTTTCAAGGAAGAGTACTACCTTGTGGGAAACTATGATGATCAATACACTAAATGGACCATCCTATGTCAAGAGAGGGACCAAATGGTGTTGGAGTACACAAGAAAATTCCATACCTTGCACATAAAGTTAGGTATCAATAACTCCAAGCAGAACCTGATTTGGAAATACTGTAGTGTTCTACACTGGTACATCCGAACTGAGATGGACTTCCTCAACATCTCTTGACATGGACCTTCTTATTGGTATGTTGTCAAAATCGAGGAGAAATTTCAGAAAAAGAACAAGCGAGACTCTAGACCTGTGAATGCATCGCAGAAGAAAGGTAAGGGTAACCTTGACCCTCAAAACAAAGGACAAGGAAAGGACAACCAGTCCCCTCCACAAGAAAATAAGGGTAATGGAAAGAAAAAGAAGGACATCGGGAAGTGGTGTGAATTTAATAAAGTTCCTTGCCACAACACTGATAAATTTTGCTCAAAGCAATTACTGGTGGCTGAGATGAAATCTTCAGAATCATATCCCAATTCTGATTCCGAACCTAATGCCATAGCCACATATAATGGGAAGCAGATCATTGATGCAGACTCCACTTCCATTGTTTCTAGTGCACAAATTCAACCAGAATATCCTGAAGATTCAGAGGCATAGGAGCGCCTCTTCTACTCCCAGATGTGGGTGAAGGGCAACCCACTACATTTTCTTACTGACAGTAGCAGCCAAAAGAGCCTGATCTCAGCAGAAGTTGTCAAGAGATTGAAGCTTCCGAAAAAACCACACCTGGATCCCTACAACATCGGTCGGCTAAGACAAGGACAAGGTATCTAAACTACTCAACAATTCCTCCTACCATATGGCTTCAAGCCTTTCAAAGATGAGGTACTGTGTGATGTGGCCCCATTTGAAGTCTGTGATGTTCTTTTAGGACATCCATGTATGTGGGAGCGTCATGTTGTATATGACTCATGGTCTCACAATTTCATTGTTACTTTGGGAGGAAAACTCTATCTAATATCGGAGACACTTGCACCTAACACACTCTCGCAAGGTAGGATGATAAGCTCCCACATCAAAAAAATATTCCTCTTCACATTTGTGTCTAAAGGAGAACATCAGATTACCTCCACAGCCTCAGCACAGGGTATCTTGGCTCATTAGACACAAGAAGAAAATAGAGTTAGTGTTTCCTCATCCATCCAAGTACCTCTATGATGCAAGGCCACGCATTCAAGGTGCTCCTCCAAAAACAAATCATCCATAGAGAAATTACATCCCTCTTGGGATGCTAAAGAAAAATAACCTCTTCACTTCAACAAATGTCACACCAACAGATCAGCTCAACACATAGTTCAAGATATGATACGATATTTTACGCAATGGATACTATTGCTTCCTAATGAGGGAGGATTGATCCAGATGGAAATCGGTGGCCACCCACCTATCCAACTAGCTCAAAGTAATTGTCCATTGTGGCAATTTCCTATTTATTTTTCTATGGTTTTTCAAGTCCCAAACTTTCGGGGCTATTTTGAGGCCCTAAACGACGTTTTTTGGAAATTCGGGTGGTGAAGTGGTCATTGTTAACATGTATTCGGACACGTTCAAAAGTTTTAAATATCGAATAGATATTTCCAAATAGGTATCAAACGCCCAAATCGGATACCGTATGCAAAAGTAAAGGCCCTAAAAAGTTAATTGTTCAACTTACCACCTTGGGGCCACAAACTTTATGACAGTTCATCTTCTTAGGTTATGTTTTGTACTTTTGTGGTTCTCTCCCTCATTCTTACGATAAGTAGGATCCTTTGTCCTCATTTTGTATTTGTCTTTACACGGATGAGCATATCAATCACATTTCTTCTTAGAGATATCCACCGCCATTCTAGATATTGTATTACAGTCTATTCTATTTATGGCATTTAATAGAATATGTGTTTTGTATATCTTTTCTATCTTTGCAAAATGTCTGTGATTATGATTCTGTATCTGTTATTTCATTTTGTTCACACAAAAATATGGATCAGTGGTATCATAGCAATCTTCTCTTTGATTGTTTCTCAGCGCATGTCCCCGACGAGGTCTGGGTATAAACAATTTGGTCTCGAACTAGTTTCACTTGATCACTCTCACCGTCCCAAACGACCTCCCATGGAGGAAGAAAAGAGAGACGATCGAGCATGATATCCTATCAAATTGTTGTTTGAGGAATCTCTTGTACGACAAAGGAACTATATGATGGATAATTTCACTCAAATCCTTCTACGACTGCCGACAGAGGGAAGTGCATCTTCAACGAGCAGCCGATTCAGGTATGCAAATACTTTCAAGGTATAAGTTAACTTTGATATTCCATTATTTGAAACACAGATAGATTCAGATGACCTACATAATTGGTTGAATGTTATACAATGGTACTTCTCTATGCATAATTTCTTAGATAGGGAAAAGATCACCCTTTCTCTCCTTAAGGAAGTCCCCCATTCCCAAAATTGGTGGGGTACTTATTGGGAGAAAAAATTATCATACGAGTCTGGAATGTTTGATACAAATCCCACTTGGGGCTCTTTCGTAGATGCTATCAAGGAACAGTACTACCCTTTGGGAAAATATGATTATCAGTACACTAAATTGACCATCCCGCATCAAGAGAGGGTCCAGACATTTTCATAGTACACCAACAACTTCCATACCTTGCGCACAAAGCTGGGTATCAAGGACTCCAAGTGGCACCTAATTCTGAAATACCATAGTGGTATGCACTAGTACATCCAAACTGAGATGGAATTCTTCGACATCTCTTCACTTGTATATTCTTATTAGTATGCTATCAAAATAGAGGAGAAATTTTGGATAAAGAACAAGTGAGACTCTAGACCTGCAAAGAAACCATAGAATCAAGGCAAGGGTAACCCTGACTCATAAAACATAAGACAAGGAAAATAAAACCAGTCCTCGCCATAAGAAAAGAAGGGGAATGGAAAGACAAAGAATGACACTGGGAAGTGGTGAAAATTTAATAAAATACCTTGGCACAACACTGATGAATGTCACTGAAAGCAGTCATTGGTGGCCAAGATCAAATCATTATAATAAGATCCCGATTCTGATTCCAAACCCAATTCCACAGCCGCATACAATGGGAACCAGATCATTGATGTAGACCCCACTTCCACTATTTATACCACACAAATTCAACCAGAGGATCCTGAAGAGTTAGAGGCATAGGAGCGCCTCTTCCACTCGCATATGTGGGTGAAGGGAAACCCACTATATTTTGTTGTTGACAGTGGCAGCCAAAAGAACCTGATCTCAGCAGAAGTCATCAAAAGATTGCAACTTCCAAAAACACCACACCCACAACCCTACAACATCAATTGGCTAAGGAAAGGATGAGGTATCCGCATTACTCAACAATGCCTCCTACCATATAGCAACAAGCCTTTCAAAGACGAGGTATTATTTGATGTGTCCCCACTTGAATTCTGTGATGTTCTTTTAGGACACCCATATATGTGGAAGCGTCATGCTGTATATGAGTCATAGCCTCGCATTGTCATTGTTACTTTTGGAGGAAAGCTCTATCGGATAATGGAGATAGTTGCACCTAACACAATTTCATAAGGTAGGGAGATAAGCTCCCACATCAGAAAATTATTCCTCTTCACAATTGTGTTTGAAGGGGAACATTATATTACCTCCACACCCTAAGAACATGGTATCTATGCTCATCAAACACAACAATACAATAGATTCATTGTTTCCTCATCCATCCAAGTACCTATACAATGCAAGGACACACATTCAAGGTGCTCCTCCAAAATCAAATCATCCACATAGCAATTACATCCCTCTCGAGATGCCAAAGAAAAGCATTCGCTTCACTTCAGCAAATGTTGCACCAATAGATCATCTCACCACATAGTTTGAGATATGATACGATATTTGATGCAATGGATACCATTGGTTTCTAAGGAGGGAGGATTGATCCAGATGAAAATCGGTGGCCATCGACCGATCCCACTGGATCAAAACAAATGTCCATTGTGACAGTTTCCTAGTTATTTTTCTATAGTTTTTCGGGTCTGAAACATCCAGGGCTCGTTTGAGGCCCTAAATGACATATTTTGGAAATTCGCGTGGTAAATATACTCTCATTGACATGAATTAGAATATATTTGGAATTTTTAAATCTCAGATAGATATTTCCAACGAGGTAATAAATGCCCAAATCAAAGATCGTATGCAAAAGTTATGACCTCGGGAAGTTGATTGTTCAACTTACCACCTTGGGGCCGCAAAATTTATGACTATTTGTCCTCTAGGGTTATGTTTTAGAATTTTGGGGTTCTCTCCCTCATTCTCACTATAAATAGTCTCCTTTGGCCTCATTTTGTATTCAGCTTTGCATGGATGAGCGTAGCAGTCACATATCTTTTCAGAGATAGCCACCACCATTCTAGCTATTGTATTACAGTCTATTCTATTTCTGCCATTTAATAGAATATGTGTTTACTGTATATTTGTTACCTTTACAAAATGTCTGTGATTATTATTCTATATTTTTTCTTTCATTTCATTCACACATAAATTTGGATTAGTGGTATCAGAGCAATCTTCTCTTTGATTTCTTCTCGGCTCATGTCCTCGAGGAGGTCGAGGTATAGAGAGTTTGGTATCAAACTAGTTTCAATTGATCACTCTCAACGTCCCAAACCACCTCCCATGACAGAAGAAAATATAGACGATGGAGCAGGATATCCTATCAAATCGTTGATCGAGGAACCCCTCAGGCAACAGAGGAATGAGATGATGGATAATTTTTCTGAAATCCTTCTATCAATGTCGAGAGCGACAAGTGCATCTTCAACGAGCAGCCGATTCAGGGATGCAACTCCCTTAGAGGTACAAGTTAAATTTAATATTCCTTTATTTTAAGGCTAGATCGATGCAGATGCCCTAGATAATTGGTTGAATGTTCTAGAAGGGTATTTCTCTGTCCATAATTTCTTCGACAGGGAAAAGATAACCTTTTCTCTCCTTAAGGGAGTCCCCCATGTGCAAAATTGGTGGGGTACTTATCGAGAGAAAAACTCATCAGATGATTCTGGAATGTTTGATATTGAATCCCACTTAGTGCTCTTTCATAGAAATTTTCAAACAACAGTCACTACTACATTTCGACCAAAAATCCGACGGTCATCATGTCGGATTTTCGACACTTCCCTGTCACATGTATGACACTTTGATTTTTTTTAAGCGTCGGAAACTTGTCGTCGGTTATCTGACACCTAAGTAACCGTCGGTTAAGCGACACCTAAGTAACCATCGGTTAAATTTAAAGCGTCGGTTAAGCAACAGAATATCTTCGACGGTAGTAAAAAAAATCACCTTCATGCCGTCGGTGAAGCAATGGATATATACTGTAATCGTCGGATAAGCGACATCAAGAACTGTCTATTAAGCGACGGTAAGAAAAAGTAAGCGTCGAACATGCGACAGGTAGTCAAATTGTTTTAAAAAAAATAACCTACATGCCGTCCTATAACCGTCGCTTAACCGACAGCGATAAAGATTAACCGTCGAAGAACCATCGCTTAAGCGACATGAATAACCGTTGCTTAAGCGACGACTGTGAATTTAAAAAAAAAATTATTTTCAAATTGGGTATACAAAGAGCCATTTCATGCAAAGGTTTCATCATTCTACACAATTTTCAAAGTTGCAGTTACATTAGCTTGACAAATGCATATTATTTGATTGCAGAAGGTGACTCCAATGGATTTCCAAGATGCGAAGGTCTTGGTGTAAGGAAAGGTAAAGTCACCCTACAACCTTGTACAATGCAGCTAACAAATTATAAAAAGCAGAATTCATGATAATTTGTAATTTGCATGTATACAAGAGAATGAAATGAAATCTCCCATACCCCGTTAATTCTGTCATGAATACTCTAGTTTGCTCTATGCTTTCAATTTTTCTCTGTCATAGCTCTATTTTATGCTCAAATATTGTAAGAGAGTGTATATTTCTTATTACTAAATTGCTCTTCCATTTTTGAAACAAACAAAGACAGAACACTGACTTTGCAAAAAGGGAAGGCCTAATAACAGCATAGGTAGTACTTAGTAATTGTGTATAATAACAGTCCAAAATGCCCATCTTTGTGGAGTCCTGAAATGGCTTCTGTGACTGTAAAATTTCCTCTTCCCTCCCCTTCTGAAGAAAGGGAGAAAATCACACAACGTCCAAAAGTTTAGGAGAGAGCTTCAATTCATTCTACAAAGTTCTTCTATAATGAGACTTTTGAGACTGTCATCCAAACTGATTTGGTTCAAAAAGATATGATTTAGTTCCTGACTACCTAGGCATCCCACCTCAAATTTTCTATCCCAAAATTTTGAATATTGCTGGAGATTATACGCAACAACCTGCAGACCTAGCTTTCCAACCTAACTGCATTAACAACTACACATGACTTCTCCTCTGGAAAATTACCATAATAATAAATATCAAATTAAAGCAATGTGACAAAATTAACTAATACCAAATCTTTCCTTGAAACCAAAATAGATACTAATACCAAAATTACCTTCACTGAAAAGGCCAATTAATGAACTGATACCAAAATTCCCTTCACTGAAAGGGCCAATTAATGAACTGAGAATTACATGTCTCACTATTGTAATAAATCTAACAAGATACAAATAAACATGTGAACTCATCTTGAAACTTCTCCAATGTTTATTGTTATAGTGCTGCTTTTTTTGGTCTGCAACTTTGGGCTGTGAAACAGCACTTTAATAATAGCCCAAAATTTAAGATATTAGACTAAAAGTAAATTATCGTGACATTTGTAAAGGTTTTCCAGCTTATCCTTCAGCAACAGGTGACCAAATTCTACCTTGATCATCAAACATTAAACCTGCAACATGCACTCATCCAAACATCTTTTACTTGGTATGAACAATTTAGCATCTGACTTGTGATAAAACTGCAAATTGGAAACATATTTGCTCATATTGCTATCAAATATAAGAAATGGCCCATTTTCAAAAATTGGACAAACAGTTTCTATGGGTATAAAATACGTTCAAATATTTTTTTAAATGCCATTTACTAATGTTTTGTGGATGAAAACAAGATGACTACTTTTACAACTTTCTAACTTCAATACCAAACCCTGACTTTTTTAACGAAGGTCATACAATGTCAACAGAGATTTTTCAATTCCAAACAGAGACAACCAGTACTTCCAGAGACAATTCTACTCTATAAGAAAAATGAACAAGCATTCAGGGAAAAACAAGATTGTATAAGCCTCCATTTAAACTAAATGCAAGGGTTCAGATGCTTTCAATTTTATGTTAGGAGGTCTTAAAGCAAAGTAATCTGAAGTTACAGGAAATTTAATGACAGGAAGCTTTTGTGCTCAACATTAATACACTTTAAATTTGAATATATATTGGACAAAGTTATTAATACCAATAGAATCAATTTGTACATTGTGCATTTCAAATGAAAAGTTAAAAAGGTTCAAAGTTCACAGATTTGAAGATAGACACTACAAAAATCTACGATCTTAGCATTGACAGCTCTGAATCCTTTTCATCAAAAACAACTCAAGTGAGACCCAAAACCCGAAATAAAGGTCTTCAGAGAGCTAAAAGCTGCTCAATTGTTTGACTTGCAGAAAAAAAAGAAAAAAAATTGTTAGAATGCTTTTTGAACGGGATTATAGCCCTAAAGCACCCAAACTATGCAGTGTTATCCAACAACTTACAAGATGAACAAACTTCTTAATAAAGAAGATGGAGACCTTGACCAAAGATACTGACTCATAGAATCTTTGTATTGATGCAAATCAGAAAAAGCAAGGGCCCAACTGTCCATTATAATGATAAATTCTTCAAAAATAGACCAAAAGCTCTTTAAAAAGCAGAATTAAGCTCATTCAGAAGCTTGATTTGACTTAGCTTCTGCAAAGTACAAAGAAAGAACATATTAATGAAACACAGACAAAATTATTGGGCAGGAATGGATATCAGAGCAACCAAAACTTACGGAAAAGGCTGATTCAGATATGGAAAATAATTAAGTTGAAGGAGTAATGCTTAAATTACATTTAACTTTTCAAAAGTGTGTTAACAATTGAAATAAATATATAAATTTTGTTTTACAATTTCTATCTAACAGGATCAGGCATTACAAAACAAATTATAGAAATGTTTCTCTAGTAAGTTCTTGATAAGCACAAATTGACAACCGTTCAAGTTGGGGTGTTATGCAAATCAGAAAGCAAAAGGTATCCACCTGGTAATATGTACAGAATATTAAAAAAAAAATGATATATAGACGAGACCTCACAAAATTATCTGCAAAGGTAAAGAAACATGATTCACTTATTCTTAAGCCCACCTACTGGTAGAAAATATGGCTTTATAGTTTTGTACTGTTCTTATACCAAACTACTGAGTGCAATATTAATGAGAGATTCACTTCCTATGAAAGACTAATAGAATGGGGCTGGGTGGGGCTATGGTAATTCCTAACTAAAAATGTTTGCAAATATTTCAAGTAACAACTAACTCACCTTTGAATGAAACTATTCTTGCGGCTTCATTGTAGGGAAAAGTAAAACCTCCTGCAAAATGAATTACAAAAATCAACTTCTGTATTGAAAAACCATCTCCTAGATGAATCATTCTAATAAACAATTATTACCTTTATATTCTGAGATTTTGTTAACATCATAGCAAGCCGGTCAATGCCCATTGCCCAACCGCCAGTTGGTGGTAAGCCATACTCTAACACAGTGCAAAACGTCTCGTTGAGAGGCATTGCTTCATCATCACCTGATTGTCTGTCCTGAAATATTTAAAGCCAATAGACAAAGAAAAACTATAAGAAAATATTAAATTGATTATTCATTTAAGATATCAAATGATTATTCAACTCTGTAAGAAGTTAAGTCGACATCTATGAACACTCAACAGTTGCATCTATCTCCCCCACTTGCAAATCAAAATTTCATTGCCAAACATTGAAATTTTAGGATGAATACATGCTAACAAATTATAAAAAGCAGTTAACAAGGGGATAACTTAATACCCTGCAACCTTGTACAATGCTCTCTCTCTCTCATACGCACACTAAGGAAATAATGCATTAATGTATACACACAACAAACAATACACTATAAATAGAACATACCTTCTCTACAGGGACATTATCATACACATTCACCATCCCAGCATAAAGCATTGTTAGCTGTGTGCAAGGCTGTTTTCCTGGAACAGCAGTAGCATTACTGCCAAAAGTAATCAACAGTAAGTCTGAAATCAAACTTTTTTCTTTCTATTTCTTTAGTCTGTAATCAAATTAGATGACTAAATAAAAATGAATGCATCCACCACTGTCTATAATATCTTCTATTACCATGTTGTTGTAGTGCTAGGATAGACACCAGCAACTGCTGGAAAAAAGAAATTCTTCTGGATAGAAGAAGGATTAACCATAGAAGTCGTGATGCATGAAGTAGAGGTTGCTTGAAGTGCTTTCGAAATAGCATGGGAATCTAAATGCTCACTGAAATTTGGCATGGAAAGAGAAAGGCTTGAGCTTGGAAAACCTTCAGCTTCATCAATACAATAAGCTGAAGAGCTCGAACCACCAAATGATCCAGTAGAATGTGCTGCTGAAGACACTCCAAAATGTTGACATGGTGCATTATTTGAGTTGTCACTTCCTTAAGTTGACTTGGTGTAAATTTGGGGAACTCACTTCTTGCTGATGAGCAGTTAAAGGTAAAAGTTGAATGTAAAATTCCTAATGTCTAAAGACAGTTATGGCCAGTCTCATAGATTTACTTTTGTTGAGAAGTTATGGCCAGTCTCATAGATTTACTTTTGTTGAGCATACTGACATTGAAAGGTTAAAAACCTAAATATCTCTTAACTGCCTTTTAAACAATATAGATGGGACTTATTATTCTTTTAATTATCATGGTAGCAAATTCCAGAAAACAACTGTAATCTATTTTAATAATGAGTTTAGTGAATTGGGGGAAAAACCTCAAAAATATGCATCAACCAAGTCTTTATTGACTTGCTCTTGTCAATAACAGTTTCGCTGCCAACTTCCAAGCGACCAATTTGTTTTGGATCAATTTCATACTTTTCCAAAAGCAACATTACTGCTGTCAAACTGCAGGCATTCATACGAGGAATCAGCTCATAAAATTATTGGGAAATATCAAACAAGCATGATATAACCTCTATCTTGTGAAAATATTATTCTACTACCATACACAAGTACCATACACGAGAATAAAATGTATAGTTGCCTCAAAATATACGATAATGAAACAGTGAATGAACAAAAATTCAATGGTAATAGGCAGTGAAAAAATATGTACAAGATTGTCAAAATGCCATACAAGATATCAGAAAATCTTGTTCTTACCTCATAGAAATAACATCTTCCAAGTCTGTGCAGAAAGTCATGCAGTCTTGTCCTAGACCAATTGTATGTTGATTCTTCGACACATGATTCTCCACTCTACAACCTTCCCATCCTGGTTGATGTTCAATATAAGAAATAAGTTAATACAGATTACACAAGGAGGAACTTTTCAGCTTCCCACAGGAACAGGCTATTTAGAATCATGGGTATATCATGTGGTACAAAGTGTTATAAATGTGAATGAGGGAGTCACAGAGTAGATACAAAATAGGAAAGAATGTCATAGCTGGTTAGTGGTACTTGTTGATGCACAGTTGTCATTGATGCCAAAGGAACCATTAATAACAAAGGTCAGAATGAGGGCAGAAGTAAGATCAGCAAGAGTGATGATATAGCTGCCAGTTTGAAGAAGTATATATGAAGTCATTAACAGACCATCCAAGCTCATCAAGGTAAAGGTATTTGGTAAAGGTACTTCACCTACAAGAGATGCATCAGAGGTGGGAGCTAAAGATGATATATAGTAGGTGACTTGAAGACTTACAGAAGCAAGCCTCATTAATATTTATGTAGACATGGTCGCTCTAGCAGAGATAGAGGTATCATTCAGTTTAGCAGCTCTGATACCTTCGGTGGAAAAGATAAAATTTCCTAGTGCCAGGATTGACTGTTTAAGGGCTTAAAGGACAGTGTAAGCTTGTGGAATGTCCATCTAGACTCGACTGTGCCAGCATACCTGTGAAGACATTGATCAAATATGCTTAGTATCTTTGTGAAGCCTAATCCAAAGCTTGAAGCCAGCCCTAATCTGAAGGTTGAAAACTATAGAATGATATTTGCCAGCTGTGATAGCTCCCTTGTATGGCCAAAATGAACATTATGGCACAGAATTTTGCTAAAACTTATGAATTATTCAATTTCAAGCAACTTGTCTCTGCCCAATTCAGGACTCCAAGGTAAAGCACCAGCTTCCTTAACATCAATATCTGATAGAGTGATCTAGCCAAGTACAAAACAATATCTTTCAAGTATAAGCTCATGCACTTGGGTTTTGATGCCGAGCAAACATGAAGACAAATAAGAGCAAGAACATGAAGAAGGAATCTGATGCACATGTAGTAGGTCTCCAATAGCCACAAATGAGGCAGATTCAATGCTCATGTTGTAATTCCAACTAACAACAAATTTAGGGGTTTAATACATTTTTGTTAAGGAATTTAGGATGGTAACTCATGGTCTTCTCTGTGTAAAAAGATACCATCCTCTCTCTATGTGATGGGGGGAATAAAGGAATTGGGTACAATCAGAGTAGCCATACATCTAGAGGAGCTATACAAGCAAGCCAGAGATTATTGTGCATTACTTGTGCATAATCAGTGGCCTCCAGGATTCATATTCTTCCCAACAGATGAAGAGCTGGTTGTGCATTACTTGTGCAAGAAGGCAGCGTCGCAGATCATTCCTGTTCCTATAATAGCAGAGGTGGATCTCTACAAATATGATCCATGGCAGCTTCCAGTTATTTCTTTGTTTTTTGTTTTTCCTCTAAGGCCTATACTTGTGTATCTAAACAGATTCTAGAATGTGTAAACAGATGGAATTCAAGACTTACTGATGAGCTTTTTGTTTTCTTTTATTGTTTACAGACAAAGTCCTGTTTGGAGAGAAGGAATGGTACTTCTTCACTCCCCGTGATAGAAAGTACCCAAATGGATCAAGGCCTAAAAGGGTTGTTGGCTCTGGATACTGGAAAGCTACTGGTGCTGATAAGCCCATCAATGCTAAAGGAGGAAAGAAGAGAGTGGGTATCAAGAAGGCTCTTGTTTTCTATGCTGGGAAAGCACCCAAAGGCTCAAAGACAAATTGGATCATGCATGAACACCGTCTTGCTGATGTTAGCAGGCCTGCAAGGAAGAAAGGAAGCTTAAGACTAAGTTGGTCTTTATCCTCTTTTTTGTGTTTTGAGTCGGCAGTTTTGAAAACATAGGCTAGTTTTCTTGTGGTTCCTCTGTTGCCTGTGGCTGTTGTCAGGAGGATGATCTTTCGCATTAGTATTTCCCCTTTTCTTCTTTTTTTCTTCCATCTTATACTCATATGGGCATTAGCAATAAGGATATTAGGTTAAGTGCTTGATTCCTCAATTATAGAGTTGAGTATATGGGCATTAGCAATAAGGATATAGGGTTAAATGCTTGATTCCTCAATTACAGAGATTGAGNAAATCATGCTTTTTTTGTGAAATACGCATCCCAGGGAAACCCACCAGGCACTTCCTCTTCCCCTCATTCTGAGGATGGTACCCAGAGTAAAGCAGATTCTTCATGACTCCAGGCCGATACAACAACATGCTAATTAAGAGCTGGACATCTCACTTGCGGGAATTGATTCTTGGTGGGGAGAACAACTTTTCTTATCTCAACCACCTGGGATAGACCCTGTTGACCAAAATACATGACACACGGAGGCCACTTCAATGAGACAAAGAAATTGAAAATATTTTATATTATATCAAATTTTTTTTAAATGGTTGAACTAGGATGGAAGATGTCAACTTACACAAAAAATCATAGTTTTAGGGTAGAGAAAAAGATGGCATGCTCAAAAAGCATTTTTTAGTGATAAATATGAAATTTTTGATTGTTATATTAAAATCCTTGAGGGATTTTTGGGATATAATTGGGACGGAGAACTAAATGAGCAATAATTGAAGACTCCGAGGAAAGATTTAGATATTGAAGATAACACTTGTTGTGACAGAGAGCTACAAGGGATCATTATAATATCTGACATGATATAATTACATTTTGAAAAATATAGAAGGTATCTAACATCACCAAGGAAGAGACAGTGATGGTCTGTGATTACAAAAATGTATTTTCAAGTATCAAGAGAAAGAAGCTAAATAAGGATCCTGCAGAAGTCAAGGATGAAGTACGGCTATTTATTGCAAATAGCGAACTTGTTTTCTGTAATTTAGAAGCTGGTATAATGAGCTTCATAAAAGATAAAAGGCATATCCCTATCTATATGATTCTTGAAATTATCAGATGGATTTGACATTTTATTTGTCAATTGGATGTCATCCAGACATATACCAGTTTTATGCATGTCCTCCAGGACTACCCTTTTATGATCTCGTCCCCAGCTAAATATGCTTTTTTCTCAACTCATGGTGTATAAATACAAGGATTTGAGAGATAGATTCAGATGACTTCATGTAAATCATGTAAATCTTGGAATGTCCTGATTCTTCGGGCATAAACTAGATTTTTGTTCTTCAACCATTCAGGACTAGCTCTAGAGTGTAGACTGATAATTGCTTTTCTAATAATTGTTTCAAATTTTGATATGTTTGCTTAAAACTGAAGTTCCTTGCGCAATAAAGCTTACAAAAGCAATAAATTCATATAATTCTGACTTTATTGGGATACTGAGAAACTCCTGTATGCTATGTGACACTATTTCAACATTGAATACCTTTCTTTCCTGTTGCTCTCTTTGTATTTTAACATACCTGTACTGCCAAAGGTATTTTTTTATCTTAGAAGGATATGGGCTGCAATCATGCATGGGTCTATTTTTATTTCATGTGAGATTATGCAATGTTAAAAGGGGATGAGCGCCGGGTGCAAGCCCCAGGCAAATTTGGCAGAATAGATCAACTAGGCAAAAGGAAGTCCGTGCTATGTGGTGCAGCCCCTTGGGACATATTTCTGGAACCAACAATAAAATGTACTTGCTACCTCACAATAGAAACCCAGGGTTTACGTTGACCAATTTGTTTGCCATGTTTTCTCATTGAAAATTCTGTAATTTGTCGATTGAATCAAGGAGTCGACTTTTGAAAGATTCTGTAAGAACATGTTTGTCATCGATTCTTCTCATGAACCATTTTCTTGCATAGACTGACTCTTGGTCCACAACCTTCTAATATGAAAACAAGGATGAATTTTGGAAGTAGGATTGCATGACTTTTCTATGTCCTGCTGCAATCTAGAACTATGCTGAGGGAGAGTATTCATTAGAGAACAATGACTGGCAAAATGGATTTCATTAGTTATTACCTTACTTCAAATAATTTCAACGGGGAATACTTTTTAGCTCAGGTTTTCCACATACCTGGTGTTATGGAAATACAAGGATAAGCATAAATGTATTAAAATAAGTTTCCAATTGATGCTGAAGTTCTGAACCCTTGCAACCTAATGGCCCCACCCCTTACCAAGACCCCCACATTTAATAAGTTTCCAATTGATGTGTGAACCCTTGCAACCCAATGACCCCACTCCCCCACCCACACCCCCACCCCCACATTCTTCTGTAATTTACTAATTTTTCCAATTAGGATAAGAAGAAATGTACTAAAAATAAGTTTCCAATCCTTTCCCTACCCATCGTACATTCTTCTATAATTTTTCCTACTTGATTTTGCTATTTCCCCAGAGATGCAACTAGATTCTGGGGGTGCTCATATGAATATAAATAGAGACGTTACTGTACCCATAATGAGACTTCAGAAGGTTTGCTGGTCTTTGCTAATTTCAAAACTGATGTTTATTCTTCGGCACATGATTCTCCACTCTACAACCTTCCCATCCTGGTTGATGTTCAATATAATAAATAAGTTAATACAGATTACACAAGGAGGAACTTTTCAGCTTCCCACAGGAACAGGCTATTTAGAATCATGGGTATATCATGTGGTACAAAGTGTTATAAATGTGAATGAGGGAGTCACAGAAGAGCATGGAATGACTGATCTCTTTCAGCAACTGATTGACGGTAGTGGGGTTCATAACTGGGGTATTGTAGAACACAAAGTTCTTCAAGATCTGGGTTTAAATTGGTCTGGTCTCTATTCTGTTGTTTATCGCATTTTGGAAGTCTGGCAGAATAGGGAAGCTTCCCAAGTGGATGAGCTTATACTTTAAAGATATTGTTTTGTACTTGGCTGGATCACTCTATCAGATATTGATGTTAAGGAAGCTGGTGCTTTGCCATGGAGTCCTGAATTGGGCAGAGACAAGTTGCTTGAAATTGAATACTTCATAAGTTTTAGCAGAATTTTGTGCCATAATGTTCATTTTGGCCATATAGGGGAGCTATCACAGCTTTCTTTTGCATTTCTCCAAATACAAATGCCTGTGTTTAATTTACCTGGGAGTATTTTTTACCTGGGAGGTTTCTTTTCTTTTTCTCCCACTTCCAATTCCTTCTAAGAATCAAAACTGAGATATTACAATCATACTGCAGAGTTGCCCGCCATTTTAACCCCTTACACCTGCCTAGAGCATTTTTACACCTAAGCTTCACTTTGTTTTTTAGGAAACTGATTCTTATTTTATTTACACAGGTTGTGAAACTAAGGAAGAAGGACAACTTTTTCTTGCAATAAGAAATGTTTTTTTGGAGATATTATCATATATTTAGTAGTGTGCAAGTATTTAAGAGATTTGTTGTGCAAAAGTTCAATCCAGTAAATGCCCTTAAATTGAATAGAGAATTGAGCATAGACCCAACTGTGTAACCACTTTGCTTCTTTTCCAGAACATAAACGGTAACAAATTGCCCAAAAAACATTTGACGCATTTCCTGTCAGGAAAATGCAGACAAGCGCAGCAAGCAAAGTTGATACGATCAACTTTGAAAAAAAATAACTACATAGCATGTAATCTGGAAACCCTAGCAGAGGAATCCTGAGCAAAGTGATTATAAAAAAAAGCAGCAGATCGAGAAGGGGCAAATTCTTCCAAAAGAAACGCTTGAAGACAGCGAGGGGAAAATGTAGCCTCTTAAGGATTTTGTGTGGCTGGCAGGAGAGAAAGATAGAGAAGTCTGCCTAAGGTAAAGAGAGCAGAAGTTTATTTTTGTAATTGCTGAACGCTAGGTCTGTGAAAGTGATGGTTCGCAAATGGCCAGGAGCCATGCTTGCAAAATGTAAATGGCTAAATGCCATGATGAATCTGAAAGAAAGTCTGGTGGTATGATTGCCTATATTGTTTATGTATTTCAGTATATGTTATCTAAGTGCATCAAGGTAGTCAGGGTATTTGTAAAATAATAATGAGGGATATATATTCCGTCAAAAAATATAAAAAAAAACCTGAGAGAATCAAATGTAAACATGCAACTTACATGATCGATCTTCCGCGTTGCAGGAGTGACCTTCCCTTGAACAGCCTTTAAAAGGTCCTGATAGTAGCTATCTGGCACAGTGGACCGTTTCTTCGTCGCACCTAAAACCGACAGCTAGACCTTTGGCCTCAATGCAAGGAGAATCCCCTTCCTGATCAGCCTCTTCAAGGCAATGGTATTAGCGAGGACAGAAAGTGAGAGCGAAGACACAGCAATCCATTCAGAAAGTGAATATATCTTGGGCTGCAAATACCAACCAGCCCCTTTACTAGCCTCCAGAGCCCACCAAACTCGACCCTGCTCTCGCACCCTCTCTCTCACCTCATTAAAGAGATTCGCATCATCAAGAGTCCCTTCAACAGTGAAGGAATACAGATCCAAAAACCTCACGGAATAGAAATCCAAATTCCATTAAAACCAATAGAATTCTATAGAATCCTGCCTTTAAATCTCCCTTAAATGATGCAATGCAGGATCCTGTTAACAAGGGCGTCCATTGCCCCTTTGTTTCAAACAACATGGCACCTTTCCCTTCACTATTTTATCTCTGAAACGAATGAAGATCGCATACATACAAAATGAAGAGAAGAAGAACAAAATCCATTGAAAAATGAATGGTTCCCGCGCTCCCTATTTGGTTTTTTTTTACTAACGCGCCGTCGGTTAAGCGACGGTTCCGTGCCCTATATTTCTTTAGTTGTTTGAATGGCCTTTTTTTGACCAACGCGCCGTCGGTTAAGCGACGGTTATGAAAATATCCGTCGCTTAACCGACATGTGTGGCCACATTTGCAAAAAAAAATATATCTTTGTGATTTTTGGTAGGTTTAAAAGAAAAAATTCACGCGCCGTCGGAAGTAACCGTCGGATTTTGGATCGAAATGTAGTAGTGGATAAGACTTGAACTCAAGACTTATCAAGGAATAAAGCAACTTTGAACCAAGTGATCTAATTTTAAAAGGTATGTAAAAGAATGGAAAGAGGAAGGGGGCTTTATTTTTTTTTTTACTCTTCTCTCTTGGTCTTTATGCTTGCCTTTTTTTCCTACAAATCACAAAAAAACCAAAAAAAAACATAAAAAACTTTATCACACAATGGGGTTAGCTTACTCGAAAAGTCTACGTTTTCAAGTTTTCTCATTGTTTCTGATTTGCCACGGTCGCACAAGGTGCACGGCAAAGAGCATACGTAGCCGAGAATACAAGAAAAAAAAGCTTTCCCTTACTATTTCTAATTCGTCGCGATCGCACAAGGTGCATGGCAAAGAGGATACACAGCTAAGGAAGGCAACAGTTTGAGACTAAAATAGTAATGATCTTGATAAAATATGAGAGATTTTAAAAAAATAAAATAAATCCGTCACTGTAACATTATACCTTCAGATTTGCTGAAATGGGTGTTTCTAGATCAAACGGAAATGATTTTTGATGAAACGAAAACTATTCCTCAATGAAAACAGTGCTCCATATGCAATGGAACAGCTCCCACAGCCCACACATGCACAAAAACTCTAGAACCAGAAACTCTTTTAAAGCTTCGGCAACACCGGTTCAAGATCTTGATCAAAACCGAAAGCGACTCTTCATAAAAGCTCTGATACCATGTTCGGGTACATAGGGTACTCCCAAAAGACCGAACACCTTCAAAAACCACTTCACACAAATAGATCATAGATCAACACATAGATGTTTGTCGCATGGTTAAAACCCTTAAGTGGGAAACAGTCCACGACACCATCCAAATAGCTACTTGGAGCAATTTATTATGCAAAAGAAGGAAAGTTACATATGAGCTTCTCATAATCGATCAACTAGACAAGGACCCTCCATGCTCTTTAAATAGAGGTCATGGACCAGTCAAGTGTTAAGCCATGGACCAATGGTAGGTATGATCTAAGAGAAGTTGAACCGTCGGATCACTTTATGTCTAGAACATATCGTGACCGTTGGATTAGAATATTTACAAATGCATACTAATGCATACTAAAGAAACACACTTTACCTAAAGAATATATTACACAAGTTGATATTAACTAAATCCTAAGTGTCCAAATATCCTAACACTATTCTTCCTTAATCATAGATTCAAGTGCCTCAAGGCACATGGCCTCCATGCAAGATTCCTTCTCGGTCCTGCATCCTTACAGTGGTCCATCCATCCTCATGGTTGATGATTTAGAGATCCAAGCCAAAGGGACTAGAAGGATTGATCTTGAATATGGGTACTTCAACAATGTGTTGTTTGTGCATGATATATTAGTGAACCTACTCTCAGTGTATAAAATTTCACACACTGCTGAAGCCAAGAGAGTACCATTTACTCCAAATGCAGTGGAGATATCAGAAATATCTACAGGCCAAGTTGTGGCAGTGGGTTTTGTTGACCATGATTTGAGAATGTACAAATTCTCACACTTCCTCCCCCACTCTTAAGGGAATGTACTCCTGTCACATGACAATTAGACAATAAATTTATGACATGAGAGATATGGTCATCTCAACTACAAGTATCTTCATTCATTAAGCAAAGAAAGCATGGTGGAAGGCCTCCCTTCTATTAAGTTCTCGAATGGAAAATGCAAAGGATGTGTAGTGGGAAAGCATGTTGAGCGCAGTTATGAGAAAGGAAAGGAAAGGAGGGATGTCCAAGTGCTTGATTTGGTTAACTTAGATCTCATAGGGCCTCTTTCCACACCCTCATATGGGAATTCAAGGTATGTGTTAACATTCATAGATGATTTTTCATGGTACTGCTAGGTGTATTTTCTCAAACTAAAATCTAAAGTTTTTGATACTTTCAAAGTATGGAAATAATTGGTTGAGAATGCATGTTGGAACAAGATAAAATCTCTTAGGATTGAAAATGGAAAGGAATATTTGAACAATAGTTTTCAGCATCTTTGTGAGGAATGTGGCATCCAAATGCAGCATTCTATGCCCTATACACCACAACAAAATGGTGTTGCAAAGCACAAGAACAAAGCTCTCAAGGAGATGGCTACATGCATAATGGAAGAAAAGGAATTGAATCCCAAGATTTGCGCTGAAGATATCAATTGTGATGCATATGTCCAAAACAGAGCTCCACACAAAGCATTAGATGGAAAAACTCCATATGAGGCTTGGAGTGGTCACAAGCCAAATGTTTCTCATTTCAAGGTTTTTGGCTCAAAGGCTTGGGATAGGATTCCTCCCGAGAAGAGAAAGGCCTTGAAAGCTCAAAGAAAGGATTCCATTATGGTTGGATATGATAAATATGCAAAGGTATACAAGTTCTTTGACCCCTCATCTCATAATATATTCATATAAAGGAGTGTACAGTTTGAACAAGACCTCATGCAGGAGACCGAACTAGCTCAAGGGGATTGGTCACATCCTCCACTCCATGACGATGTAAATGATGAATACTTCTCTATTTTTCTGATTCTGATATTGATGGTGATGATGATGAAATTCATTCATATCTTGACTCACCCATTTGGCCCAAGTGGGCCAAGAAAACCATTGAAGTGGCTAGGGATCTTGCTAGTGATCCACAAGACTCTAGAAAGACTATATATCAATCTCACAATTCCTACTCTACTTGTGAAATGAATATTGCTAAGAGACACATCATGATGGTTGGATATGATCCTTATACATATCAGGAAGAATCACTTGACCCAATATGGCAAACAACCATGCAAGAAGAGTTCAAATCATTGCAAGACAATGAGACTTGGGAATTGGTTCCCTTTCCCTCCAAGAGGAAACTAGTGCAATGCAAGTGAGTCTATAAGACCAAAGTGGCTACTGATGGTTCAGATATCAAGTATAAGGACATGTTGGTTTACAAATTCTTCTATCAAGTCCAAGGAGTGGACTATATAGAGACATTTTCACTGGTTGCAAAGATGGACTCTATCAGGATAGTTTTAGCCATTGCTGCATCTAAGCATTGGGAGGTTCACAACATGGATGTAAAGATTGTTTTTCTTCATGGTGACCTTCATGAGGAGAAATATATGCAAAATCCTATAGTTTCGATTCATGACCATTCAATTTTTTTCAGGTTAAAGAAGTCTCTCTATGGCCTCAAGCAAGCCCCCAGGGCTTGGTATGCCAAGATGGACAATTTTCTGATATCACTTGGCTTTCAAAGATGTAAATCGGATCCTAATGTGTATTTGCAGCATTTTGGTGACTTATTGCAATTAATAGTGTTGTATGTTGATGAAATTTTTATTACAGGTGGTTGCACTAAATAAATTAGATCAATTGAATATTCTTTGCACAGTGAATTCTCCATGACTAACCTTGGATTTTTGAGGCAAATTATTGGATTAGAGATTGGGAAATATGAAGGAGGGATCAAGGTCAGCCAACCAAATTATGGTGTAGACCTGTTATATAAGTTCAAAATGGATGAATTTAAGGCATCCAAGAGCCCATTCCTCTTAGGAATAAAACTATGTGATTTGGTGCATCTCCATTGGTGGACAGCTCGTTGTACAGACAACTAGTTGGGAGTTTGTTGTATCTTACACACTCATGAACTGATTTGGCATATGTTGTAAGTGTTGTTTCTAGATATATGCAGTAGAATCATGAGATCCATTGGAAGGGTGCCAAAGGGATCACGCATTATGTGCAAGTAACCAAACACTTTGAGGTACGTTATGTTGTTGGTTCTCCACTAGAACTAGTTGGATTTACTAATTTTAATTGGGCTGGAGATTCCATTAATAGAAATTCCACTTAAAGGTATGTATTCATGCTTGCACATGGTCCCATATGTTTGTTAAGCAAGAAACAACACACCATATACATCTCTTCAGGTGAGGCCAAGTACAGAGGAGCAGTGAATGTAGCTACACAATGTGTGTGGTTGCAAGGTATTCTTGGGGAACTTAGATTTGCTTTTTATTCACCCACAGACATTTGGTGTGACAATCAAAGTGCAATCAAGATTTACATTGATCCAATGCAGAGATAGAGGACCAATCACATTGAGATACACATGCACTACATCAGGAGCTTGGTGCATGAACAGGTGCTATCCTTGCAGTATTTCCCATCTGTAGAGAAAACTGCTCACATCTTCACCAAGAGATTCACAAAGAAGACATTAACTTATCTAAGATCCCTTCTTGGAGTGAGTGACACATGGTGATGGGTGATATTCACTTTCAAATTTTTCTCCATGTCCATTTTAGAGGGGAGGTTTTGTTCCCATGAGGTTTTCCTCCTTACCTTAGTTATATGGATTAATAAAAAATTTGTTGTATGAGGTGACTTGAGCCTTAGTTTCCAAGGCCTCCATAATCATTTGGTATAAGTTGTACTAAGTTAGGATTAAGGGGGGGTTTTAAAGAATTAATCCACCTTAGTACCATGGTTATACACCTAGGACACATCATCATTATCTTCCATGCTATGTCATATGGTCGAAAACTAGGCTACGTTTATCAACCTTGGTCTATTGTGTGTTTTAGACTCATTTACAGCCATTGAGGCACTCCACTTTGATCATTTTTAAAATTGTGACACTCTATTTTTATCATTCTATCATTCCATGCACCCTCATTGATTAAATATCAGCCTTGGTTCACTCCCCATTCCTTGAATTGAGGAATGTGTTTGACCATAGGTGCTAGTGCATGTATTTGGTGGTTTTTTTCCTTCCTTGGGCATTTATTTCCTCTTAGACCCATTCCCACTCACCCATGTGTTCACCCATGCCTAACCTGCCCTCATTTATGTTCCATAATTCTCCATCCATGTTCACACTAACATTCGTTACCATTTGGGATGGTTAGGAAGCTCATTGGTCCACCTAGGGGGGTTTTGAGGCCAAATCATAGTCTGACACATGTATGCATCTAGATGGACTCCAAAGGATAATGATTTATCCCTAGTGTAATATAATCTGATCCATACATACTTACATGTTGGACAATCTTAATAAACTATGTTATTGACTACATTTCTATGTGTTAATTTCATCTTTTTTACTATTTTTCTGCATATTTGCAAGTAAACTAGAATTGTGAGGATTCCCTTAGCTCCTAGCTCCTAATGTGAATCAATTATAACAAATTGAAGAACTAATAACCATGTATAATTACCATCCATGATTTCTTATATCATTACCCATACTCTGCTTACAAATTTAGTAGGGTTGTACACGAATTGGGAAGCCCATTTTTCCTACACCCTAAGAGGGATTTCTTCACAATTTCCTATAAATTTTTCCCTTTTTGTCATCAGCCACAAAGGATGTTTTAGAGCTCCAAATCCATTCCTAAATTGATCAGAGATTCTCTTGATATTTATCAAGACTCATTATATCAGTCCATCTCAAGTTCGGACCATTTTGTGCCATTTGGAACCTCTAGAGTCAAGACTCGTTAATCATGAATTTTTCCAAATTGTGCCTTTGTCTAGAAATTTCAAGTTGTATAATTACAGTAGTATCAGAGCATAATGTTAGCACCTGTTGGAGTTTTCTATTCATGTTTCCTAATGATAGTATCCCTCCATTAGAAACTGATATTGAAGAGATTAACAGTGGAAGAGAAGAAGGTGAAGACATTAATTATGACTTAGAGAGGATTAGGAAAAACTAGGATTCAAAGATACGGAGAATAGGGAGGATAAGGAGGATATTAAAACATTACTAAAGTCATATATTATATATATGAACATATATTTTACGCAAGGGTTTGAATTGTTGGCTAGCCAACTTGGGATCAAGTCAACGCCAGGGAGTAGTAATAGTACACCTCATGTTGAGAAGAAGACCTATGGGGAAGTTATTTTCTCAAAGACTGGACCTCACAACTGAACCCATGAATTCAAGAATCAGATTGGACTTGAAACTCCTAAATTTTCAGAGTCTAAACAGAGCCTTGACCCCACTTATGGTGTGAAGGAAACAACAAATGATTGGTAACAACTCAATTAAGAGTGTAGGAAGGTTATGCCTTTCATCAGTTCTTCAGGGCCTCTCATAAGCTAAAGCATGGAGGAAGTTGGAATATGACACCTTCTCTAAATATGGAACTAAATTATACCATTGGAAAAGTAATTATTCCTTCCTTTGATGGCTCTTCCCAAATGTATGCAAATGCTTGGCTACAAAAACTAAGTCCGTATTTCCAATTGAATCCTATGGTTGAAGAAGATGCACTAAAAATGGCCATTTTTCATCTTGAAGGATAAGCCAATTATTGGTGGTTTCATGGTCTTAGAACCTTGGGACATGATCATATTTCATCTTACAAGGGTTCCTCCAATGCCTTAATGGAAATATTTGATAGGAATGACCCTGAACTCCCTTTCAAAGAATTGGCACAATTAAAGCAAGTAGGGACCCCTGAAGCATATATGTTAGAATTTGAAAATATTTTAGTAATGGTTTCTTATGTTTCCATTACTAGGTTGGTTTTACCATTTACTGAAGGGTTGACAGAACCTTTGAAAGGGCCTGTTAAATCCCACAAGCCATCTACATTGAAGGATGCCATGAATTTGACAAGATACTTATAGAATGTGTTTCCAAAAAATAGATTCCCTCTAAGCCTAATTTTCCTTCCAAATTCAAAGAGGGGAGGAAACCATGGAAAAATGACTCTTTTGTCAAGGAAAATAACGAAGGGCCAAGCAAAGAAGAACTCAAAAGAAAGAAATTGTGTTTCACATGTCAGCAACCTTGGGTTCTTGGACATAGGTGTGCAAAAGGGAAGGAGCACTACATAGAAGTTTTCTCCGAAGACGAGGAAGAGTGATGGGAGAAAGAAACACAACTTGCAGCATAAGAAGAGGGGTATGAAACAAAAGAAGAAGAACATCCCACTCCAAAGAAGAGAAAAATTGTAATACTTTCAGTTGTAGCTATATTTCACACCCTTAGACTCAAGGGTAACATACAAAGCTAAAAGGTTACGGTCCTAGTAGATGGAGCAACCATACATAAATTCATAGATGCAGCCTTGGTGGAGAGGAGAAAGCTACAAACTGAAATTTTAATGGTTTCATGGTCATCATTCCAAGTAAAAATTCTATGGACTGCACGAAATGGATTCCAAAGATTCAAGTTACTATAGAAAATCATATTATTACTGACAACTTCTATGTAATGAATGCTAGGATTTATAATCCTCCCTTGTCCATACTTAGTCTATTAGATTATATTTTACTAACTTAGGATTCATTACTTGGAATTGGGTCCACTAGTACCTCTATGTCCACTTGGGATATTGGTGCCACCAGTACCAAGTCACTTGAGTGTGGGGAACAAATATAGAGGTTAACTGAAACTGACTGCATGTTCATGCATTAGTTTATGTGCCTCTGAGACCAATCCCTACAATTTAGGAGCCAATGGGAGTGCCAACGCCAACCTCCTTCAGTTGTTGGTAGTTGGTAACTTGTTAAGCTAAGTTATGCTCCAGTTACATTCAGTTACATGTCCTCCAGTTTAGTTAGCACCAGTCTTGCATGGATGCATGGGGTTAGGTGCCTATTCTCACCTACCTCGCCAATTTAATTCGTTTAACTAATTGAGATACTAAATTAGACATCTGGAGTTGGACTAGTGAGCTTCGATAGTGATTTAGACACTTCTAGTTAGGTAGTCAGTCATATTGAGTTGGTACATTTCAATTCTTTTTATTGTAACACTATTGTATACTACTAGGATTAATGAAGATAATACTGTAATTTTACTAAGCAATACTTATCAGTTTTATGTGAAATTTGTCTTGTTCAATGTGTATTTTTCATTCCATTCCACTGCACAATTATACAATTCAATTGCACTCATTTTATGTAGATCAATGTCACAATAATTTAAACATGGTATCAAAGACTATTCAGGCATACAACAAGTCTATCCAATCTCCATTGTACACTAGAAGCAGTCGGCTTTGCACATAATTCCTGCAAAGTGTGCATTGCTAACTCTAGATTCATTCAGAGAAGTCTATGCAGGTGTGGAAAACCCTGAGAAAGTGTACATGTTCAGATGGAAGGCTTGATTATGACATGATTGTGAATTGTTTTGATTTTGCAGTGTTTCTTGCAGGTACTACATAGCTTGATTGAAGAATTGACTGTTTAGAAGGAAAACTAATGGATTCCTAAGCTCTCTTACCTGAATCCTTACACCCTTCAACTATGTTGATTGGAGCGAAGATATGCACATCTCCTTGTGCAATCTTGGCCTGTATAGATGACTATGGGCATAGATGCATAACCTCATCATCCTATTGATAAAAATAAGTTCTTGAACTAGTTGGATGAAGTATTTGTCTTCCTTTGCACTCACATTGTTGAAGCATGTTGTTCTTCTGTAGAGTGGAAATTTGGGATTTCAAATCTTCTATCTTAGACTTACATCCCAAATGTTGTGATTCTCTATCCTCCAATATTTTAAATCTGACCTATTTAATATCATCATCCCTCTCGACTAGCTTGTTTTCCATTATTTCTTTTATGGTTGACCATGAAGAGAGATCAGCTCTAGCATTCATTGCTGCACTAGCATCCATCAAGGACTTCTCTCGAATTCTTAAGAACGCATGATAGCTTTCCAACCCCTTTTTTACTTGTGCATGAGCTCGTATTGTATTAAAAGCTACATCCAGTGCCTTCTCTATATTTTGTAGGGAACTCTCATACATTATTAAAGCTTGTTGGTGTGTTGACATATCACAAATTTCACCAAAAATCAGATGCCTACTCTGTCCCTTACCAATTTCATATTCTTTTAAATTTTCAACTCCTCTAGTCTGTAGTTCTGTAGTAATATTTTCAAGTTCAACTATTTTCCCTTTCAACTCTTCCTCTTTCTTAGCAATTATGCTTTTCATGTTTTCCTCTTTTTTTCTATATTCATTTATCTCAAGTTGATGTTTATTGTACTCTTCGGCAAGGTTGCTTTCAAAGTCAGCCTTCATTATTTCAATTATTATGTTTAACTTACTGACTTCAGTAGTAAGTATTGCTTCCTGGACAATAACAGTCCTTAGAGGGGGAATGTCCAAAACCTCAGGTCGATGTATCAGCTCATCTTCCGGTCTCTTTATGGTTTCTTCATCTTTCTTCTGAAAAACCATATATTCTTCTTTGCATTTCTCATTTTCCTTTCTAAATTCATCCTGAATTTTCTCTAGTTCCGTATTCAAAGACTAAAGAACAGAGTCCTTTCCTACTATTATCCTTCTCAAACTATCCACAGTCTTCACAAGGGATCCTTGTAATCTTTCAATTTTCTGTAAACGGGAAAAAAATTTAGGAGGCTTCAAAAAATGGAATTTGGCAAAAAAAATTTGGAAAAGAACATTGAAAAATGCCTCCTACCTTAAAGAGGTCCACCATTTGCAAATTTTTAATAGAAGATTCCATATTATCCATGTGTTATGTTTCTAACCTTGCAATTACCTGAAAATAGTGAAAATTTTAACAGGGCTTCAAAAAAAGGAATTTGGAAACTGTTTCTTTTTTAAAAATAGCATTGAAAAATAGCACCTACCTTTAAGAGGTCCTGAATTTGCATCTAATTAATCCTATAGAGTTCTACGATCTGTACTACGATAAGATACCAATAAGAAAAAAAAATCTATGAAATTCAGCTTCTTCTTTGAAATGCAACATTTTATCAAACACTAGCTTAAAAACAGTTTTACCATCAAAAAACGTTTTTGGAGAGGAAGTTTTCTCAACTCCCAACTATGGAGGTGTATATATAACAAGTGACATTTCTGCACAAGCATAAATATCATCATGACTATGCTCCTCCTATTCATTAAACTCAACATCATGCATCTCGTTTACATTTATTTCTCTGCCTTCATGTAATCCGGCCAGAATTGTGACAGCATCAAATTCTTCAGGGTCACTTCCCATACCTTCCATATAGTACTCAAAGGCTCTTCAGGGACTTATACATTGTCCTTTGTAGATTGTTGAGGAACTTCCTGGTTATTGTCTAGTTTCAGCCTCTTAATGTATGTATTTTTAAATATGCTTCCTTCTATAGTGTTGGGTAGATATAAGTCAATAATTTTTTGTAGTGTGCCAAGGTAACTGAACTTCACTCTCTTCATTTTTCTCTCCTGCAGTGCGAAATTCAATTTTTTTCCAATAGATGAGGGACATCTATGGCCAAGTCTTCAACCCAATGAATCACCAACTTCATACAATCACCTGAAATATCTTGCTTGTGGTGATTCATAATTGTCCTAAGTACAATTTGAATTAAGGTTTTGTATAGTCCTGGTGGAACATCTTGCATATTTAAACCATTCCAAGAAACCTTAACCATTTTTCCACATATTTTGTTTTCCATCTCACCCTTTTCTACTTTCAGGTTTTTCTTGGTGGTCAACATTACTCCCCCCCTGCATGGAATTTTAGTTGCACCTGACAACAAATCAGGGTCCAGACAAAGACTCATCATCATAACTGTAAATGGAATTCTCTATCTCTTCATTGTTGAAATTAAACTGACCGATGCAATCCTACTTTGACCAAGACATTTAGCATACCTTATGGCTAGTTGGTTCCGTCACTCCATGCCACTCAATGCTCTCTCCGAATTTTCTAATAGTGAACTTTTCAGCAACTTCAGAACCCCCTGTTTCAATTGATGGCATGGAAGATGAGGCTAATGTTTCCATTTTGCAGGATGACGGCACACTCATAAAGGAAGAAGGAGATGCACGCACAGGATACCAACATGCTGTCGTTTCCAAACTAAAATAAAAATTACAAATGTGTTCAGACATTTCCAAACTATAATAAAAGTTACAAATGTGTTTTGACTTTTGCAAACTATAATAAAAATTACAAATGTGTTCTGACTTTTCCAAACTATAATAAAAATTACAAATGTGTTTCAAGTCAACTATACACAACTTACATTTTCAATTTCAATATAGTTAACTTTCTAGCATGTTAAGTATACTTATTTTTCTAGCATGTTAACTATATATACTTATTGAAAATAAGAAAGTAAGAGTAAATAATAGAGTAAAAATTTGACATTCTAACTATTCTGGAAAAAATAGAGTAATAGAGTGAGTAATAGAATAATAGAATAATATTCTTCTTTACATGTTTTGATCTACTCTCAAACCAAACCCTCTTATTAAATGTTTATAGTAAATGTTTTTGGAAATTGGATGGCTAGATATATTGAGAAGACTATCCTTGTGTTAATTTTATATAACCTAACCTGGTATACTCACAGTCCACCTAAGAAAGGTGCAATTTTAACCTTTTTTTACTGTTATAGACACTTGGTGTAAAATGCAAACCATAAGCATAAAAATGCAAGCTAGGAATGCATAGCAGTTAAATTGAACATGAATGACTAAAATTGAAAATTCAAAATTAATGACTGAAATTCTAAGTTGTTACATAAAAAACAATGTGTAAATATTCAAAAATGGGCTTAGGAAAATGCATGCCGCAGTTCATACAATTGTCATCAGTTGAAACTAACACCATGGGGTTGGTTTTTTTAAATTATGTTTCATTTGTCCAGAGTTAAATTGACAAAATGACAACTTTTGTGTTTTTAACCCAGTTTTACCCACATCACAAAAATGCCCGCCCAGACCTAAGTATTGGATATTTTTGAGTGATTTTAGTTGGAAATGGTATGCTTTACTATTTTCCACATTATTATACATTTAGTTTTTCAATTTTGGTTCAGAAAGTGCCTGTTGTGTAAAAACACTACATGGTTGTCTTGTATTTATGAAATATCCACCTACATTAATAAAAATGCATTAAGCCAAACCCTCCTATTAAATGTTTATAGTAAATGGTTTTGGAAATTGGATGGCTAGATATATTTAGAAGGCTATCCTTGTGTTAATTTAATATAACCTAACCTCATATGCTCACAGTAAACCTATGAAAGGTGCAATTTTAACCTTCTTTTACTATTATGGACACTTCGTGTAAAATGCAAACCATAAGCATAAAAATGTAAGCTAGGAATGCATAGCGGTCAAATTGAACATGAATGACTAAAATTGCAAGTATCTTGGACAAATTCAAAATTAATGACTGAAATTCTAAGTTGTTACATAAAAAGCAGTGTAAATATTCAAAATTGGGCTTAGGAAAATGCACGCCACAGTCCGTACAATTGTCATAAGTTGAAAATATCACCATAGAGTTGAAGTTAGATATATTTACATTTATTAATAAAATTTAATATTGTTAGGTGTAATCTATATGGTGAATTATACTATTTAATGCATATGAATTATGTATTTGTTCCATTCAATTATGTCTAGTATATTATTGTTCTATTAGAATTGGTTTTTCTTTTCGAATAATTTTTTCATTATATATGAAATTTGTAAGTTTGAGACGATAATATACATTTCCTAGCATGTGGGTTATTGTGAATATGCTTTTATACTATCTTCAAACTTTCTGAAAACCCTCTTATTATATCCTTCTAGATATGGTTGGATTCACCATACAACACTCTAGAGATCCACACTCTCAGAATATTTTTATCATCATCCTATGAGTTGTTGCCGGCATTTCCCTAAGGCCAGTTATGCAGATTTTACCAATAATTCCATACTGGAAAATTTTTTATCTCCTCCTAGGCTCGGTCTAATTTCCCTAAACCAAATTTTCCAAGCTACTTGGACCAATATTCCCAAACTTAGCCAATTTCCTTATTTTAACTAATGTGTCGTATTTTTCCAGAACGATGTCATAATGCAACAATGCTTTCAACTTCATTTCACATCATCATCTATTGATTCCATGCCATGAAGGAATCATCCTTAGTGCGGGCATCAACCTCAATGTGAGCATCACTTATCCCCTCTAAGACACTTAGCCATTTTTTCTTTGTCTTCAGTATGCAAAATAACATTTTTATTCTATTTTCGCAGGTTGATATTTTCCTTATTTGGTCACCATAAGAAAAACCAAGAGCATGGATAGATATCCATTTCAACAATGAACAGGACCATATCATCTGATGAATTTTATCATCAAAGGAACACCCCCTTTCAGTCATTTCAAAGTGGTCTTTCAAACTTTTTGTCTAACACCGGAGCAGTTCTCTTCAAACCCTAGGTCACTAAGGTAGTTTCATTTTTCCTTCAAATTTGGCAAGTGATATTCCCAATGGGTATAGTTCAACAAGGAGAGTCCATAAAAACCACTTTCATCTTCTGTAGCTTCTTTCTCTCTCCTAGGCGGGCATTTTTCTGGAGCAGTGAAAATATGGTTGAGAGGCACTTTTGGCAGATTGATATATTCTTCATGAAATACTTTTTGGTCAGGCTAATTATATGGTTGGATGCACCATACAAGTTTCTAGAGATCTACACTCTCATAATATTTTTATCATCAACCCATGAGTTGTGGCAGGCATTTCCCTAAGGCCTGTTAGGCATATTTTACCAATAATTCATACTTGGACAATTTTTGATCTTCTCCTAGGACCCTTGGTCTAATTTCCCTAAACCACAATTTTGGCAGGTCCATAAATTCTTCTACAGTGTCTCTTTGGACAAACTGAGACCATGGTTGAGTAGACAAAACAACAGCCTACAATATCCCCATGTGGTGTGGGCATTTTCTTCAGCAAACCATTTGTGGTGGGCATCCTCTTAAGGCTACTTGGGTCAATATTCCCACACTTGGCCAATTTCCTGATTTTCACTAATTTGTCGTATTTCTCCATAATGATGTCATAATGCAACAATGATTTCAACTTCATGCCACATAGTCATCTATTCCATGCCATGCCATGTGGGCATCATCCTTAGTGCGGGCATCAACCTTAATGTGGGCATCACTTAGCCCCTTTACAACACTTGGCCATTTTTTCTGTCTTTAGTGTGCAAAATAAGATTTTTCTTCTATTTTTCTAGGTTGATATTTTCCTTATCTGGTCACCAAAAGAAAAACCAAGAGCATGGCTAGATATCCATTTCAACAATGAACAGGACCATATCATCTGATGATTTTTATCATCAATGGAACACCCCCTTGTGAGCATTTCCAAGTGGTCTCTCAAACACTTTGTCTAACACTTAACCAGTTCTCTTCAAACCCTAGGTCACCAAGGTGATTTCATGTTTCCTTCAAACTTGGCAAGTGAGATTCCCAATGGGTATAGTTCAACAAGGTGAATCCAGAAAAACACTTTCATCTTTTGTAGCTTCTTTCTCTCTCCTCAACAGCCATTTTTCTGGAGCAATGCAAATATGGCTGAGAGGCACTTTTGGCAGATTGATATCCTGAAAGAATTTTTGGTTAGGCTAATAATATGGTTGGATGAACCATACAAGTCTCTAGAGATCTACACTCTCATAATATTTTTATCATCATCCTATGAGCCGTGTTGGGCATTTCCCTAAGGATAGCAAGGCATATTTTACCAATAATTCCATACTTGGACAATTTTTTATCTTCTCCTAGGATTGGTCCAATTTCCCTAAACCACAGTTTTGGCAGGTCCATAAATTCTTCTTCAGGGTCTCTTTGGAAAAACTGAGTCCATGGTTGAGTAGAAAAAACAACAAGCTACAATATCCCCATGTGGTGCAGGAATTTTCTTCAGCAAACCATTTGTGGTGAGCATCCTCTTAAGGCTACTTGGACCAATATTCCCGCACTTGGCCAATTTCCTAATTTTCACTAATTTGTCGTATTTCTCAAGAACGATGTCATAATGCAATAATGATTTCAACTTCATGCCACATCATCATATATTCCATGCCATGCCATGCGTGCATCATCCTTAGTGCGGGCATCAACCTTAATGCGGACATCACTTAGCCCCTTCACAACACTTGACCATTTTTCCTGTCTTTAGTGTGCAAAATAAGTTTTTTCTTCTATTTTTCCAAGTTTATATTTTCCTTATCTAGTCAGCATAAGAAAAACCAAGAGCATGGCTAGATATCCATTTCAACAATGAATATTACCATATCATCTCATGATTTGTATCATCAATGGAACACCCGCTTGCGAGCATTTCCAAGTGGTCTCTCAAACTCTTTGTCTAACACTTAACCAGTTCTCTTCAAACCCTAGGTCACCAAGGTGATATCATTTTTCCTTCAAACTTGGCAAGTGAGATTCCCAATGGGTATAGTTCAACAAGGTGAATCTAGAAAAACCACTTTCATCTTCTGTAGCTTCTTTGTCTCTCCTCGGCAGGCATTTTTCTGTAGCAGTGCAAATATGGCTAAGAAGCACTTTTGGTAGATTGATATCTTCTTCTTGAAATACTTTTTGGTCAAGATAATTATATGGTTGGATGCACCATACAAGTCTCTAGAGATCTACATTCTCATAATATTTTTATCATCATCCTATGAGATGTGGCGGGAATTTCCCTAAGGCCAGTTAGGCATATTTTACCAATAATTCCATTCTTGGACAATTTTTGATCTTCTCCTAGCCTTGGTCTAATTTCCCTAAACCACAGTTTTGGCAGGTCCATAAATTATTCTTCAGGGTCTCTTTGGAAAAACTGAGACCATGGTTGAGTAGAAAAAACAACAGTCTACAATATCACCATATGGTGCGGGCATCCTCTTAAGGCTACTTGGACCAATATTCCTGCACTTAGCCAATTTCCCAATTTTCACTAATTTGTTGTATTTCTCCATAACAATGTCATAATGCAATAATGATTTCAACTTCATGCCACATCGTCATATATGCCATGCCATGCCATTCGTGCATCATCCTTAGTGCAAGCATCAACCTTAATGTGGGCATCACTTAGCCCCTTTACAACACTTAGCCATTTTTTTTGTCTTTAGTATGCAAAATAAGGTTTTTCTTCTATTTTGCTAGGTTGATATTTTCCTTATCTGGTCACCATAAGAAAAACCAAGAGCATGGATAGATATCCATTTCAACAATGAAGAAGACCATATCATCTGATGTTTTTTATCATCAATGTAACACCCCCTTCCAAGCATTTCCAAGTGGTCTCTCAAAATCTTTGTCTAACACTTAACCAGTTCTCTTCAAACCCTAAGTCACCAAGGTCATTTCATTTTTCCTTCAAAATTGGTAAGTGAGATTCCCAATGAGTAGAGGCCAACAAGGTGAATCCATCAATACCACTTTCATCTTCTGGAGCTTCATTCTCTCTTGTCGGAGGGCATTTTTCTAGAGCAGTGCAAATATGGCTGAGAGGCACTTTTGGCATACTGATATCTTCGTACTGAAAGAATTTTTGGTCAGGATAATCATATGGTTGGATGCACCATACATGAATCTATAGATCTACACTCTCATAATATTTTTATCATCATCCTATGAGCTGTGGCAGGCATTTCCCTAAGGCCAGTTTAGCAGATTTTACCAATAATTCCATACTTGGACAATTTTTTATCTTCTCCTAGTCTTGGTCGAATTTCCCTAGACAACAATTTTTGCAGTTTTTGCATGTTTTTGCAGGTCTAATTTCCCTAAACCACAGTTTTTTCATGTTGGGCATGCATTTGAGTAAAGAAATCCAAAATTGACTTGCTTCATTAAAATCCACGCACATGTCTAATTTCATTTTCCCATACCTCAACCTGTCATACACGTGCTGAATGTATTGAGTGTAAAATATGTCATATAATCGTATAAACCTGTAAATGGCAGTTTTTGCTTTTCCCTACCTATCATATCCTGAACTTTCAATTGAGTGTCAAATAATTCAGTTAACAAACCATCAAATTCTATGATTTGATGAACTTGAATCGAGTTAGATTCTAAAGGAATTCAAAATGATTGTATCACTCAGACGTGAACTCAACATTTCATTGTGATTAACCTTTTTTTACCACCTTTCAATTATTCCAAGGGCCAACACAGTACACATATCCAGATTTGGCCTGACCCCATGGATTCCTTCCTAGCAACTGCAATCAATTACCAATCATGTTGCTTCTTATGTAAGATTGATAAATAGGAGCCATTGTTATCAGTAGGCTATGTTGTATTCAATCCATTCTCTATGTTCACTAATTTTTGTCCAGTATGGCCACAGATGTGCGCAAATTTGAGTTCACTGATAGTATGAGTAAAATGGGTAGAACTGGAAATAATTGGAGACAGTCTCATATAGGTTCGATGGATTTCATTGGCAGTTCCATTCCATCTTATTGTTTTTATGTTCGTTTGACATTCCTTTCCCATCACTCAGTGAAGTATTTTCTGCACTAAGTCAACACCCTATCCCTCTTCAACAACCCAAGCATTCCCTCTCGATGGCATAGCAGGATTGATTTCCTTAATTCTATCTTTTAATTTGTCCACACCAGATGGGTATTGCATGTTGTTTTCCGCTGAGCCATATTTGTCTATGGCATTTCTCTCTTTCTTGCCATTTTCTTCTTTCATTGGAATTTCTGTTTTCTCCTTAGATACCTCTCATGCACTATGCATCTCTGTTATAATACTTCTCTGCTCGCATCTCCCATCCAGATAACTAGAATGCAACTTCCTCTTCTACTCCCTTTCTACCCCTAGTGTTGAAACATGTCCACTTCAGCCCTGTTTTCCCCCCTTGTGTTGCACTGGTATGTTTTCCTTGTTCCACAGTAGTTGGTATCTTCTTTTGAATCCAGGAAAGTACAGCAGAGGACGGGTTGGCTCGTGGGTGAATCGACATTTCAATTTCACTCAAATGAAATCCACCATTAACATGGTCAATCTGACCCTTGAGGTCTATAAATAGAATTTAATAGGTAGTAGGGACATTTATTATTGAAGGAGTTGTCTGCTCTGTAATGAAAGCATAATATAATAAAAAATGCTCTTTGGCCGCTTTTAAAACTTTATTGAGTATTGATCTAGTTATATTTTTGCATTATCACTTTTTTTTTTCCTTAGAATGTGTTATATATGTTATGTTCTCATTTATGAATTTCTGCAACGAACGCTGATGATTTATATTATAATAAAAAATAAATAGAAGATACAAACTTGTAGATCCATGAGATTGGTTTCCAAACTATGATGCTCGTCAACAAGAAACCAACATTTACAGTTGTTTTGTTCTCATTTCAAATGTTGGATGCATTCTTATTTCACAATAGAAGTTTAATTTATGTCTGAAATTAAAACTATAGTAGTCTAATTTGTTTTTTGTATGCCAACTTCCAAATTTCATACCTACAGTGTACTTCGATTGGAATTGGTGTGAATTTTTAGTTTTGGCCATGAAAAAGTGGAAAATACTATCAATTGGTGTTTTGTATGACTTGGATTTTATTGTAGATCTTACAATTTACATAAATGAGTACAAGAGCTTGTAGAAAATGTTGGTATGTCTATGTTATAGTGCAATTTATTCAATATAGCATGAAATGATGATCTGTCAATTCATTTGTAGAATATATTTCAAGAATATTTCATATGACAATTCATTTGTAGCATATATTTCAAGAATATTTCATGTCAATTCATTTGTGGAATATATTACGAAGAATCTATTTCATCATTTGTAGTTTCATACACACTTCTCAGTATGGGTTGCATGTTAAACTCTCTTAGATATAGGGAAAAATGCACATATGGATTACACATTACACTTGTATTAAACACATTAGAAACACATTAACTATATCAAAATATATGCATTACCAAGAAATACTGACAATTTATATTACAACAATATTAATATGTACATAGACATCAAATGTACACCATATTATTTTAGAAATCTAGGCTTCTTAGGAGGTTTTTGCAATTCCTCCTTTTCAGAATAAGAAAATTCGCTATAGCTTCTCTTTCCTTTTCCAGAACCCTCCAGTTATATAGAAGCTTCATCGGCAATATGTTTTAATTGTTTTTCTTGGTCTTTCACTTTGTTTGCAAGATTTATCACTTTTGTATGCAATCTATCTTTTTCTTCTAGGCATTTCTTCAACATCTCTACATTATTATTTTTCTGATTTGAGTGCTCATCTTCCTTTCTTTTAAGATCATCCTTTGTCCACTTTAGGTCAAATTGAACTGCACTTAATTTTCTCTTGACCTATTGTACCTCCTTATCGAGCTCTTGTGCCCTCAAATCGCTATCAGATGAAGTATACAAAATTTCTTCTGCCACAGGTTTATTCTGCAAAGCTTTAATTTAGGATTTCAAATCTTGTATCTCACTATCACATCCAAAATTTAGTGTTTTTCCCTTCTCCAATACTTTTTGGTGAAGATCTCTAATTTCGGCCTCCTTCTCCTCTATCTTCTTCTTCAATGTTGGATCCGATGAGCCAAATGTAAACTCTACAACATTAATTGTTGAAGCAGCTTCATTCAAGGTCTTCTCTCGTTGTTGCAAGGACTTCTGAAACTAGAGTAAGCTCTCCATAGTTACATCACCTAGTTTTGTATTGCCAAAAAAATTTGGTGTGATGGCCTTTTTACCCTCCACTTTGGATTCTTTTATTGTGCTGACCTTTTTACCCTTGACTGTTGATTTTTCTGGTGTGCAAACTTGTTTACCCTTGACTGTTGACTCTTTTGGTGTGGAGACTTTTTTACCTTTGACTGTTGATTTTTTTGGTGTGCATACCTGTTTACCGTTGACTGTGGATTCTTCTGGTGTGCGGTCCTGTTTACCCTTGACTGTTGATTATTTTGGTGTGTTTACCCTTGATTGTTGATTTCTTTCCTTTTCCAGCACTTTTAGCCTCGAGAGTTGTTGAAATCCTTTCAATTCTCTTTTTTTGTCGCAACTCATTTTTGTTTTTAATTGTTTTATTCAATTTTTCCAATCTTGCTTCATATTCTGCAGTCTCATTTTGTTGTTTAATGATCATTTCTCTTAGTGCCCTTTTAAACTCAACATTCAAACCTACAACAAATGTTTCTTTCTGCTTCAATTCTTGTTGAAGTTCTGTTTCCTTACTAAATATAGTCTTCAATGGTGCCGTGTTCAAAACTTCAGGCCTGTTTTTCATCTCATTTTCAAGTCTCCCTATAGTTTCCTCATCTTTTTTCTTTTGAGCCTGATACATGTCTTTCAGTCTATCAAGGTCAAAAATTGATTCTGCTAGAACTATGGTAAATTTAGAACATTGATCCTTAATAAGTTGATCCTTCTAGGAAATTATTTTTTCAGTTTCCACAATTCTTTTCTCTAAACCTATAACACGATGTATCAAATCAAGAATTTGGACATCCTTAGTTCTGCACAATTCGTTGCTAGCTTTGAAGGAATCCTCCCACAAGGTAGTTTGTTCTTTGAAATGCACCATTTTATCAAATAAAGAAAAAACAAATATACCATCAAAAGAATATTTGGCATGAATTAGATCTTCATCACTCGTTGGTGAATGGTCCATATCATTGTTCACAAATTCCTCCCATTGATCTGCATTTCCATTTCCATGCATTCCAACCAAAGTTGTGACAACAACATCTTCTTCAAGGGAGAGTGAAGGCATGTCATTTTGCACAGGTTCCATATTGTCCTCTAAAGGTTAGCCGATCTTCCTTTTTCGGTTGAGTCACACATTGAAGAAGCAGAGTATGATTGATCTCTCTAGTTTTGGATATGGTTGATAAAGAAATATGAGTTCAATCTGCGCTCAAAAAATCACCAAGAACCTTGTCGCAACTATAGAAAATGTGCAGAAACTGCATGAGTTGACCCACACATTGAAATCTAGCATTGGTTTGGAAGGTGTGCAAAGATAGCCATATATCATCGATAAAGAGACGAAATTTCATCTAAAATTAAAAACGTCGATATTGCCACGGTTTTTCCAACATGATAAAAAAAATGAAGTATTAATCCATGAATTTTCAAAACGTAGAAATATTTTGTTGAAAAATCTGACCAAATGTATTAGTGAGAGGAGTATCTCCCCATGGAAGAGGAAGAGACTAGGAAGAAAATGTGTGCCACTTGGAGAGAGATTCCATGCACTCTATGACAACTATGATGGAAGATTCTATGACAAAGTCAGGCCTGATTGCATACCTAATTGAAGACCTATGACAATATGACATGAAAGGGATAAAAATAGCCACCAAGAGGGTTCATTTGGGGGTTAGTGGCATCCATTCGAATTTGGAAGAGAATTGAGGCATGAGGAAGAACACAAGTGTCATAGGGGTTACTAAACCACTAGGATGAGTTAGAGAAAGACTATGGAGGGAAATTCGACCTTAGGGGACCATATGAGGATTATAAAAATATTTCATGAGGAAGGAGAATGGATTTTGATCATTTTGAGAATTGCCTTTGGCATTTTGGAAATCTCTTGCTTGTCCATTGCACTGTGAGTGTTCACTCTCCTTGCCAGTGAATCAATTTCGAGGGAGTTGGATTCCTATCCAAATTGGTTGTTGGATAAGCCATCCAGAACTCTCATATGGACCTTAATTAAGTGTTTTGGTTTCATATATAAGGATGATACAATTCATGGCTCATCCATTTCCCCATTCTTTCATCCACGTTTCACTATTCCCCATGATTTCATATGATGGTGCATTTGTGAGAATGGTGCTTATGCTTGGATGAGATTAGTTGATGCCCATTATTGGGTACATGATGTTTGGATCTGAATATGGTTTCCCCATACTCTATAAGTTGAATTATCAAAAATATATTTGCAAAAATGCCCACATTTCCAAGCTACTATTTGACTAGTTTTCATGTGTTGGCTTCTATTTCGATGAAGATATGTGTCTGATATGTATTAAGGATTATTATGATGTTAGATGATGTTGAGAAATATATTTGTATGTTGTACATGGTCTCCATTCCTTATGATCTGGTATGGACCATTCATTCACTTTTTATGAGTTAAAATGGCATTATCAATGTCATTTCCCCTTAAGTATTTTCACTTAAAGTTATCAAATGTATATGGAACTCTATAAACTGATTGCAGAACTAATAAACATGTATAATGACAGTCCACAAGGTCTTATATCAATCCCCCATACTATTATTACAAATTTTGGAGGGTCATACATGAATTGGAAAGCCCATTTTACATACACCCTAGGGGGATTTCATCACAATTTCCTAGAAATTTCTCCCTTTTTGTCACCAGACCCAAACAAAGTTGTAGAGGTCCAAAGTCATTCCTAAAGTGATAAGAGTCTCTTGAGAGGTATTAAGACTCATCATATCAGTCCATCTCAAATTTAGGACCATTTTATGTCATTTGGAACCTCTAGAGTCAAGACTAGTTAATCCTGAATTTGCCCAAATTGTGTCTTTGGCTTTGTCTAAAAATTTCAAGTTGGGTCATTACAGTTATATTGTATTATCCCTTCCATAATCCGGGTTATATTCTAATCAATTATGCATTGACCATGCATCAGTTAATTTGACTTAGAATATATTTTACATTCATACAAATTCAACTCTATATTGTATTTAATGTATTTTTAATATTTATTAAAATTAATTTATCTCAAGTTTTATTGATCAAGTTTTTATTTTGAAATCATTACATTGTCCTAACAAATCCTAATAAAGTCAAACCATTAACTCCATCTCTAATTATTTAAGTAGACATGGAAAAAAACAATATTATACTATCTTTAATTAAATATCGGGAAATTATTCTCAATTCCTATCCAAATTGTATGAGACGTCATTTATTTAATTATATAAGTGTTTTCATTCACTTTATGATATAAGTTAGCCTAAGTTGTGTTAATATCTTCATTTCCTACTTGAATAAAGTAGACAAGAGCGACGAGGTAGCAATGTTCCCGACGTTGTTGATAGGTATTGTAATTAGATGGAAGCTTATGCAATAAAAATTTAGATCGAAAAGTCTGTGTGGACACATTTCCAATAAGTATTGTTATAATACAAAAAAAACATGTTTGAACTCGCTTGCTATTGTAGAAGGTAAATGAGATCAGTTTTTCATGTAATGTATTAAGTTATTTCTCAATTAATTATTGGTCTATGAAATGTTCAAGGATATTAAGTCATGCAATAATTGAACACCTCAATATACTTGAGATTGATTCACAAAAGACTACAAATGTATAGATCATATTTTATGAAGACAAGCAATGTAAATAATTGTTTAAAGCTATGCTACAAGATAAATTTAAATTGAGATTTTTTTTCCTTCCATATAAAATTTGGTATTTATAATATTAGAATAACAATTTTGTGACATATTACAATATCATTAAATTTAATAGTTTGATATAATTATAATTTAAATAGTTTTCATATAAATAAAATCAATGAATTGGAGTGAGAACATTTAACCAAAACAATTTTCCATTTTTTCATTATGATTAGTTGTGAATTGTGAAAATAATACTAATTTGCTATCTATGTAATGCAAAGTTATTAAGATAATAATACAGTTAAAGTATTCTTAAAGTGAATAACTAGCAAGTTATGAAGACAAATTTTGTTACTTGAGTTCATATAAATGGATAGTTGATAAAATTTCATATTATTCATAAATATGCATGATATAGTTAACGTGTTGACATGTCACCAACTTTAAGTTGATTTTTCAATCATATAACTTCCTAGATGTTTACTATTCAATTAATGAAAACAATGAAAAATCATTCAAATAATAATAAATTTGAAATGATTGCTTATTACCAAATTGAATAACTTGTAAGTCATCAAAAACAAAATTGTGTTAGGTCTCATTAACTTCTTGACATGCTATTAACTTAGTTTGATTTTTCTATTGTATAATAATGGATTTCAAGTGATTAGTTGTTTTTAAAATGAATAAATCTATGAAAACAAATTGTGCTTAAGTCCATTTAATGTTATTAACTTGGTATTCATTTGTTGAAATGTTATTAACTTAGTTTGATTTTTCAAATATATAATTTATTAGGATCTTTCCTATTTAATCAATGCAAAATTATTAAAATAAGAATGGATTTGAAGCAACTAGTTGTTTTTAAAATGAATAACTATTAATTTATGAAAATAAATTGTGTAAATCCATACCAATTTTTAGCTAACTAAATTTCAAATCATATAATTTTTTTATAAAAATACATTTGGTATAATCATATCAAAGGATTCCTATAATTTTTGCTTTCAAGAATCTCAACAAACTTTAAACCATAAACATCTTAACATAGATTCAATTATGGATATTCAATCATATTAGAACATAAAACCAATTCAACCAATTCAACTACACTATATCTGAAATCTAAGTTCACTTTTAAATTCTACAATTTCAACTCCACTAAAATTCAATTTTGGCTAAAATATTTTAATAAAAAATATAGCTAAACTCAACCTATCTAAAACATATATGAAATTAATTATATGAGTTTTTAACTTTATAAACATTTTAATTTAAAAGGATTTTATATAGTTTATATAATAATTTAATGATTTTTAGAGTGAAAACAAATGGCTCCATTAAACTTGAGAAAAAATAAAAAATAAAAATTAACAAATATTTTAAAAAAAACCTATAAATTAAATTTTACCATAAAAATTCAAAATAAAAACAAATAACAATACCACTACTACAAATAAATATGCACTTTCTCTTTTCTTAGCAAAGTTATTTACGTAAAGTTAGATCCTTGAAAGTGAGTTAGAGAAGAGATTCCAAAGCCACTCATAATAAAAGTTGATGTATAGTTTTTTCTTACTTAATATGGTACCTTGAGTATTTGAAACCATTTTTTTAACTTTTTCTTTAATATGGTAGATTTATTTTTTTTACTTTTGTAAATTTATCTTCCATTAAATTGTTTAAATGCTTTGATATACATGAATATAAATGTGGTGAAAGTACTCATTTGTTTTAAATTATAGTGCTATTGCCCTATTTGGTAATAAAGAAAGTATTGTGGAAGTTCTTTTAAAGAACATTTGAAAAAGCTTGTAAGGAAACGAACAACCTCAGGAACTAGATGGATATGGAAGATATTACAACCGTCAAGTATCTTTTTGGCTAGGAACTTTAGCTTGTAAGCTATTTTGTGCTAATTTGCAAACAGTCATATTGTTGATTTATAAAATAGTTATGTAAAGCCTTTGATCCTACCAATGGTCCTTTTGTTCAGCCAACCAAGGCTCTTTAGTGAACAACAGAGATACCGTCAGTTGACAAGGATAGCCCAATCGTTTGTGTTGTGAAGATAATACTGTAATAATGCCCTCTTTTTACGTACATCCAAAGATGAAGACAACGACATCTAAAAATGTCAATATAAGAATATATGTACATGAAAAGATTTCGCATTGAATGACAATTTATGTTCCTTTTATGGTCTTCAGACCTTACCATTACAAAGAACATATTTTGAGATTTTAATCTAAGATACATAATATTTTTTAAGATCAAGAAACTAAATTAAAAATTACATCCAACAAAGTTATATCTTTTAAGACCAAAAAAATATATTATAAATCACATGCATCAGAGGCTTTTGTTTCTTACCAACTTTAGAATAAAAAGATTCTCATGTAAACTCTACTTTGTGACATTGGCACGCCAGAATTTGTATAGAACTAAGTGGTCAGATAATTGCATATTAAATACATATTATATGCATGTAAGACACATGCAGGCATTGTTGTATATTAAATACATATTATATGCATGCAAGGCACATTGTCATATGTAGAAAATCATGCAAGACAAATGTGAGCCACTTCCCACCTGCTCTTAATGAAATCTTTCTCAATGAAGGCTTGTTTGTGAATCTAGAACCTCTCTTCAGAAAAAGAATGGAAGTTGGGTTAGAATTCTAGTTCTTTCGTGTAATTCAAGCAAATGTAGGTCTCGAATTTGGTTTTGAACCTATGATTTTCTGCAGCTGAATGGTCTTTTCACTCCCGTGATTGAAATGTTTGAACTTTGAAGATTAAAAAAGGTAGGGCAGTGATCAACAGGTGTGCTTGTCAACTTGTGGGATGAAATTTGTTGTACAGGTGTGCTTGTCAACTTGTGGGATGAAATTTGTTGTACTGTAAGACAAATGCGAGATGAAATTTGTGCAGCTGGAAATGGATGCATGTATCCAATTGCTAGCTTCTTGTTTCCTCTGACCGCCCCTTCTGCTCAATATGGTGAATAAACCGGTATAAGAGAGTATTAAGGGTAAGTTGTTAAGTAGTAAATAATAGACTAGGCTTGATTGATGAAACAAGTTGTTAATTCGTATATAAAATGACTTAACTCCACTTGAAACCTAGATTCTGAAACAGGCTCCTTCTTGTTCAGACGTATTTGATTTGATCTGCAGATAATGTATTATAATCTTTGAAATCAATTTATCGATTGTATGTTTTAATATGAAATGCCTGCAAATTGTTCTGTAAAGTTGCCAATTTAAAAGATAAGCTTTAAAGGAAATGAATTTTCTGACGATATTTTTCAATCGATAGTTTAACACTTTCTAACAAATATCTTAGAAAAACAAATATTCCAACCGATTTTGGAAAAGGAAAAGGAAAATTTGTTGTGAACTCAAATTAAACTAAATTATAACATAAATACCATTCTAACAAAAATGCTAAGAATGATTATTGGTGCATATCTGAAAACCTTAAAATAATAAATAATGAAAAATAAGACTTACTCACTGGGCATGTGTTGAAATGGGCTCAGTGCGACCGCATAGGAAAAACATGACATTGCCTCCATCTCAAATATTTGAGCAAAATCTAAACCTTAGTGTCAATTATGTCAAACCCTTGAATGCATCCTTGCTCAACACCGACATATGTGAAATTCAAATAAAAATTTGCATAGAGAATTGTGGATTTGAGAATGTTCTTGCTGGAAACAGATTCAAATTTCAAATAAAAATTTGCATAGAGAATTGTGGATTCTAGAAGGTTCTTGCTGAGAGGAGCTAAGCCCATATGGAAAATTGTCTTTTATATTAATTTTTTCAACTAACCATCGTGTCACATTGCACTGCTAAATCCAAGAAAATCTATTCTATTTATGGCAAATGTATTATCATTTATGAAAATTGCTACTATAGTACTTGTCTTAAGCTATGTGGCAATTTTAAAGCTATACTTAGTTTTTTGAATTCTAATATATTTTTAAATTCTCAAAATATATTTTTAATTTTTAAATATTTAATTAAATACTAATATTTAGCAACTTACTGTAAATTTAGAGGCACCTTTGCTTAGAGAAATAAGCAACTCAGCAATTCAAAATTAAACGTGACAACTACCTACCCTTATGTAATCCCGCCGTCTACGCTGGTCGGGGACTCTGAGGCGTGATGTCATCTTTTCCTATCCAATAAGAAGTGCATAAAATAGCAAAACCATAAAAAATAAATAACAACTTTAAAAAACAAAGGTATATTTTTGTAAAAAAATTAAAAACTAATACAACTTCACTGAATATAAATGTCCTCCATTGGAGACAAAATCACTGAATATAAATGCCCCGTCGAAGACATAATAAAATAGTATAAAAAATTATATTGCATTTTATAAAAAGAAATACCTTTCAAAGTGCGATATTGTTTTAGTTCAAAATCACCTTGCTAAGCCTTGTCGGTGGGTTTATAGTCTGAAAAGTTATCAACAATTATTTCATACATTATTTAGCACAAATTATTATTATTTTATATATACGCAAATAACATAGTGTAAAATGATACGAAGTAGTTCAATGACTACATTATATATATATATATTTGTTTAACTAAAATTATTATTCTCCTTATCCACTTAAATTTTGTAAATTTTGTTATAATATATATTTTATTATAATTTGCATTTTTATTATATATTTTTATTATATATCACTTATCTTATTATCTTATTAAAAGAGTGAGGTATCTTATATGGTTTTTTTTAATGTTGGCATGAAGTGAATTATATGAAAATATTTTATTATAAACCATATTTTAAAAAATAAAACAATGACAATGATAGATCCTATGGAACTATGTGTCTAGCTATACCTCCTACAATGTGCTACATCCTTAATTCTACTGATTACCCATTCAAGCTTTGGAGAAATATAGATGAAGCTCTTGGAATGCAACAAGAATATGTGAGCTATATGGAGAAAAAGCAAATGGGCACCTCCTTATGTGTTCTTCCTATGATCTCAACCTCATACATTTCTCAAGAAGTTGTTCAAAATGAAGAAGAAGTAGCCAAAGATTCAGCAAATGATCCAGCTCAAGTTTCTTCCTTTGTGGCTTCCTCTCCTTGTCAAGAAGCTATGTTTCATGAAGAGAGCATACGAGTTGCTGCCATCACTACTGCTGAAGATTTACTTTCACCCTTCTCCTCTATGTCTTCTGTTACGAATGGGTAAGATGTATTGCTAGTTGATGTCCATAGCGAGCCTTCTCTAGAAGATGGGTTTTCTTCACATGAGAGTATTGGTTCGAAAAATGGAGATGTTTCCTCCACCATCACTAGTAGAGATCCTTCAAGTTCATATGAAGATGGAGAAGCTTTTATCATCACAATGGCACATTTGGGACTTTTGTTCCACATTCTTGCAGCTGATTACAACCTTCATTCGAAGTTGATGCTTATCCTTATGACTCGCTTGGGGTCACCTATTCTCAAGCAATTACAATCTCTGTCAGGCATGGCATTCTGTGTGGTTCGAATTCCTCACATGGCATCATATTTGGTTCGAATTACTCTCCAGGTGGTTCGAAGTTCAAATATGAAGAGTACCATTTGCTCTCCCATCAGTGCATTTTAGTTGTTCTACATGGTCTAAGGATTCATCATGCAACTGTTCCTGAGTTGATTGAGAGCATTCCTCTTCTTCCCAAGAAGAAGATTCCTCCAGACATTTTTTAGTTTGGAAGTATATACAGATTTTGTTTCTGTTTCATAATCAATTTTTGAGGGGAGGTTTTTCCCATTAGGTTTTCCTCACCTCTGTTACATGGATCAATAAAATGTGTAAAAGGGTGACTTGTGCCTTAGTTGCCAAGGCCTCAAACACTAAATTGTACTAAGTCTGGCTTAAGGGAGGGTGTTGGAGCAGTAATACATCCTTAGTATATAGTTTAGACCTTAGGCTAACTTGATTTTCCTAAATTTCATTAATGTCCTATGGTTTAGACTCACGGGGGCGTCACCTAGGGACCAATATGATATCACGTCCGTTCATATTGGGGGGGTTAAAATTAAAAAATTAAAAGTTAATATATTGGTGGTATATTAGGGGTAAAAGGGGTCTTTTTTTTTAACTATATAAATATCCAATATGTTGAGGGATATTTTATTCCACAATCTTGCCCGCGCCCTTCACCAGTCCTCCAAGCCTGCCTGCACCCCTGCGTATGCTGCATAGGTTTTCCTGTGGTTTTCTGCCTGCGCCCTTCACCAGAGCTCCAATCCTGCGTGCACCCTACTTATGCTGCATAGGCTTTTCAGTGTTGCTAATCAAAACGTGTCTATATTGGTGATGCCGATGGTGCTGGCTATCTATGGTAGGTAGTAATAGCTAGTGTCTCAGTGTGGTAGTATGTAGTAGATGGAAGGATTTCTGGCTTGGCTGCTCTGACTATGGTATTATATTATCTAATATCTTCTACCGAAGCTACCAATGGTGGTATTAAAACAGAGCGAAGGGAAGCTATTACTATTACTGGTGCAAAAACTAGTTCTGGTACTGGAGCTTAAACTGGTTCATCAACTGGAGCATAGCAGTTTTGGGGCTCTTTAATAGAGTATAGAAGTGCAAGGTGGATAAAGAAGAAAGGGTTGGGGAGGTTTATGAAGGAACCACAGCCACAGGTCATTCTGTATCCACTCAAAGGTTTCTGATTGGGGACAATATTTCTACGCAGACTCAAATTGATGAAATAGGATCGGCGAGCTGAGCTGAAATATACAGGCAAATGATTCGATTTATAGGTAGTTTTGGGATACATGAATATGATTTTTAATTGAATTGTATTGCTGAATATAATCTAGTTTTTTGTTATCTTTCTTGTGTAAGTCTGTGGCTGAATCTGCCTATAATCTTCTTGCTTTTCCTAATGTTATTTTTTCATTTTTTTTTCAATTTGCCAATGTTTTGGGATCGTTTTCAATTGAATCATAATCATACTGGTAATGAGGTAGATAACGTTGCCGGTTTTTTAATAGATTATTGTGGGTATCCTCTGCATTGGCCAGGTTTTGATGGTTTGATTGAATATTGAAGACTGCAGTTGTGAATCAAACTATTCGGTTAAGTATTTATTGTTGAGATATTAGGATTTCTGACTGAGCAGGAAAGATTGCAAAGAGGTTTTATTGTACAAGTGTTGAATTGGGGTTTTCTAGAATTGGGGTTTGATTCTTTTTTTTTTCTCCCTCGATTCGTTTAGAAGACAGACCACATACCAGCAAACATTTTTGCACAGTGTAAAATGGGTTGCACAACAAGAGACAAATCTATAATAAATAAGAGAAGGCTTCGTTCAATTCCTCCTGTTATGCCTGTTAAAATTGAAGAGAACCTATGCAATGATAGAAGAAATGGTGTAGTTGTAGAACCTTCTTCTGTTGCTTCTAAACCTATAAGATTGCTAGAGGGTGGTGGTGGTTTTGCTGGAGAAAAACCAAAAGAAAGGGAGAAGGATTCCAAGGAACAACCTGAAGAGGTGGATTAGGGTTATTGCCCAGAAGATCAATTAGAGGACCTTTTATTAAAGAATCTCGAGTATGTCTACAAGGAAGCAGTATGTAAAATCACAACTCTCGGTTACACTGTAGAGGAAGCTCTCAAGGGTATGCTGCGAAATGGTCACTGCTATGGGAGTAATGATGTGCTTTCCAACATTGTTAACAATTCATTGGCCTATTTGAATAACGGTTGCAGTGACTGCTTTGATGAATCTGATATTGCCTTTGGAGAGCTAAAACAGCTAGAACAATATGTGTTGACAGGACTAGTGTGCTTGCTTCGCCAGGTGCGACCACAATTGAGCAAAGGGAATGCTATGTGGTGCCTCCTTATGAGTGATATTAATGTTGGTCGGGAAAGCACATTAGAAATACCTGTATTACCACCTGGCGATGAAAAAACGATGAGTAAACCCAATGGGAATGGATAATCTCCTTCAACAATGATTTCTATGCTATCACCAATCAGACCGTCTTGTTCATCTCCCAGTTTTGTGCCTGTAACTGCAACTTCAGATCCTTGTAGGATGTGTGCTGAAACAAAGAAAACCTCTGGTCTGAATTTGGCACAAGATGGTACAGCTGTTGTTGATACATCATCTTCAGCTCAGAAAGGTTTCACTTTTGATGTTGGGACATCACATGCACCTTCCACCACCACGACTTACTTTAACCCAAGTTCTGGTCTCTCTCCTTCTATGAAACGAGCTCTGTTGAAGAAGAATGCAGCTACATTGTACTCTGCCCGGTTTCTGTCTGATCGAAAATCCAAATCAGATTCATGTTTGCGATCAGCTGACAACAACAATGAATGTTTGGTTCCAACAAGTGGAGTGAAAAACATACAAAGTGGATCAGGGAATTTCTCTGAGAAGAATCGGGTTTTAACAGGAGACCTTATTCACACCGAAAATGCAGCTCATGCAACTAGTGCAGGCACTGCAAGTATAGAACTGTCTTTGGGGATAGCTTCTACCGTGGACGTAGGACAAAATCAATATAGAGGAGAGACTGGAAATTGTTAGGATATTGTAGGATCCATTCTAGGAAGTTTGGAGCACATGGGTATTACAGAGAATTCTGATGGCATTGATCAACGGAATGAAATGATGCTGAAACTTATGCATCAAATAAGAGATTTAGAAATGCAACTTAAAGAGCGGATTGAATGGGCTCATCAGAAAGCTATGCAAGCAGCTAGAAAATTGAGCAAAGATTTCGCTGAGTTGAAAACATTGAGGATGGAGAGAGATGAGACTTTGCGCTTGAAAAAGGATAAACAAGATCGGGAAGACAACACAATGAAAAGGCTTTCTGAAATGGAGAATGATTTACGGAAATCAAGTGGAGATGTTGATCGAGCCAATTCAGCTGTAAGAAGGCTTGAAACTGAGAATGCAGAGGTGAGGGCAGAGATGGAAGCATCCAAATTGAGTGCAGCAAAATCTGTTGCAACATGTCAAGAGATTGCAAAGAGGGAGAAAAAGTGTCTAAAGAGGGTTCAGGCTTTGGAAAAACAGAAGTCCAGGCTCCAGGATGAAATTTGTGAAGAAAAGCAGAAGATTGCTCAACTACAACAAGAATGGTCTCTCATACGGGATTTACAGAAAGAAATGGAGGTGAGAGCACATCTAAATGTTTCAAATCTCAAGCTTTTTGTTGACCATTCCAACATCTTGAATATGTTTTCATCTTTTGGTTTAACACATCTAGAGCATGGTGTGAGAATATTGAAAACTCTGTTTCATGTGTCCAGCATATCACCAAACTCTGTTAAAGAATTTGAAAAATTTGCAGTGAAATTAATAGTGCATTATATCACATTGAACTGTTTAGTGTTTTCTTCTTGTTGAGCACGGCTGATTTGACAACAGTGGCACATATGTTGCATATACTGGTATGAACAGAATGTAACTTGTGGATTAATGAGTGATGTACAGGAAAAATGGAAGCAGGAAGAGAAAGCTAAAGAAGTGGCAATTGCACAAGCAGAGGAAGAAAGAAGAGCAAAGGATGCAGCTGAAGCTTCTGTGAGACGAAGGGAGGAGGCATTGCATAGGAAAACAAAAATGAAATTTCAACGACATAAGGATGATATCGAAAGACTAGAGCAGGAACTTGCTCGGCTCAAGACCACAGCAGAATCTTCCCAGCCAAGTGGCAGGCCAAATGCTCCATATGCAGTAACTGGGAAAAGTGTAAAGAGCTTAAAGGAGATGAATGCCCGCCTGCATCGTGAACTAAACAAGTATTGTTATCCTTTCTTTCATTGTGTGATGAGGTAAATCTTTTTTCCACAAAGAAGTGTTGTATTTGTGGGCATGCACATGCAGTATATTTTTAATTGGACTGATATTTGATTTCATTGTCTTTCGAAAACCTTGATTTCAGTCTCTTCCATAAAATTGATTTACAAGGCCAACCAAGTATGACAGTTATGTGTATTTCACATCCATACTTCAGGTTTATAATTGTCAGTACCTAAGAATTGTTTCTTGAAGTTTTCTTAAAGTAAGTTTGTCTTTTTCATAATCTCTGAAGTATTCCATAAATTCAACGAGTCTTAATAACAAATGTTTGATTTGGGCACTTACTAAAATGATTTATATGAGAGCTTGATTCTAGAGGATGGAATCGAGATTTTGGTACTGACTTTGTTATTGAATTTGTTTTAGTTCCATAAATTCAACGAGTCTTAATAACAAATGTTTGATTTGGGCACTTACTAAAATGATTTATATGAGAGCTTGATTCTAGAGGATGGAATCGAGATTTTGGTACTGACTTTGTTATTGAAGTTGTTTTAGTGAGCAAAGGGGCATAAATGCAAAGACCAAGTCAGCAGTCTTGGATGCAAAATCTTGTTGTGGCATAGGCAAATCCTTTATAGACTTTGGTGTTTCCTTTTTTCTCAACATATCTAATTTCTAGAGTTCCATTTTCAGAGGACATCGATATTTTTCCAAGAAAATTCCATTCTTTAATGAGAAATATTTGTTCGATTGCCCCATCGATCTTCTCTCCTTTGGATTTTTCCTCCTGCTGCTTGATTTTCTGTTCCCTTTTATTTTTCAAAGTTGTTGCAAGAAAAAATCACTTCGATACTATCTTTCTTTGCTATTTAAGGATTTTAGAAGCCAATTGCTACTGACATCTAGCAGTGGACGCTCAAACAAATTACATGTAGACAGGGAAGTTCTTCACTACACAAACGGCAGTCATTTGTGGATGTGACATTTCCTTGTTTCAATCCATTAAATAATCCCAGTTGCTTCATTTTTTTGCACGTGGTGTACCTACATTCCTAGTAATCTACAATTTGGTTCATTACAGCCTTCATGTTCTTCAATGAACGACAGTTGAAGTGGGTGCTTCAAGTTGTAATGTCTAGATTGTTATGCTCAATGATATTAATTGTTTTGGTAAATCTCCGGTCATTGAGTATGGAGTACTGAACAAGAGAACATAGTGCACATCAAGTAACTACATTTTGGAGAGCATGTTCTAATATATGTCAATCAATCCAATTGTAATTAAAGTATGCAAGACAGCTTGATGGCCTCCTAATGGCATGCCAAAAGCACAAATAAATTTTTTAATAACTAGTGCAACCACCTTTAGAGGAATTTTTCTCAACAGCGTTATAATATCTCAATTTACTCCAATTTATGAACCTATTATTTAATGGGATGCACTGAACTTTTTACTTGTGATTCATAAAAAGTTAAATGGCCGCTCTTAGGTGGCTAGGAATAGACCTCAATTGTCACTATATGGTCGTTTTTGCTACCATAGTAATAAATTAAAAATAGATCCGCGAATGTGATCAATGCCATTTGCATTTAAACAATGACATTTACATCCACATCCTTCTGTATTGGTTTGTCATGCTATCACCTAAGCCTTGGATTTTCCAACGCCATTGCCCTTGAGTCCCAATATTTCAACTTTCTCCACGATTATCCAATGCCATTACTCCAGTCCCAATATTTCAACTTCCTCTACGACCTGTATTTTTCTTTCTGTAAATATAATATTGAATTTCTTAATTATCTTGTGTTGGATAGGAGAATTACGGACAATTCATAAGGTTTCTAAGGTTTATGTTAATTCAATTGTTCTCTTGATCATTGAATCTATTTTTGACAATTCGTAATATTGTACCAAGAGGAGGTAATGTACAATGCTTCGAGGAATCCTCTTCGAGTTAATGTATTTCATGTGTTGCATTCTGAAGTTGCTTTCAGTGTTATCCTATATCTTGATTTGTAAACTCATTTTGTTATAGCTTCTGCCCTCCTTGATAAAACATTATAGCTCTGGCTTCATTGGATCAGACATTATCCTATTAACTGTAGCAAGATCAAGAAAGATTGAATGTTTCCTATCACAACCCTTGTTTGTAGTAGGGATATTCACAGGTTTCATGGGCATTGTAATTCGAGCTCTCATAGGAGGTTTTCCCCTTGAAGAAGATTATATAGGAGGTTCACTATTTTGGAGATATTTAATATAAGGGATATATTTTGTAGGTTTAATCCTTTTTGCTCTTGTATTTGCTTTTCTGCATTTAATTTCTTTGAATGATCGTGCTCTGCGATTTCTGTTGATTATGTACATTACAAGTGATATTGGAGCTCTTTCCTTCGCCAACATGTGTTTGATTTTAGAACTTTTAAAGGCTAGATATGTGTTTTGACATCTTTAAATAACATGAAGATCTGTTATTCGACAAACAAATCTGCAGTTGGTTGGTTCCTAAACCATGTGCAAGGCCAACCTACCTTTTGACCATATTTTTCTATAGTACAGTGAGATTAACATTGGGGAGATCACTCTCTATTACTTGGGAATTGGGTAGTATGGTTAAGGGTATAGACTAGCCTTCTTAATGAGTACCTCAAGGGATTGGGTGAAGTATTATAGTGGAAACCTGCACATATATTAGAGAGCTATAACACTTGACACTCTTGTCCTTAGACTTTGCAAACCCTAGCCTTTGCAACACATGCCACAAGATTCTTACTTAAAATAAACTATCAATAATTTGGGGGTTCCATTAGTGCAATATTGCTCAACTAGGAGCAATATTCCTATAGGAATAAAGAGTTTTGGGTCATGACAATACCCTTGCAAGAGACCTATCTCAAAAGATTCCTTGTGTACCTCTGATTGCCATGGTACCACTCTCATTAACCATTTTTAAGTGGACCTGACAATACACTTGTTGGTGGCTTGTCTCAAAAGACTTATTGTGAGGCATTGATTGCATTGTTATAACACTCTAGCAGCCCTTTTTCGTTCTTGGGATTACTTGTCTGAAATCAAGGCCCCATGGATGGACATAATAGTTGCCTTCCTAGAAATTTTAGTCAAAGAGATCATTGGTTGGCTACATAACACAACACTCAATCTCAAAAGCTTATGGAGGAGCTCCTTTATTGGGAAGGGGTGTAGGATGCTCAACTTGATCCCTCCCTTGAGGAAACCTTAGTAAAAGGGGAACATTGTAATCAAACCCCCTTTCATGACAACAATATATGAATTTTACTCATGGCATAATTGCTTGAATGTAAGTTGTTTAAAAATACTGTACTTTCTCCAAGAGCATCATTTTTTAAACAATTGAGTTAAAAAGCTCTGACGTCTAAGATGATAGTGAGTCAATAGAATCTATTGCTCATGTGGGGAAGGTTTCGTGACTTCTTGATATTGCATCAATGTCCATATTCCAATTTTAAAGGTGGTGAAGGGAGGATGGAAGCCTCAAGGCCCTTTTTTGATACAGGTATAGATCTATTTTTATTCAATTTTGCCAGCTTTCTGATAAAGTACCATTCCCGTAATTACAGGGGAAGATTTCGTAATTCAACTAGAAGAGTAGCAAGGAAGACTTCCTACAAAGGTGAACCCCCTTACACTTATTTATTCACTGTGATGTATTATCTTGTTTTGTATTCTGTTCGAAGTATTGTCTTTAGTGCGTTTACAACCATTAATTGCATGATGTCTCAACATGCTTAATTAGAACTTTTGATTACTATTTAGGTAATTGAAAAGTTCCCTCACATTGCACATTACAAGGCTCTCAAGCTGCCAGTTGGCGTGGATGCAAAGGATTTGGTCAAATCACAACTAGTGATTGCATGCATTGATGGTAAAGAATATGTAACATTATATTTTTGTTCTGATTGAGAAAAATATCTACCCTTACTTTTCAAGTAATTGACATTCCATCAACAGATATATCATATTTGCAAGACACAACCCATGACCTTAAACATGTATTATATGTAATGTAGAGTCCTTACACTACCATTTTGAAGTAGCTTTCTTACTTCTGCCTTTTAACCTATGTTGCATTGAGTTTCTAGGATGGGGTGGTGTAGGGATGAAGGGATGGGAACATAGATTTGGCCTCCATTTCATTGTAAATCGTTAGAGCTCCATCTGTGTCCCTTTCTTTGCAAAGTCTATAAATAAGCGAGTGATAAGTTTCCAGCGCTGGTAATAACCCCTTATCTTGCATTTCATAATGCAGTTTTAAGGCTCCCTTTATGCATCCCCTTTCACAGTTTGAAATTATCATCTTACTGTAAATCTGAACATTAGGAACTAAACCTTTCTCTAGCATTAGTTTAAAAATATTATTAGCCTCTTCCAAACTGCCCTTCTTGCAAAGACCATTCATAAGGGTGCTAAAGCTTTCAATAACAGGAATAAAACCCATTTTCTGCATTCTCAAATGCATCTTCAATGCCATATCTACCTTTCCTACTTTTCAAAGTCCACCAATGACAGCATTGTATGTAGAAGCATTAGGTGCAACACCTTTCACCTCCATTCTGTCATACAAATTCATGACAAAATCTGCATCTTCCATGCATAAACAATCAGTCAGCATATTGCAAGTTCTGACATCAGAAGCCAATTCTTTTACATAGGTGCTGTTCAGAATCTCATTAAACTCCTCCTTTTTGCAATTTTTTAAGAGTACTCTGATAAGTGACATGTAACTGCTAATACTTGGGAGCATGCCTTTCCTTTCTATTTCATTGTAGAGTTTCATACCAGTATCAAATTTCCATTGATTGCAAAGTCTGTCAATGACAGTGTTATAGAGAGAGTCGTCTGGCACAATTCCACAACCTATCATGTTATTAAGAAGTTCAGAGGCCTCCTGTATATTTCCTGCCTCAAAATGTGCCTTAATCAAAGCCCTGTAGGTAATCACATCTAGAATTAAACCTTTGTCCAAGCCATCTTTAAGGAGGTTGCTTGCAACCGATATCCTACCTTTCTTACAAAAGGCATTGATAACTGAATTGTAATTAGAAATGTTGGGCATAACACCACGTCTTTGCAGTTCTTCCCAGAATGCCAAAGCCTCAGGTCACAACATTGAATGCCAACCCCTTCTTCACCATTTGGCCCTGCAGCGCCACAGCAGCTTCCACATTACCTTGCTTGCAAAACGCATCAATGATGGATGCATATGTGAAAACACAAGGACAAGAAGGATGACATTGCTGTGCAAAATCTTGACTCTGAACCAACTGAGAGTGAGATGCTTGTCCAATATAAAACTAGGAAGCAGCATGTGCCATTACAAAGACCAACCTTGACATAAATCGTAACATATGGAAATGGTATGCTTACCACAGGGTAATCAGGCACAATGAACTAATTAGGCAAGACAATTTATGAAGCTAAATCAGATAATCAGAAATAATTACATATAGGAGCACACATGATTGACACAAATATTTGGGCAAAAATATAGTAATGGAATTTCATTTAACTAAGAAGTTTGTGCAATAATGATACAAACATTATGAAGCTTTGCAACATAGCTATCTGTCTATCAACCGACTATGACTAACACCATGAACTGATGAAGCCCATTGCAATTTTAAATCTAGGTATAAACAATATAGTTTGAGGAAATACGAAATGTTTCACATCTGGTCTATTTGTATGACGATCTGGTATGATCATTGAACTTCCACTTGAAACCATAAGCTGAGTAGTCTATCCACTCCACTGTAGTATGCCACGCCATTAGATGCACTTGACTTCTTGTTGCACTTGCAGCTAAGTAATTTGCACAGCTGAACTTGTCACACTAATGGACTCTAAAGTTACCCCTACCATGTGCACTGTGTCCATGGCACAACTTGACTTGAAACTCTAATGGACTCTAAAGCTACCGCTATAATGTGCATGCCCATACTCAAACAAGTATTCTAGGTTCAACTTCCTCTAGTGTGACTGCTTTCATCATGGACTTTATTGATCTTTGTCTTTTTCCTGGTTCAGTGGTGCCAGAAAGTTTACTCAGAAAATGAGCACTATATAGGTGTATGGTAGAACATAATTGCATTATAAACAACGTATCTACAATATTGGTGAAAATCTGTGCCCAAGGTATCAAAAATTTGCGTAGAAACTGATCACAATATATAGAAAATTGTATTATGAAAAATCTCTGGTGGAAATCTGTGCCCATATGCTTGAATATTGGTTAGAAAATGAGTACAATTTCTATTCCCTAACTTACAGATAATATGCTTAGAAGATGAACACAAAATCTGTGCCATTGATGCTACATGAAGGTCTAAAAATTTGCTGCAAGATGTGCAAAAAATGGGTAAGATTGGAGATTTCTTGGTTTACATAGGCATGCGGGTGAGTGGACCTGGTTATAGCTTGTCATGTTTGCATAGATTGTCAAGTTTCACAAGTTTTGACTTAAGTCTGATGTAGAAAGCCAATGTTGCCTTGTTCTGGTTAGATTTGACCTAGTTTTGGATTCGGGTTGAGTTAAACTGGCAATTTTGGGTATAACAGAGCAGGGCTTGCTTTGCTTTACTCTTCTTCTTTGTCATTTTATTTGTTTAACCTACAATTAACAGGTTCTTGAATTGTATGAGTACCAGCCTCCAGGGCATTTAGGAGTAGATATTACTTTTGTAAGGCTTTATCATGTGCTGTAGCATTTTATCTGAACGAGGCATGTGCTACTAGGGGAAGATTTTGATTAGATACAAAGTTATAGCTTGCATGGCAGCATGTTAGATTCAAACACTTTAATTTGTGATCACTTGATGTGCGAAACCTTGCTATTTGTTTTCAATCACTTTGTTTAGAATTTTTAAGAAAATGAGCTTCATTGGCTGTGTTCCCATTGTCTTAATTTGTGCTTTGCACCATTTGTAGAGCATCTGCCATGCTAGGGAAACTTCCCCCTCTATAATTGGTTGGGTCTTTTCATATGATAAAGTTTTAAAAAGGAGACTATGCAGCCACAATCTTTCTTGGTAGAAAGCACATGGAAGATGTAAAGGGCTTTTCATTATAGTTATTCATCTTTTCTTTGGGGTCATTGTAGATGAGCACCAACCGTTGCATATAGATATATCAAGTGTAAGTTCTTGACTTTGAATGTAGACATCTTGTATTCAAGGAAGCCATAGTATGGTAATGTAGATGATGGGGCTGCTACAAATAATGTAGGAGGTGCAGGTTTTGTGATTTATCTGAATGATAACCATTTTTATAGTTTCTCTATGGGCTGTGGTTGCAGTACGAATACCAGAGCTGAGTTATTAGCTTTATGGGCTGCTCTAAGAGTCAGCTTAATTATGGGATTGCCCATTCACTTGATACTTGGTGACTCTTTGGTTGTTATCTCATGGATCAACAGACTTTTTGCCCTTGATATTCCTATTTTGAGGCACTGGTGCGAAGATATTAGAGATATGCTTCATCATGTCCCTTCGGTGATTTTCAAGCACATATACCGGGAGCACAACTCGCTGGCAGACGGTCTCTCTAAATCAGCTCTGAATTTGGATATGGGATATGGAAAATTCAATAAAACATTGGATGGTTTGGTAATAGCACAGGATCTTTTTGTGCTCTTTTAGATGTTTTTTTCCCTGACATATCAGCATTGATTGTATTTTCTCTTTTTGTCACGATTGAGACTTTCTGTCAGCTAGCTCTGCTTAGGAATATTTGCTTGAGATCACCTCCGGTTCACTCTATTTTCAGACCTGATTTATCAGGGATGATGACAAAAGTCTGCAATGATCAGACTTTCTTTGTTTCTTAGTTTTAGGCTGGATATGGTTGGCATGATCATAGTATATTGTTGATTGTTTAATATTTGTATTCTACTATTAAGTCATAATTATGTAAACGATGTCTTTTGATTCTATGAATAACAAAGGCTGGTATTTTTTCCTCTGAAAGAAAAAAAATGTAGATGATTGGGTTTGCCTGATCCCCAAATGTAGACCATCAAGTTGGGAAGTGTTCATTTTACTTGCTCAAGTTTTCTTATTATCCATCATGGTAGATTAGGACCAACCATTGCCTTGACATGATAGTGATAATTTATTGACTTTGAATCTAAACATTGTGTAGTTTGAGAAGCTAGAGTATGATAATGATTGGAGTGCGGGACAATAACACTTCGATATTGAGGAGCCAAAATGAGTGATGCAATCATGCTTGACATGAAAAAATGTGGTAAGGAGAAGCCTTTCATATCAAGAACTAAGTTCAGGGTTTCAGTTATACATCATTAAAATTTAATATTGATGGAACACATATCAGGAATTGGCTTTGTGTTTAACAATTGTTCTATGAACATTCAAATCAAACACCTTAACTCAAAAAACCTTTAGATTTTTCTTTGCCAAATTTATGTTTTTTAAAGAAAACTTCATGGGATTCCACTCTCTTCCTCAGAATATCTGAATGGAAGATGTTGTCAACCACTTAGCTGGTAACCTGAGGGATTAGATTGGATTTGGACCTGTGACCTAGGCCCTCCTCATTGGCAACATGCCTTTGACAGATTGTTCAGCCGAAAGAGCTAACCCTCGGGTTCCTCCTAGAATATTGAGACATACATGATTATTTTCTATATGTTTTTGTTGTCATCTTATATATGTTCCCAACAACATTCGCTTTATTGTAGTAATTTCACAATCTATACAAACATCAAGGCGTGTCTCCAGTAATCTGGCCCTTTCTTGTGTTTAGTTTTTTTTTTCCTTAGGTAGAAATATAAAGGGGTATAAAAAATGTAAATGAAAAAATGGATACATGCAATATATAGGGAAAATAGGGGTTTTTTAAAATCGGCAAGGCATATTGGGAGGGGGTTAAAAAAAAGATTTTGGGAGGTATTTTCCAATATTTTTTGAAAATAGGGGTATTGTTTCATATGCCACGAACGAATGTGCTATGGCATGGTTTCACTAAGTGAAGACCCCGTGTTTAGACTTAGGAGAGTTAATCCAACAATATATCTGGTTATTTTGGCATGTTCACACCTACAACAGCACCTGGTTTGGTCAACCTAGCCCATGTGCTCCCTCATTAATGCATTGGAGTGCTACCTCCTTGACTTGTGGGGCCCTGGTTTGACTAAGTGCACTAGGGCTGTATCTGGCCTGTTTTAGCTCTCCTAAGAGCGTTTATTACCACCTAGAGCACCCCACTTGCCTCTATCTTCTCACCCACGCATGCCTTGGAGTCTTTAATGACCCAGCACACCTCACCCACACTCACACATCAATTCAAGTCTGTTTGGGCTGAGTTGGGTCTCCATTGGTCCACCTAGGGGGGATTGAGGTTATTTCTCACATTGACACATGTACAACTCCAATTGGCTTCCAGAGCCACTCGAATTTTTCCATTGTATTATAAATGATGTATGATAGTAATATGACAAGTAATCAACACCTTTCACATGTGTTGTTCCAGCTATTTTCTGTCTCTTTGTTTCTCTTGCATCTTTTGTCAAACACTTTGATGGTGAAATTGTTCTAGCTCCTAGATCTAGTTTGAGATGCAATTCTCACATTAGTTTATCATATGCCTTTGTTCATGAGGTAGAGTTGACACATGGTTGGCATGCAGCTTAACATGTATCACTACCAAGGCATGTGGTTCAAAGAGTTTTCTAGTATGGAAACCATAACTAAGTTTTTCTAAGTTTTTCATCTCAAATAACTCAAATGGAAGCTCTCCAACGAGGGGCCTCATTACTGTGAAATCTAAGACTCTGGACATAGTTGCTCATATTCCTCCATCCTAGAGAAGGAATTATCTGCAGAGCCCAATTGAAACGCATGTAGATGAGAGATTTTTCAGCTAGCCCAGTTTGAAGAGTGCAAGATGAATACTAGGACTCTCACTGCATTTCAACAAGTTATCATAAACAACCCCAAAATTCAATAATGTAACAAACCAGAAATCTTCGAATTGATCACATGAAGATCCATGAATGGGTGTGGAACCACACATATATGGATAAAGGATAAGTCACATTCAAGTCAGTTCCTACCAAAGAAGCAAATACTAAAAACACAGCTTCTTTCTCTTATTGAAGCATTAGAGTAGAATTTGTTGACTCATGAGCTCTACAGCTGTCAAACCCAAGACATAGAACACATAACATAGTAAGAAAATAAGGAAGAGATGTACATCACCATGATTTGTCCATTTGAATATGTACTATGTGAAGAACTTAGACAAGTTATTTCCAAGCAAAATGGCTAGGTTGGTTTGTTCATGTTATGGTATAAACCAGCCTACTATAACCATGATATCTGGATGAAGGATTCCACACACGAGAGAGAACTGGGAGTTTAATTAGAGTATAGGAATGGAAATCATGGCATCTATCACAAGGATATCTTGGTCCTCTGTTAATCATTTCAGAATCCTGGTGAACTCTCTCACCAGTGGTCTATAAATAAGGGCTTTTCTTTATATTGTTTTTCAGCTGATGCTAAATTGCTTCGATTTATGGTTAACGTGTATTATTAATTAGTGTTTTTGGTCTGCAATGTTTGAGTCTTTTTCCTGGCTAAAGGATCAAATCTCTGGCTATATAAACACTTCTATAAATTTCTATCATTTAAAAAAATTGTGCAATCTATGAATGCCCTTAGTCTATAAGTTTTTGATACATCAAGAAAATGATAAATTTCTAGACATACAAACGTAAGTTTTTACATCTTTAAAGCACTTAAACTTCCATGAGTTTCATCTTTTTAAAAGTTTACATTAAATTTTTTACTTCAATTACCCACATCGTACATTGATGTGAATGTTGTTGAGTGTAGATTACACACAAAAATCAGTCATAATGAATTTCTCGTGATCTATGAAGATGAAAAACCTAATGGGTTATACAGTTGAGAGATTACAAATTTAATGGTACGTGAGCATATTTTATATGCTAAAGAACTCGCCTCGCAACTCAAGGGAGAAATATGCTTCGATACTCGTGTTTCCTCTTTATATCTATTGGGAATCTTGAGACTATTTCACTTTTCATTTTTGGGATGTATACCTTGTGCAAATAATAAATGCAAATGTAACATCAAACGACATTCATATGGGAATTGTGAGAACAATAACAAGAGGTCACAATGAAGTTATTACATGTAATAATAATAAATCTCCCCTGGTAATTATGGGCTTTTGGGCTTTCGATTTGAAAGGAAGTCTCAATACTAATGGCTGTCTCTCGTTTGTATGATCGGTTTCCCATAGATTAAGTGTTCTTCCTTGCCTCAAAATTCTTAAAGACCCTACCCCAGGTTGGATGTTCATTCACTCTAGAGATTTCTTCTTTGAGATACATGAACAAGTAAAAAAATCAAAATTTTCATATACTTTTGTATGAATGCATCCATTGTAACCCTAGAAGAACTAATCAACTTTTTTCCATTTAATAATTTTGAAGTATAGTTGAGAATAAAGAGGTTTTTTCTTTCATTTTACACAAAGGAGGTGACACCAAATTGGGCTGATTGATTTTAATGGATTACCATCATGCATCTTTAATGGATTGTTATGTTCATCCAAGTGTGGCGGGTGTATCTAGAAAATATTTTGCAAACTGTAATGAAGCTTCATGTTCTATTTTGGCCAATGACCCATCCTAGGTTGTTGAGCTATGGAGGATCAACAAAGCTATGATTGGACATTCCATATGTCCAAATTCGTGACTCTAAAGTACTATGTACAAATAAATCTTATCTACATGGAGTAATATATGAATTTGATAATAATAAAATGTTGTATACCCCACCATTTTCATTTTCATGTCTAGATACTCCATGAAGATCATATTAAATTGCAACATGTTAATTATGTATTAGTAAATATTAATCATTATGCATCCGAAGAAAATATTAAAAGATTGACATAACGGTAAAAGTCGCCATAGTTTGTCTCAAAATTAAAAGATGTTGGCCTCAACTTGTTCTTGTCTAGACCTGCAGTTCATCAACACCACAATACCAACAATAAACCACAAGACATCGGCCCGACATAGCAAGCTCAGTCGGCAACACCTACGAGGCAGGTGTAGTCTCACTCGAGATATCTAATGGGTCACTGCCAGAACCATGTTTCCATAGTTGGTGAGGGATTATAGTCCCTTGGCATGCGACCAAGGCGCTCGACGAAGGCAACTTGAGGATGGGGACTATTAGTGGTTGATTGGGCACAACTGTATGTTAGTGCGCGCAACACACCTTGTCTTTTACCTCAACAACTGGCTCAACTTGTGCAACGCAGCTGGTTCCTTGTAGTGACAGACAGTTTGCGACTTATGCTTTAATCTAGAAATTAACTATAAACTTAATCACATATTCTAGCAATGCCTTAGCAATCATTCATTCACATAAAAATTTAACATTAATAAATCATTCAACATAGGAAATAATGTGGAAACCCATCTCGGAAAAACCACCAAGGTGCTCTTCATCTGGCATGAGAAAGGGATATAGCACCTTATAGTCTGCAATTTGCAGACTGATCTTATGATATGTCTTTCTGACCCAATCTTCTTGCTCTCATGCTCTCTAGTTTATTCTTCTATCTATTCCTACTGATCCGCACAGAGCCTAGATCGACTCTTATATCCTACTATCTGCGCACTCAGCTGCATATTCCTTCTACTTCTACTTCTAGTGGTTTGCACACACAACTGCAAGATCCGTAGCTCAACAACCTTCTACCACTACCATGCTCTTCTCTGAGTCCTCTCTTCTACTTACACTAACTTCCTTAACAGGTTAAACAAAACAACAAAATGATGGACCTCAACCAACGTCCAACGAACAACAATGACGAATGTCCAACCCTTATACAGAATGGATTCTTCCTATTTATAACTTCTACAGGACCACACAGGGTCAACTACATACTGCTCATCTATTACAAGTCATATCCATTCATCAAAATGGTTACAAGTTGTCCTAGACTGACACAAGTCACTATCGACCTGAATTACAAAATATTCCTTCATACATGCATTGCCCGTAGGCTTACGCCAACTTAGTGGCCACAATCTTCCTGACTTGTCACTTTCTGGCCATCACCCACTTGTATGCTTGCAAGCTTTCCTTTCCTCCATCGTGCGCATGTCCTATCCTTATGCGCTAGTCCCTTTGCTTCCTTCACGACCTACTTTCCTTCTTGTCGCGCACGCCACTTTCCTTCTTTGCTTATGCAAGCTTCTTCTTTGTGCTCCTTTCCTGGCCCATTAGGCCCCCAACACTCACCTGTGGCTCGTCCCAACCCACTAAGCAAAAATGGAAGTCTTCTAAAAAAATTTATGCCACAAAACTTCATAGTTTTTTCCCAAAATTTTATGTCTTTGGCACCGGTTGCGCCATAGGACCAACCTTGTCATGTAATTCCTTCACCATATGTTGCACCCTAGTAACTTCCTTTGATACTTCTTCTGCCTGTGCGGCCCATTGCTCCACTCAATCGGAACTGATATGTTTCGGCATACTTGCCTCCACTGATTGAATAATTGTTCCAAGTTTCTGCTGCAATGGCTGACTAAGGCCGGTGATCCACGCTGCTTCCGACTGGTGCGCCTCAACTACTGTTTCCATTGCCCACTCTTGGTCACGAAGATCTTGAACTTCCTGTTGTAGTCGTTTGGCCTCATTCATCTTGGTCACTTTCTCTTGGAACGATAGCCTCTTCATCTCTACCTTTCCCGCAACTATTTCCTCCTCAGTTTTGCTGATGTTCCCCCTTATGTTTTTTTCTATTGCATCTTCCAGAAGCGCTTCCCATATCATGGAAACGACTTCAACAGCCTTAGCACAGAATGTCTCTCCTTCCTTGATCTCCCAGTAGCCTAAGATGTTGCTCTTCATCGTTCCTTAAGCACCTCAGGAGGTGTGCTCGGCACCTCTCTAGCTTGAAGTTCCTCAACTTGCTTCTTCATGTCGTGTGCGATCTATGCTAGCCAGGTAACCTTAGCTGCTGAATCCTCATCTTCATGGCCCGTTTCAGGTGGGAACTCTACAATCGCACTTTTGATCGTATCAGCTAATGTGATGTGGCTCTACTCACGAGCCAAAATTTCTTGTTCCTTCTCTGAAAGGAGGGCAATGCGCCCTTGAAGATACTGCTCTTTTTCCATAAGGAGGGCCTTGCATGCCTTCACCTTTGTTTGTTGTTTTGTTTCCTGATAGGAAACAACATTCTCCCTCGGCCGCATTTCTGACGCGGTTACATGTTGTACTTTGTATACTTCACTCAAGTGCAGCTTGGAGAAGTCTATCTACAGTGTAGAAAACTCCTTGATAACATCATCAAAGGCACTCATGTCTGTCCCTGTTTCCAGTGCGCGCCCATGAATTTTGACTTTGATCGACTGCACTTACTCTAGTGTGACCAATGGGATGTTGGGATTCACGCCATATGTCTTAGCCTCAACAGTGGCTTTGACCTTGTTAATGGCATCTTCCAGCTTAGTTAGGTGGTTCCCAACTTGATCAGCTATGCTTACTTGTTGGGTCTTCAAAGCGGCGAGGCCGTCCCTGGCGACCTTAGCTACAACTTCTACTAACATGTGGATATCCTCCTCGGTCAAGGTATCCGTGTTATCTATCTTGCTAGCTTTCCTTTCCTTGTGCGTGGGATCCCGTCCTTGTTGCTGCATTTTCTATTGGGTCGGGATGTCCTCCTGAATAGGGGTGTGCTCTGAATCACTATGATCAGAGCTACGCCCATCCTCATTATCATCTTGTTCTTCCTCTTCTTGCAACCAATTATCCTGCTCATCACCTCCTTCATTTCCTTGGCCATTAACTTGGTATACTGGTGGGTCCTCTTCATTTTGTCCTTCGGGCAGTGGGTCTGCCAATGGCCCATGCCATTCATCTAGCCATAGGTGCACAATTGCGTCCACATCCTCATTGGTGACCATGAATCTAGCATGGTGCACTTGTTTGGTCCAGTCCTTCTTCGGCTCCAAGATCATATTGTGCGCATCGGACTAAAAATTGATGAAGGTTGCGTACCTGTGTACCGTCACAACCCAGACTTGGTGAGATCGATGGAAAACATCATGCAGTTCCTCTGCGTGCAAAAAGAACTCGATGTTGTTATCCTTTAGTTGAACGTTGTCTTTCTTGTCTTCCCACAAGTTCTAGAACGTTGCGCCATAGCAAGGTAGTGGGACATCCATTTGTAGATAATCTAGTGGGTTGGCCCACAAGGTGAACGAGATCAATATGAGCAGCCAGGAGTAGTGGATTTGTAGTTGACATCCTCCTAGGCCTGCATGGCATTGTCTATTAGCTCATTTAGGAAGAACCAAGGCCAATTGAAAACCCTGCCTAGCGCATAGATCTCTACAAGCTCGACTGTTCCGGCGGTAGACTAAGTGGACCTCATCTTGTGTAGCAACTTATAAGACAGGATCCTTGCGGTGAACAACACACTTGCATCTTCAATAGGGCCAATTAGGAATCCCTTTTTTGCGTCAAAGGTTATACTTCTGCTTCATCTTAGTGGTATCTTTATGGGTGAAGTATGGTGTGGGGTCTTCTCCTTCCTTTGGCAGACCCATTATTGCAGCAATAAGCCCGACACCGACCAGGTATGGCCGATCGAGCCATAGGAATCCTCTGTGAAAACATACCAGAAGTTGTTTCACATATGTGTTGACTTGTAGACTGTGGCCGAAATGCAGCATAAATCGTAGATTTATTAAACCTGCGCAGCCAACGCCCTCATCCCATTGCATTGGCCTGAGTACCTATGCATCAGTCGGGTCGGGACCAGGTAGTCGGCTCTTTTCAACCCTTCTTGCTGTCAAGTATCAAATTCCTCAAATTTCAACTTGACAAGCTTCGGCATTATGTCCATTAGCAGGGGAATGTTCTCAAGGATTCGCGATGCTATCAGAGTTGTACTAGCCTTCTTGGGAACTTCAACTTCCTCTGCATCAGCTCTCCTTGGCCGAACATAATGAGGGAAATTTTCATTGTCATCCTCAGTATCCAGTCCTCTGCGTGGTGGTGAGTTTTCCTCCATGAGTTCGTCCTCCATTGGGGCTTTTTCGGTATTGCTTATACCGACCTTATCCTTCTATTTCCTGGTCATCTCAGGCAGGGATGAATATCGAGGTGCGCTTCGTCCAGCGTGTGTTGGATCTCTAACTGGTTGCGTAGTCACAACTAGTGGTCTCTGAACTAGCTTTGGCACAGGGCACGAACTAGTGGTTGGGATGATTATCAAGAGTGACTGTGGTGGAAGGTTGCTTCCTGTTTCTTGCCATCAGATCAGTGTCTGGTTGCAACCCTAGTTGTTGTACTTTCGACGATTCTACTTCTTCTTCCTCGTCAATTTGGCAACCTAAGATAACGGTTGCGTCTAATAGCTCACTCTCACTGGGGATTTCAATTACCATGGGTGTTGGCTTTCTAACAAAGGGATGACAAGCTTCGGCTCTCCAAACGCTCGGCTCAGGTTCTCTCTTGCTTGCTCTGTGCTCGCAAAAGAATTCTTGATGGTGAAGGCTTGCACTTATACTCTCCAACACATCCTGCAGTCATTATGCAATGGGAGGTCGATATCTAATCAATCACATGGGCTTCTCGGCCAATGCGTCCCTGCATTAAGTCATTAACTTGATTATTGCGTTCTACTTGTCAGATCAGTTATGGTAGAACTGTTGGATGTGACCTTAAAGCACGTCATCATTCTCCTCGTATCTCGTCGACTTAATGACACTTAGCTGTCATAACCACCTCAATATTTGCCGGATATTTGCACTTTAATTCCAACCAACCTTTCATTTCCACTTTTTGCAGTACTTTCTGCCTTTTTACTCCACGTTTTTCTTTTTCATGTACTTGGTGCTTTTTCTTGCGCTTTGCACTAGTTTCGTCGTAGACATGTGATAGAACAATTTTTATGTCTTTTGACCTTTCTCTCTCTCTTTTTTTTCGTAGCGCGATTCTAGCCAACAATGTTATGACCATCGTGGAATGGTTTCAGGCAATTGCCGTTCACCATACCCGATGCATATGTACCATCTAGATTTGGTAGTTTTACTGCTCCACATCATTGTTGTGCGCGATGACATATGACCCTAGCCAATGTGTCTTCAACTTGCTTGGATGTTTGAAAGAATTCATGTCATACAACAACACAAGTCTTCCAGCTTTAAATGGTTTGACCTGAATATGGCGATCATGCCATGCTTTCTGTCGCTGCTTCTCAACTATCTAATGGAATCCTGTGACGAAGCGTTCCTCTTCCATCTGGACGAGGTGTGACAACCTCCGTTCAATAGCATCTCCCTCAGTCATCTATGTCAACGCAACAATTCTTAGACTCGAAAAAATATACTCCATTGGCACAACAACTTCTTGTCCATATACTAGCCTGAATGGAGTGTGACCTGTTAGTCGCTTGCAAGTTGTGCGATAAGCCCATATCACAACTGAGACTTTCTGATCCCAGTCATCTCGGCACACATTTCATACCTTGGTCAATGCATTCTCCATGATCTTGTTGAAATCTTTGACCGTTCCATTCGCATGAGGATGATAGGGAGTCATCTTCTTATGGTGGATTTGAAATTCTATAGTTAGCTCAGCAATCACTTTATTAACAAAATGTGTGCCTTGATTACTTAATAGTATCTTTAGACAGCCAAATCTGGTGACTACATTTTCAAACAAAAAATTTTCCACAGTCGTAGTGGTACAATCTTTCACAGGCGCAGCTTCAGCCCATCTAGTTAGATATTCCGTCGCAGTGATAATGTAGCGCACACCAGTTCTCTTCCCTAATGGGTTGATCGGTCCAACGAAATCAACTGCCCACTTGTCAAATGCTTGAAGGGTTATCTGTGGTGCAAGCATCATCTCGTCGTAGCGCGATGGTTTTCCTATCCTTTGGAAAATATCACAGTGCTTGCAGAAGCTTTTAGTATTCATGTGCATGGTTGGCCACCATAATCATGCCTACAATATCTTACATACAGTTTCTTTTCCTGCGTAGTGTCCTCCTACGACACCAGCATGTGCTTCACTCATAACCCAGGGTCATTCATAGTTAAATATGTAGCGACCCAGTACTTCATCTGTTCCCAGCTTCTATAGATGTCCCGCGATCAATGTATAATCCGCAGCTCTAATGACCAAGTGTTTCTTCTTATTAGTTAACATTCCTTCAGGTGCATATCTAGTGCTCAAAAAGTGAGTGATGGAATTAAACTCATGGTTCTGATCGTCCATCATGTGGATCACAAACAGTTGCGCATCAGGAAAATTATCTTCCAAGCTAGTTGGATCTTCACCACTTTCTATCCTTGATAAGTGGTCTGGCCCAACATTTAGTCGACCAAGTTTGACAACGACCTCAAAATCAAATTCCTAAAGAGGAGAAGCCATCTGTAGATCTTCCCCCCCAACACTGGCTTGTTGATTAGGTATTTTAGCATTGAATGGTCAGTGTACATCTGAAAATGCCCGCCCAAAAAATAGTATCTGAACTTTTGACGTGCATAGACCATAGCGAGGCCTTTTCTCTCCGTCGTCATGTAGTTATTTTCTGTTGTTGATAGTTTTCTGCTAGTAAAAAAAATAGGGTGGTCGAGTGCACCCTCTTCTGGTTGTGCCAAGTCTATGCCAAGCATGACAGACGATGCATCGACATGAACATGGAACTCCTTCTTCCAGTCTGGAAATACAAGTATTGGTGTAGTGGCCATTGCTTTCTTCAATTTATCCAACCTTTCATGGCAAGTTGCTATCCATTGAAACTTTGTGTTTTTCTTCAGTGATTTCTCCATAGGTGCACTAATTGTTGCATATCCTTTGATGAACTTCCTATAGTAGCATGTGTACCCTAATACTGATCTCAACTGTGTAACTGATGTAGGAAGTGGTAATTCAAGGATAACCACAATCTTTGTTGGGTCGACCAAAATACCGTCGCGACATACGACATGACCCAACAACACACCAAACGATGTGCAAAAAATACATTTCTTAGAATTGAGTGTGATATGATACTGGCGACGGCGGTCCAGCATCATGCGCAGACTCTCAATATGGTCTCTTACTAAACCAAACAAAGTCCAATCATCAAAGTAGACCTCAAGAAATTTATAAATAAAATCTTTAAAAGTAGAAACTACTATTCTAGAAAAAATAACAGATGCATTCTTAAGTCCAAAGGGCATTATCATATACTGGTAGCATCCCCATTCAGTGACGAAGGTCGTTTTGTGATGATCATCCTTCATGATTCTAACTTGATGGTAGCCAGAGAAGCCATCGGTAAATGAATACACCTCTTGCCCTATGATGCTTTCAATTACTTCATATTTAAACGGTGTTGGGAATGGATCGTACAAGAATGCGTCATTCAGCTTCCTCGGGTCGACACAGATCCTTACTTATCCTATGGTTTTCTTATCCTGGATCACTATAGGGTTGATCCACTATGACTCCTCAACATGTTCATTGTTTCCTGTGTTGAGCATATAATCCAATTCTACTTTTACCCTTTCCTTGTATTTGGGGTTCATCCTATACGGTCATTGCTTACTGGGTTTAGCATCTGGTCGCAGGGGTATTTTCATCTCCCCCAGGTTTCCTACTATCCCCTTCATTTCTGAGAATTTGGTAGTGAATAGGTCCTAATATTCATGCAACAAGTCTATGATCTTCATGACTGTCTCTTCATCCCAATAATCTCCTATATTGGCGAACTTTGGGTTCTCTAGCGACTCAATGTTTACTTTCTTAATTTTCAACGGCTTAAGGAACTGGTCACTTGAAATGCCACTTCCTTCTACTTTGCGTGTGCCTTATTATTTTGGTATGTTTATGTCAGTTAGATCATCATTTGTGTCTCCAGTCATATTGTAGCAAGCCATCCATTGATGAATGGTCGCACTGCACTGCTAAGAATTGGTCTCTTTGACGGGGATTTCAGTGAATATCTTTTCCTTTATCTTTTGAAGCGCAGCATCAACTTTAGGGTTCTCATCAGCAAATTTGAATGTGTGCACGAACTGCTTAGCGGGTGCTTCCCAATCTTGGGTTCCTTTCCGCAGTTCCATAGATGCAGACCAAGTTCTAGGTGTCATTTCCAATGTATGTATGAAATGATGGACCCACTCATGTCATGGGTATTCTGCAAATACCGCACGACAATGGTTAATATGTTCAATAGGGTTTGCCAACCCTTAATACTTGTGATTTAAGAGGGTGACCTCTTCACCGAATCTAACTTCCATCATCCTTCTGTAATATGTCCAATATGTTATAGACTTCTTATGCACACCCCACCATCTAGCAGGCATAGCTTTTAGTGTGTGGCCTAGCGCGGACAAGCACTGCGACTCCATTATGAGTCCTTCAAACTCAGTTAAGAAGGTCACAAGGTTAGGTAAACCCTCACATGTGCGTAGCTCACACAGCTCATTCTCCACCCATCGCACAGACCTTGTAATTCTTGTGCACCTCCTCATAGAGACTTCATGTAGTTTGTTCTTCCAATTCTCCAAAGCCTCCCTTGAGTCAGATGTGCATGAATTAGCACTCTTCCAACTCAGGTTTCCATCCATTGTTGGATTGATGTAGTCTTCTTGTAATGCTGTGAAATTGTAGATCTGGTTAAGATAGTCAACATGTCCGTAATTGTAGACAAGCTCAATGTATCTATGTCCTTCTAATGGATCAATTAGCGACAACACTCTCAGCTCATTATCCTCAAATGAGAGGATCATTTTCTTGAAGTTTATAATGGTCTAGTTGTCTATAGACCAATCTATCCCCAGCAATACGGGATATGGATTTGTGTCATCAACAATGTTAATGACCTAAAAGTCTGCAAATGTGCGCAACCCTTCAATGTCGATAGGAACCTAACTCAACAGACCAATGGATAGGACCTTTGCTTGATTTGCAAGTCACAGTTGGACAGGGGACTTGTCCAAGTGCGGATTGCCCATAATTTCCCAATTTTTTTGCGTCAAAATATTGTCATTAGACCCTAGGTCTAGGATGATGCAATACATGTCGTAGTTGCCTATCTGTGCAGTCATTCTTAATTCACAGCCAGTTTTGAACTTCTTTATCACTTGGTTCACTTTCTTTTCAGGCCGCGAATCTATGGGTATCTCTTCTATCATTGCCTATAGTTTTGCAATGGCATCTTTATCTTGTATTAGCGTTAATCAACTTGTTAGAAAGGATTTGAGCTTACTAACCTTTTGTGGGACATTTTTCTGAAATATGCGCTGAAATTGTTCAGGCATCTCCTTGACTTCTTCTGATGTCGATAGTTTTGCTGGATCCACAAACTATGTTCGCACATCCAAGAATACTTTCTTCTGTTTTTGGACGTCGAATTGCACCTTATTCTGCATCGTAGGTCGTACCTGCAGTTGTAGTTGTTCTTGCAATTTATCTTGATCAGCTCCGCTCGTAGCTCCTCCTCGTGTTATGACAGCAACATTTGGATCTCATGGTTTAGCTGCAATAATCTAAACATTCATGTTGCGATTTGGGTTTGGGTCCTGTGTAGGGTTAGGTCCTACGATAGTCCTTGCTTTCCATTTTGCGATCAACCGAGGACATTTCTCCACATTATGGTCCTGTCCCTTACAGTATGAACATGTCTTTGCAGGTTCTAAGAAATCACTAGCATAGTGACCTGGTTGTCCACAGTTATAGCATGTAACTTGACCTCTTCCTCTACCAAAACCTCCTCCTCCTCCTCTTCCTTTGAAGTTTCCACCACCCCTTCCTTGCGGGTGTGGTTGCTATGGTGGGTATTGATTCTATTGGTAGTAAGGTTGGTAGTGATTTTGTTGCGCGTATGGATGGTAAGGTGCATACTGATGTTGATATTGAATGGGTGGGAATTGTGAAGGCTAATACGATGCATGTGTTGGTTCAGCCTGAGCCAACCCCTCATTTTTCATTAAGTAGGTATTAACGATATTTTCCTTCAAGAGCCAGTATGCTCTGTAATCTTTCTCTTCATTGCCTACTGACTTACAAAATTTACAAAAGAGGTTTGTCGAGGTACTTACAACTTTCTGCAAATATAAACACTCTGCGTCGCAATGCCCTCTACACTGGCATATGTGACACCAAGGTAGTCTATGGCCATTCAATGGGTTTGGTGCACCGGATGAGACATAATTCATGAAGGTCGGACAATTATCTTTGGTGTTTTCATCCATTCTGCATTTCATGCACCATAAATCTTCTTGTGCTTCCTTATCCTTATTGATGTCCTGTAGCTGTATCGGTAGATTAGCCAGCTATGATTGAATCTGCACCATTCCTGATGCACCATCACCAATTGGTGAGGCTTTACACTTCATTTCCAACTCTAGCACTTAACAGTCTATGAATCAATCTTTTGTTGCATCAACAGCCCTCAGATGCGTGGTAATTACGTGGAAATAAACCACTCTCTATGTTGAACATTCGACATTTGGAAACTCACATTGGCCAACAAAGTTTTAAACCGCTAGTCAAAGTCCCATACTGATTTTTTCGGTGTGTGCTTTATCTCTTTGATCTCAGTAATGCACTACGACTTCAATTTAGGTTTTCTGATCTCATAGATCATTGTAGCTCGGATCTCATCAAGGGTCTTCTGTGGTGTTCCGTCCAGTGTAGCACATAAATTCATAAACCAATCTAGCGCACGACCCCTTAGAGCCATGATCATCTGCTCCTTTCTTACATTCACGTTATGGACTAACTAAACCATCCAAACAGCTCCGCAGAGAAACTAGTGTTGCTCTGGGTCTTTTATTCCATTCCCATTGAATGTAGGAAACCGAATAACCACCCCAGCCATTGAGTTGATGTCTGGGTACTCTGGTAGGAGATTCAAAGTGGGTGATCCCTCTTTCTTGTTGGTCACAGTACTAGGACTATCAGTATTCACAGTCCTTTCCAGGGACAAGGCTCTTGATCTTACCTCCAGTGATATTCCTAGTGTGATGTAGTTACATCTTGACCTTGGTGTCTCCGCATATTCTTCTGATTCCTCTGCTCCTTCCGATATCCGGCTATAGTCCTCCTCTTCATCGCAAGACCCTTCCTCTTCCTGGGACCAAAGTTCATGCTCACTCTCCTTGAACAGACTAGGATTATTTCGCCCTCTTTTGGTCTTTCTCCTTTTCCCTGATCTGAATCTCCTTCCGCTCCTTAGGAATCCAACTCCTAGTTCAGGTTCTGTACTTCTAGGGAACATCTCAACTCACCCTTTCCCATTTTCTTAATAATTCGTCTACGACATAGCCTCCCTCCCAGGTATACAACTCAACTACTCATCTTTAAGATACCCTTCTCATAGATGAGCATCTTAATCCATGTACTGATAGATAACAAATATCGTCTTCGGGGTCCTTGGAAAAAATTTCTTTCAGCCTCACTATATGAAGTTATAGTGTCTACTGCAAACTCAGTAAAATATCCTTACAAGATGTTCATGGTTTTACATAGTAAATAATAAAGATAAGAAGGAAGACTGTGTTGGTTGTAAGATAAGAAGGAAGATAATGTTCTTATTTTGTTTTTGAGACTTGTTACGAGCTTTCTAGATAACCTTTGTAATTTAATTTTTGTTGTAACCATTCATTTGGAGGTAACCGATGAAGAAACAGAAAAACTAGTTAGAATCTGCTTAAAATCTACTTTCTTCAGTTTTGAAGGGGTGTTATATGAACAAATTGAGGGAATTTCTATGGGATCCCCTCTCTCCTCGGTAGTAGTTAACCTATATATGGAGGCATTTGAAAAATGTTAGGATATTTAGACACTTTGAAAGTGTTTTTGGTTTTGGATTTTATATGCATTTGTGGCTTATGGGAGGTATTCCATTGCGTTCGAAGCACCATTTCCATTAGGAATTAGTTTTCGTTTCATCGAAAACTGTTTCTGTTTGTTCCAGAAACTCCCTTTTTGGCAAATATGAAGGTATAATGTTACAATGACGGATTTGTTTTTTTTTTAAATCTTTCGTATTTTATCAGTTTTATTATTAGATCTTTACTGTTTCAGTCTCGGACTGTTTCCTTCCCTGGCTGCGTATGCTCTTTTCCATGCACTTTGCGCGATCGTGGTGAATTAGAAATAGTAAGGGAAATTTGTTTTCTTGTCTTCTTGGCTACGTATGCTCTTTGCTATGGACCTTGTGCGATCACAGCAAATCAGAAACAACAAGAAAACCTGAAAATGTAGACTTTCCAGGTAAGATAACCAAGATCTAACCCCATTGTGTGAACAAAGTTTTTTTGTTTTTGTTTTTTGTTTTTTTTTTGTGATTTACAGGAAAAAAAGGCAAGCACGGAGAACGAGAGAGAAGAGTTAAAAAAAAAAAACCTCTTTCTCTTTCCATTCTTTTACATACCTTTTAAACTTAGCTCACTTGGTCCAAAGTTGTTTTATTCCTTAATATGTCTTGAGTTCAAGTCTTATTAAGCTACTTTTTAGTGCATGCAATTTCTATTTTCAAGTTACTTTATTGTAAAAGTGTATCTCACATAAATAAAATAAAAAGTGAGTCACTTAAGTCTTTTAATTTATTGCCGCACTGTTTAAAAGTAACATTATTGTAAAAATGAACATCACTTTTTCTACAAAAGTGATTCACTTAAAAGCAACTTTATTGTAAAGTGATTGTCAAAGGTTGATCTTGGGAAGAGGGGGGTTCTTTTTTTTAGTTGGTCAAGTTAATATCTGCCACGTCACTATTGGAGACATCTTCAACATTTTCTTTGATCAACCATAACTTCATTATCCATAATTAGTTTTCAGTGCTGTTTTTTTAAAACCACATATTTTTTCGAGCTCTTTGCATCCAGATAGTTAGTTTTTGTTCTTTCATCTATTAATTTACAGTATGGCCGTCCCTTGTGATATTACACTTACAAGTTCTAACTATTTCTCATGAAAATCCTATATGGAGGATGTTCTGCAAAGTAGGGGACTTTTCAGGATCACCTCAAGGAAAGAAACAGAACCCAGTGATGATGATAAGCAAATTAAATGGGAAAATAGATGTGATGAAGCTCATGGATTGATTTAGATGTTAATCTTACTGATTTGCGATTCCACATATCTGGAATTGATGAACCTGATATAGCTTGGGAAAAGTTGGAATTTGTGTTTGGTAAACATAATGAAATTTGGGTCATCAACTTGAGAATGAGTTGATTTCCTTGAATCCAAATGATTTTTCAAGCATTCAAGACTATTTATCTAAGTATAAAACTCTTAGACTCTTATGTGCAGAATGCAAGATTAAGAAAGAAGACAAGCAATATATTTATCATATTCTTCCCAAACTTGGACCTGCATATTCTATTTTTGTATCTACATTCTACTCCATGAAAGAATCATTGACTGCAGCTAGCTATCAAGAGCCTAGTCTTGAATCCTTTTGTGATTCCTTAATTAGAGAGCAAGATAAGCTCATTCATCTTGGAATAATTAACAATGCAAATACATCTGGTAAAGCCTTATTGTCCCAATAGAATCAAAAGTCCAAGCCTCCCAAGAAACAAATTTTCGCAATAATAAGCCAAACAACAAGGGTCCCAAACCCTCTCAGTCAACTCCTTCTTTAAAAAAAGACAAAGGATTCAAGCCAAAAGGAAACAAGACCGAGCGTCATTGCAATTTTTGTGGGAAAGATAATCATGATGAATATAAGTGTTTCAAGAAGATGGCAGCCTTGCAAGCAGCAATGAAGAAGCACCACATCAACCTAGATTTGTCTTCAAAATATACCTCTCATGGACATGTAGTTTGTGCTTCTGGTTACTTGTATACTGCATCTTCTTCTTCTACTCCAATTGAATGGCTCATTGATTCTGGAGCATCTTATCATATGGCTTAGGATCAAGCCATCTTTTCTACTATGCATTAATGTAACACCAAGCAAATATTTGCTGGTGATGATAGATCTCTAAGTGTTGTAGGATATGGAATAGTTCCAGTAGAAAATGATCATTTCAGTAATGTACTATGTGTTCCAAAAATTTCCTGCAATCTGTTATCAGTATATCAAATTACTCATTCGGGTGAAGGTAAAACTGTGACGTTTACACCTCACCAAGTTGTAATCAAGGATTTTAAAAATCCTTCAAATGTCCTTGCTACTGGAACTGTTGATGATATTACCAGGTTGTACAAATTTAACAACTTTGGGTTATCACCTTTTCCTTCAGTTTTTATTGCTCATAGTGATAACTTGAGCAAACTTTGGCATGAGCGATTTGGTCACTTAAATTATCGCTCATTGCAACAACTATGTAAAAACAATATGGTGACTGGTCTTCCGATGGTATCTTGCAAGGATGGTCTTTGTTTTGGTTGTGTACTCGAAAAACATTATCGAGACAATTTTGACAAACACGCCTCTTAGCACATCTCGGTTCCTTTGGAGCTTGTGCATAGTGACTTATGTGGCCTTATTCCTTGTGCATCATTTTCTGGTTTCAAATATTTCTTAACTTTCATTGATGACTACTCTAGACGCACTTGGGTTTACTTCCTAAAACTTAAGAGCGAAGCATTTAACATGTTCTTGGCCTACAAGGCCATTGTTGAAAAACAATATGGTCATCAAATTATTAAGTTAAGATTTGACAATGGAGGAGAATATGTTAACAACAAATTCACTACTTTCTGCACTGAACAAGGAATCCAACAACAACGCACTGTTCCATATACACCACAACAAAATGGTGTAGCTGAACGGAAGAACCGCACTTTAAAAGAAATGGCTAATTGTATGATCCAATCTAAGGGACTAAGTCTTCAATATTGGGCTGAGGCCATAAATTGTGCAAATTACATAGTTAATTGTACATCCACTAAAGTTTTACAAGGTATAACACCGGAAGAAGCATGGAGCAAAATTAAACTAGATGTAAGTCACTTTCGTGTGTTTGGTTGTGAAGCATGGGCTCACATTCCTGATGAAAAAAGGAAAGCATTGTAGCCTAAAAGTGAAAAGTGCATATTTGTTGGATATTTAGAAGATATAAAAGGTTATATACTTCTTCAGCCACATTCTCGTGATATAATCATTAGAAGAGATGTTAAATTTGATGAAAATCTCTTGGCCCGCGAGCCTAACTTGATGGGTGTGCCATCTTTGGCCTGCGAGCCTGATTCGGCGATTGTGCCTTCTTCTTCTTCTTCCAACTTCCTTGACAGGTTTCCAACTCCAATTTTTGATGATGACAGTGAGGATGAAAATCCACATCTGCCTACTCATGTTCCTCCAATTGCACCAACACCAATACTTCCTCGATGGGTTCGTTCAACATGTGAAGTAGCTGGTGATATTGCCAGTGATCCTAGAGATCAACGTCGAACACATTATCAGTTTCAGCGAGCCTCTTCTCTTTTGGCTCCAATTTCCAAGAATCATGATCCAAAAACTTTTGCAGAAGCTTCAGGAAATCAAGATTGGGATGCAGTTATGGATGAAGAATATCGTTCCTTAATGGTGAACGATACTTGGGATATTGTTCCTCTTCCAAAAGGAAGAAAACTTGTCAGATGTAAATGGGTCTACAGAACTAAGTATGCATTGGATGGAAGGTTGAAAGACTTAAGGCAAGGTTAGTTGCCAAAGGTTTTTCTTAAGTTGAATGGATTGACTACAATGAAACCTTTGCTCCTGTCACAAAAATGAATTCCATACGCCTTGTTCTTTCCCTTGCAGCCTTACATAACTAGGAAGTCCATCAAATGGATGTCAAGTCTTCCTTTTTACATGGTGATTTACAGGAGGAAATTTACATGGAACAACCTCCTGGATATGTTCAGGATAACTCTATCCTTGTCTGTCTCCTTAATAAATACTTATATGGCCTTAAGCAAGCTCCTAGAGCTTGGTATGCCAAAATGAATAGCTTTCTTCTTGAAACTGGTTTTTCTAGATTCCATTCTGACCCTAATGTCTATACCAAGAAAGTAGGAAACCATCTCATCATACTTGTTCTTTATGTTGATGATCTTATCCTTACTGGTAGTGACCCTAAACTTATAACCCATGTGAAATCCAGTCTTAAGCAAAATTTTAAAATGTCATACTTAGGACATTTGCATTATTTTCTTAGTCTCCAAGTCTTGCAAACCAAAGAAGGAATCTTTCTTTCCCAGTCTAAGTATGATTGTGACCTTCTTCATCGCTTCCACATGGAATATTGTAAACCAGCCCCTTCTCCCTTCTAGTCTGGAGTCAAAATTTATGCCACTTGTACTTCCCCTGAAGTAGATGCCACCTTGTATTGTCAGCTTGTTGGTAGTCTTTTATACTTAACTCATTCTCATCCTAACCTTTCCTTTTCCGTTGGTCGTGTTGCCCGTTATATGCAAACTCCTCATGAAAGTCACTAGAAAGCAGCAAAAAGAATACTTCAATATATTCGAGGTACAATTCAATTTGGGTTTAATTACAGTACAAGGGGGAAACCTTTGTTGGTTGGTTTCACTGATTCATATTGAACCAGCGATCCTGATGATCGAAAGTCTACTGCATGTTATGTTTTCAGTCTGAGATCTGGTCCTGTCACTTGGGCTTGTAAGAAACAACAAGCTCTTGCTCTTTCTTTAGCAGAAGTAGAATATCAAGCCGTAGTTAATGCCAGTCAGGAAGCTTCATGGCTTCGACAGATCCTTTCAGAGTTTGGATTCGAGCAGCAGCATCCTACTCGACTTTCGACAATAAAAGTGCCATCAAGCTTGCCAAAGATCAAGTTCTACATCAGTGCAGCAAACACATTGAGCTACACATGCACTTCATCAAAAATCTTGTTCATGATCGTGTTATTGAAGTGCTCTATTGCCCTACATATGACCAAGTTGCAAACATCTTCACCAAGTCTCTTACAAAAGAGAAGTTTTCTAAACTTTGGTCTATGTTAGGAGTTCAGGAATGTGTCCTTAAGGGGGGATAGTCTCTAATGCCCCCTTCCTTCTCCTAATAGTGTCACTTTTGTAAATCCTTCAATCCTATCCCAAGTTGTTCTTAAGGGGGTATGTTAGGATATTTAGACACTTAGGAGTTAGTTAAGATCAACTTGTGTAATATATACATTAGGTAAAGTGTGTTTCTTTAGTATGCATTTGTAAATATTCTAATCTGATGGTCACGATATGCTCTAGACATAAAGTGATCCGACGGTTCAACTTCTCGTAGATCATACCTACCATTAATCTATGGCTTAACACCCGATTGGTCCATAATCTCTATTTAAAGAGCATGGAGGGTCCTTGGCTAGTTAATCGATTATGAGAAGCTCATATGTAACTTTTTTTCTTTTGCATAATAAATTGCTCCAAGTAGCTATTTGGCTAGGGCCGTGGACTATTTTCCTCTCGAGGGTTTTAACCATGTGACAAACATCGGTGTGTTGATGTGTGATCTATTTGTGTGAAGCGGTTGCTCAACATGAATGATTTTAAGGAAACATACTTATTTAAAAGTGTATAAATGTTGGCGAATATTACTAATTCTTAAAACGGCAACTATAAAATGATTGGCAGTATTTTTCAAAAAATATTTTAATTTCCAAGGATTTTATATCGTTTATATAATAATTTGGTGATTTTAAGGATGAAAACATTTTACCCCATCAAAATTAGGTGAAACAGGGCTTCAAAAAATGCAAAATGGCGAATCTTTTTTGGGAGAAAAACATGGAAAAATAGCCCACTGGGCTAAAATTCCCCCCTAAAATTATCCATGTTGCTCCAGGTGTTCCGTCTTTTGGGAGTAACCTATGTACCCGAACAAAAAAGAGGCTATTGAGTCTTTCCCTTTAAAACCAACATGGTGGAAGAAGTTTGCGGACAATACTAACATAAACTAGCCACCTGGGAAAGAAAGTTTGAAGGAGTTTCTAGGACATTTAAACATCAGATCATATCATATTAAATTCACTATGGAGGTAGAAGAGGATAACCAAATCCCATTCTTGGATGTTCTCATCACAAAAAGGAATGGTGGAACCCTAGGTCATCAGGTCTATAGGAAAAAAAACCCATACTAACAGGTACCTTCATGCAGACTCACACCATTTGCCTACACAAAAGATAGGGGTATTAAACACTCTGGTAACTAGGGCCATCAAAATATCAAATGAAGATCACCTAGATCACAAATTAGACCATTTGTCCAAAGTCTTCCAAATAAATGGTTACAACAAAAATCGAATTACGAAGGTTATCCAGAAAGCTCGTAACAAGTCTCAAAAACAAAATAAGAACATTGAAGAAACCAAGATCACTCTTCCCTATATAAAAGGAACAACAGATGTTATAGTGAGGATTCTTCAGAAAAGGAACATTGGAGTCACCTTTGCTCCTCCAAACTCGATAGGCAACATGCTAGATTCCTTCAAAGACCCAGTAGAACCATTAAAGTAGAAAGGTGTCTACAATGTTCCCTTCTCATGTGAGATTCCCTGTATTGTGGAAACTGCATGCTCCATCCAAGTGAGGCTCAAGGAGCACTGTGCAGACATCAAGCACGATCATCATAAAAAATAAGCTTTAGCTGAACATGCCCACCACTCATGCCACCACATACCCATTGAAGAAACAAAACTTATCACTAGAGAGGAACATTACAAGAGAAAGAAAATCAGGGAGGCCATAGAGATCGAAAAAAATCCTTTAAACCTAAATAGGGATGATGGCCTTAAACTCAATGAATGTTGGCGCCCTATTATCCGCCATATTAAAAGCAATGTTACACATATAAAGCAAAAACCCTAATTTTTAACTTAATTGTTAAAACACAAATTGTTAAAAAACTTCAAAAAAAAATTAAGTAAAATTTAAAAAACTTTTATAAAAAATTTAATAATTTTTTTTATTAAAAATCTTTAAAAAAATAAAAATTAGTCATTAATTTTCTTTAATACTAAAACAATAATTGTTAAAAACTTTTAAAAAAATTAAAAAAATTAAAAAATTTAGAAAATTAAATTTTTTTTTTTTTAAATATAAATTAATCATTAATTTACTTTAATACTAAAAAAATTTAGGTTGAAACTTAAAAAGTAATAATGAATATTAATTTTAATAATTAATAATTATAAATTATTAAGAATTTAATAAAAAAAATAATTATTAACTTGAATCAACTTTTAGGTTATTGAGAAATAAATTAAAATTAATTTCTTAACTAAAATTACTTTCATAAATTAAAAAAAGTTTATCAACTTAAAAATATTGAGATTTAATAATTTAAAAAATTATCAAATCTGTTAGTCAGCGATATACAAAATGATTTTAAATGAAATTTTTTTAATTTGACCTTATACCTATTTATATGTTATTTTCCATACTTAAATTAACCTTGAGATAATCTCTCCTGATGTTGAGCCCAACTTTCTGTCTCGAAACATTGAGATAAATTATAGCCAACACAGTCTTCCTTCTTATCTTCCTTGCAAGATACTGTCAACCCAAAAATCAACAGCTCTATAGATGGTGCAACCTACACTGGTTACCTCGCGAACCAACTAATCACTCCATTCGATGACTTCTCTTCTCTGGGAATTTGTCTGTCTGGTCGCCAATCCTAACAACCACTTGTGCAGGATAACAGGGAACTCTGCAAAGAACACCTCGTGAATATCAGAATATATGTACTCATCCACCCATTTTTCTGCGCTCAACCATGATCCTACACTCTCCTCTTGCGCGAATGCTAGTGTCTTAGACTCCAACCTGTCCTCTATCTCTTTCTTCGTCGGATGCCACAACATTTCCCTCCACTCAAATGATTAAGGGTCCCGACAAAGGGACCATTTGTTGGCCTCAAATCATTCTTGTCTAGACCTGCGGTTCAACAACACCATAATACCAACAATAAACCACAAGACATCGGCCCAACAGAGCAAGATTAGTCGGCAACACCTACGAGGTAGGTGCAGTCTCACTCGAGATATCTAATGGGTAACTACCAAAACCATGTTTCCGTAGTTGGCGAGGGATTATAGTCCCTTAGCACCTGGCCAAGATGCTCGATGAAGGCAACTAGAGGATGGGGACTATTACTGCAGGACTAGGTATAATTGTATGTCAGCACACGCGCGACACACCTTGTCTTTTAACTCAACAACTGGTGCAACTTGTGCGGTGCACCTGGTTCCGTATACTGACAAATAGTATGCGATTTATAATTTAACTTAGGAAATTAACTATTCCTTCATACATGTGTTTCCCACAAGCTTACGCCGACTTTAGCGACCACAATCTTCCTGACTTTCGCCTTTTGGCCGTTACCCACTTATACGCTTGCAAGCTCACCTTTCCTCCATTGCGCACATGTCCTATCCTTCTTGGCTGGTCCCTTTACTTCCTTCACAACCTACTTTCCTTCTTGTCGTGCACGCCACTTTCCTTCTTTGCTTGTCCGCGAGCTTCTTCTTTGTGCTCCTTTCATGGCCCAACAAAAGATGACACAATGGTAAAAGTTGCCCTAGTTTATCCTAGATTTTTAGACACACTAGAAGGATGGATTTGTATACAAACAAACAATACTGCGATGATGGGACATAAAAATTAAGAACCTAAGCTCCTGGTCTAGTCAAAAGGATCTGATTACATATATTGGAATTTTTTGAGAAGCATGCAATCACTAAAATTATAGAATTAAGTGTAATATACCAAATTACAAGTGTATTGAATTTTTTTTTACTCAAAAACAATTTAACATAATAACTTATCGTTCATGTTTTTCAAACTTGGTTGACAATTATATCATCATGATTCGTAATCCATAACTAATAAAACTCAAACTCATTGTGCAACAACTATGTCCATCATATCAAAAGATTGCAAGTTGACAATGACAAGCACAATGATTAACCCTATGTTTATGTTCTCCATGTATGTGAAAGTGTTATTCTTGCTGGAAACAAGAAAGTTTAGTGCATTGGTATAAATCCCAACAAGTTCATGCATCATCTTATAAATAGGATAACCTCAAAGATACACTCGATACATTGGAGTGAAACCCTAAGATTCTTATAAACATCCACCTAAGACACCATCCAACCTAAAATTAATGACCCTTTAATACAAATGGTCGTGACATGCAAGCCCGTCATAAATGCCTACTAGCAGAACTGGGATCACACATTAACTAATAAAACATAAAAGAGAAATTGACATCTAGTGACCAGGTTAAAATGGAATATTTACATCATAGGGAATATGATAGTTGAGAGCATTTTTAATTGCCACCTTAGAACTTATCATGTCACTAATTTGAATGGCCATATTTTTTATGTTTGTATGGATAATTGTTGGTTTGCTTTCAGATTCCTTTGTTGCAAAATGCATCGATTCATCAAGTGTATAAAACAACTCCTTCGACAATTATTTCCATTGTAAAAAAATCCTACTCATAGCTCGGCCATAAAGCTGGTGGCAATGTCAAGCAAAGTTAAATTTTATGACATCATTGATGAGAACCGAGGCATGATAGATGATGCAACTATTGTTTTAACTTTTCCTGGTCATTTTTTTCAACATACATGACTTAACTTCTTAAAAAAATTGGTAATTAATAATAAGACAATTCAATGATAGATGGCCAAGAATTTTTAATACTAAAAAATTGAGTTATTATGAAGATACATTAGCAATAATACAATACAATAATAGATAGTATAGAATTTTAATTTTTTTAAAAATTGAGTCATTATGAAGATTTATTATTGAAACTGAAAGTAAGTATTAATAGGCACTTGCCTATTTGTTAAAAAAGTAAAAACAAAAAATATATATTTTATTTCTGAAAATTATATTTAAAAGCAGACAAAAATAGTCATTTCACACATTTTCACCAATCAAAAAATATAATTTATATTTTTAAAAATTTAAAAATTAATTTTTAATATTTATAAAACTTAATTTAATATTTATTTCTCACGCAACCTTACAAAACTTTGTATAAGTTTCTGAATAAATTACAAACTAATTAAAAGTTAGCTTAAGTTGAGTACAAACTAATTGTAATATACTTAAGTATAAAAGTATGTGTGGACTAAATTAAGTGTTATGTGTGGAATATATGAAGTGTTGAGTTTGACTGTATACAATGTTTATTCCTCTTCCAACTGCATATTCTATCATTTTCCCATATAATATTAATGTAGGGTTTGACAATACAAGTTATTTTTATCAATAGTAACATGCTACCAAGGAATCCTTAACAAAATTGTCTAGGGGGCACACTATTATAGACATTGTTAGCTATAATATGGATACTGAATATTATAAACATTGGACTAATGAGATTCAAAGATCACAGCTTTGGAAATGAAAAATGTACTTTTTGAATAGAAATTCACACTTTTTGAATTGAAATTCCTACTTTCTTAATTGAAATTCACACTTTCTAAATAAAAAAGTGAACTTTTAAGGTTTTGAAGTAGTAAAAAAGCACCCAATATTTCCACTTTTAGAACATGATTTCACACTTTAGAAAGGTTGATATTGACACTTTGAAAGGCTAAATTCACATTTTGTAATTCCAAAATTTGCATAAAATGTCTAAGTTTAATGAAATAGTCATTTTTTATACTTTTGGGGAGGTGGTTAGGGTTGTTTGATTAGTTATTCACAGGAAAAGGATAGATAAATAATTGTGAAATTTCTTTCATGTATCCTGAAAGTATATTTATTTTTTCACCTTCAAAATAGGGTGTATATGTCTAACACTAAAAGGTTGTGTATACGTGGGTTAGACATGCAAAAATTGTGTACATGTGAAAAATTGGATTTTTTTGAAGGATTTATCTAAGAAGGGATAAGGGGGTTGAACCATAAACAAACAAGGGAGTCTGCAATGATGTAGATCAACTAAAAAACAAGCATTTTGCAGTGGAGTGGAAAAATATGCTATAACACTCCTTAAGATTACCCACTTTGCAAAGTCCATTTATAAGTGCATTGTATTTTATTTCATTAGGTTGATGACCTAAATGCACCATAACATTTAATAAACAAAGAGCTTGTTTAAGCTTTCTTTCTTTTCAACCATCAGTGAGAATATTGTATGTGATAACATCAGTAGTGTACCCTTTATCCAACATCTCATGAAGCAAATTGGTGTCCTCCTGCCATTGTGTTCCCTTACAGGGTCCATCCATCAATGTATTGTATGTAACCACATCAGGGTTGAGACCCTCCTATAGCATCTCATAAAAAATCAATTGAGCTTCCTCTAACCTTCCATGCTTGCAGAGTCCATCTATCATTGTATTATAGGTAACTGTGCCAATATTGCAACCTTTGCTTGGTATCCCTTAAAGCATATCCCTAGCCTTTTCAGGATTACCTACCTTGCAAAATCTAATTATATGTGTATTACATGTGATTTCATCAAGTTGGTGGCCTATCTTCACCATAACATTTAACAACCAGGGAGATTGTTTAAGTTTTCCTTTTCTTCAAATACCATTACTAAGAACATTGCATGTGATAACATCCAGAGTGTACCCTTTATCAAACATCTCATGAAGAACATTGTTGACATTCTACCACCAATTAACCCTTCCTCTGATCTCTCTTCCAAGTAACCCCATCCTCAAAACCTTCCACATTACTCCACCAATATATTTATTCCAAGTGTCCATGTAGCCAATTACATGCCTCCAAATGTGTCAAGTGGTCAATACCATGTGCCCCCATCTTTAAGGACAAACCATGATTGAGGAAGTTGGAAGTTCACTCCTTATATCATGGGTCAAGTGCACAAGAACACATCAATACTTCACCTTATCGATCTCCTATTTAGTATTTTTTCTATTTGTTTTCCTATCACTATATATAGTTTTATGCATTTTCAAAAAATGCGCCAAGACTTCAAAATATTTTATAATTTAGTAAAATATTTGCTTAGTGAAATGTTTGTATAGAATTTCCAAGGTTTTATAATTTAATGAAAGATTTGCCAAGATTATATAATTCAATAAGAGAGTTTCCAAAATAAAGATACACACACACATACAATAAATATAACATTGATAAAAAAACCTTCATATTTTCCTATAGATAGTGGGGATTCACCCATTTATTATACACAGACATTTACTAGGGGTTCTTAAAATTTTCCCTACTAGATTCCACCTCATTTTGGCATTGGAACTCACCACACAAATCAAGTATATTTGTCCTTAGGTCTCTACATTCATTTTCCTTCATTCACCATCCATATATATGTTGAGGCCATTTCATTAGATAAGGGAAGACTATTTTATGCATTTTTATACTGTTGGAATCTAGATTGAATTTTATTGCCATTGAGATCAACCCATTATATGAGTCAAGGAAGGTTTGAAGCGAGAAGCGTGTAGGAGTCCTACATTAAGATTCAAGGTATAATTTGATGTATCACTTCTTGTTCATGATATATATATATATATATATATATATATATGCATTTTCCCCCCTCATATCACAGTTTATTAATGAATGTATATGATTCAGATCTATATATTTGATGTAATTTTAGTGGTGAATTTGATCTCCCTTAAATAGATTAGATTGGATATAGCTTATATTTAAATGGTTATGTCATTTACATGCAAATTTATATATGCTAGAAGGGTTTGAAGGAAGGTATCTGTTTTCTATATCTGTGCAGGATAATAGCAAGTGGAGTTGAAGCAAAGTCCACAAGACCTGCAGTAGCTAGGATCCATCTTCACTGACAAAATTCATATGAACTTAGATATGTTCATTCTTCTTCCTCATTTTCCTAATTCTTGTGTGTAAATGTGTTACTGGATCTAGGGTCAAAATCATAGTGGTCTACCCCCTCAATCTATCTTAATCATGGAAAGGATCCAAGGGTGTTCTCACCTTTCCACAGGAGGGAAATATCCATAACAAAAACAAATGCATTCTATGTTTAGAGATGAAAGCAACGATCCAAGATTTGGTGATATCAAATCTATGTCAGTTTGTGTTAGGTTCCCAGGATATCAAGAAGATGTTTAAAGCTATTGGTAATATTGTAGGAAAAATTATAGTAGTGGATTAATTTTTCAAGCACAGTGCAAGTTCAAGAGTGGCGCCTTGATTTTTTCCATCAGTTAATCATGGGAAACAAATAAATTTACCCACTTCTACATTATGTCATTCAAACACAATTTGATTTCTTGATAATGTCTTTGAAAGGAAGGAAGTTGTAGTCATATGTCATCTCTCATTAATATTGGGGTTTATGTAGTATGACACAGTGGTTACCTCAACTGCTACACCAACAACCCTTGGAATCACTATGTATCCACCAATGTATGAGCCCATTTGTTATTTCTATCCATGGACAATTTTGAATAAGAGATGGAAGGATTTTTTGCCTACTTCAATGCTTCTTCTTTACCCAACTCGACCTGAAAGATTACCCTCGAGTGAAGTGTCACATATATGGAGATATAATGATGGATTATGCTTGAAGAAAGGATCTACCAAATTTATTTAACAACAATTAAAGGTAAAAAGTTGGTACATAATCTCGGTAAAGGATATGAATCTTATTCGACGCCAATTAAAGGTTATAAGTTCCCAAATTATAAATAAAACCATTCCGAAGAGAAGAAGAACTAGGTGAAGGATATGAATCTTATTTGGATCCAATTAAAGGTTATAAGATAACAAATTCACTATAACAAATCACCATTTTAGCAATGATTTTTGCTTGTGACAATATTTCTAAAACTGCATGAAAAAAAATTAAGCCTTCGGGGGTGGTTTTTAAAAAGGCCCAAAAGTCATGAGAATTTCACTTTTGGGGTAGGTTTTTTAAAAACCACCCACAAAAGTTCAATTATCACGACTTTTTTCTTTGGGGGGGGGGGGCATAAAAAGACTTCCCTAAAGGTATTTTTCAAGGTGTATTTTGAAACCCCCTCCCCCACCCTCCCCACCAAAAGTCTTGATAATTGAACTTTTGGAGACGATTTGAAAAATCACACCTCCAATTGTTAAATTCTCATTATTTTTAGGGGGTGTGTTTAGAAATACTACCCTGAAATATATGTTTCAAGGCATTTTTTGAAAGCAAACCCCCCCTCTAACATTCAAGAGAATTTTACTTTTTGAGGTGGTGTTTTAAATATCACTGCCAAAAGTTCAATGCTCATGAATTTTAGGGTGAGATTTGAAGGAGTACCCCTAAATATGTTTTTTAGGTACATTCTTTATATCTGTCCTCTCAAAGAATACTGAAATGGTCTGGTTGTTGTTGTGAACTTGTTCCTTCCTCAACCTCTTCTTGATTTATCTAAAAATTTGTCAATTTATTTCAAAATCTAAGCAATAAAATGATTATGATTTAAAAGCACTTGCAAAATCAGCAAAAACTTGCTTCATTCAAGGATTCTGCATGTTTAAAGCATCATTTCAATGCTAGGAAAATATTGCTACATTTATATGAGATAACTTTTTCTTTTACGTGTTTATGAAGGTGTTTCCTCTTTGTGCATCTATCATCTAGAGATACAATCCTTCTTTGTGCATGAAGATAAGTTAGATGAAGGTGTTATTTCCCCTATATTTAGTGTTTTGTTTTGAGGACAATTCTTATATGCGAGGGATTCAATTTTATTGAGGCCTATATTTAGTTTAAGAGTGCGCATTTTCATAAGTTCATTTTTAGTAATTAAAAGAACTCGACTTGTCAATGTTTCCATCTAATTCTGTTCTCATGAGTCAAGGCACTTTTGTTGAGAGGCTAGAGGGTAGCTTTTGTTTTGGAACCTATTTTTCATTTATCTCTCCTATTTTTAGTACTAGGAAGGAATTGGAGTTAAAGGAGTCAATGTATGGATAAGTCATTGTCTTCAGAGTTCTATGCTCGCACACACATAATGAGATTTGGGAACTATCATTAGTAAAATTTATGGGACTTCACTTTGGTATTTTATTAGCAAGAATTGGCATTTCCCTTGTGCCTTTCTATGGATAATCCAAGATTTGTAATGTTAGTGCTTTTTCTTCACTTATTTTGATCAATCCCATGAGAGATAACTACTATTTATTGTGAGATCCTTGTGACTCCATGATAGGTTGAAAACCATGAAGTCATCTATAGTTCCTTGGCTAATATCCTAACAATGTTCCTTGCTATAATTATTATATGTGTAATAACATTAAATTCAAGATGAAAATCATCTACTATTAGATATGGAGATGCTTCTAAAAGAGAGGATTGTTTTTTAGAAGCAGTTATGAATCTTCTCCAAGGATCAAAATAATGTGTATCAAAGGGAAATGAATATCTAATGTTGTTGGCAGTTGCATACTTTATACCATTAAACATCTAAAAACATTTTATGCTCATGGTTGAAAACATATTTTCATAAAATTTTGTGGTTTGACTTGTGTATTTTCTTATCATTTGTATGTTCGCTACTAATTATTGTTCCTTTGTACAAAGAATAGACTTAAGACATGAAAACTTATCTTTATTTTCTTCTTGCAAGTCCCAAACGGAGTTTTACCTTTGACTTTCATTTGACATTTGAGATAAGTTCTAGAATAATAGAAGGGATAAATGTTAATAACTTAATTTTATAACAATTTCAATACTTATAAGGGATAAATGTTAATAACTTAATTTTTTAACAATTTCAATTTCGGCATATTTGTGAGTAAACTCGAATTCTAGGGATTCCCTTAGCTCCTAAATCCTATTGTGAATCAATTCTCATAGATTGCAAAACTAATAACCATGTATAGTTATAGTCCATGAGGTGTTATATCAGTACCCATACTTTGCTTACAAATTTCGTAGGGTTGTACATGAATTGGGAAGCCCATTTTTCCTACACCCTAGGGAGGCATCACAATTTCCTAGAAAATTTTCCCTTTTTGTCATCAACCCCAAAGGAAGTTGTTGAGGCCCAAATTCATTCCTAAATTGATCAAGGAGTCTCTAGAGATTTTTTAAGACTCATCATATCAATCCATCTCAATTCGGGACCATTTTGTGCCATTTGGAACCTCTAGAGTCAAGATTAGTTAATCCTGAATTTGCCCAATTGTGCCTTTGTCTACAAATTTCAAAATGGGTCATTACAGTGGTATCATAGCATGATCTTAGCACATGTTAGAGTTTCATATTCATGTTTCCTGATGATAGTATCCCTCCATTGGAAACTGATATTGAAGACATTAACAGTGGAAGAGAAGAAGGTGAAGAAGTTAATTACGCGTTAGAGAGGATTAGGGAAAAACTAGGATTCAAAGATATGGAGGATATGAAGGATCTTAAAACATTCCTGAATTCATATATTGAAGATATGAACATACATTTTATGCAAGGGTTCGAATTTGTGGCTAGCCAACTTGGGAGCAAGTCAACGCCAGGGAGTAGTAATAGTACACCTCATGTTGAGAAGAAGACCAATGAGGAAGTTATTTTCTCAAAGACCGGACCTCACAACCGACCCCATGAATTCAAGAATCAGACCAGACTTGCAACTCCTAAGTTTTTAGAATCTAAACAAATCCTTGACCCCACTTATGGTGTGAAGGAAGCATCAAATGATTGGCAACAACTCAGTGAAGAGTGTAGGAAATTTATGCCTTTCAATCAGTTCTGTGGGTCCTCTCATCAGCTAAAGCAGGGAGGAAGTGGGAATAGGACACCTTCTCTAAATTAGGAATTAAATTATACCATTGGAAAAGTAACTATTCCTTCCTTTGATGGCTCTTCCCAAATGTCTGTTAACGCTTGGCTACAAAAACTAAGTCTGTATTTCCAGTTGAATCCTATGGTTGAAGAAGATGCATTGAAAATGGCCATTTTACATCTTGAAGGGGAATCCAATTATTGGTGGTTTCATGGTCTTAGAACCTTGGGACATGATCATATTTCATCTTATGAGGGTTTCTCCAATGCCTTAATGGAGAGATTTGATAGGAAAGACCCTTAACTTTTTTTCAAAGAATTGGCACAATTAAAGCAAGTAGGGAAACCTGAAGCATATATGTTAGAATTTGAAAATATTTTAGTAATGGTTTCTTATGTTTCTATTACTAGGTTGGTTTTACCATTTACTAAAGGGTTGACAGAACCTTTGAAAGGGCTGTTAAAATCCCACATGCTAGCTACATTGAAGGATGCCATGAATTTGACAAGAGACTTGCATAATGTGTTTCCAAAAAATAGATTCCCCCTAAGCCTAATTTTCCTTCCAAATTCAAATAGGGCAGGAAACCTTGAAAAAGGGACTCTTTTGTCAAGGAAAATAAGGAAAGGACAAGCAGAGAAGAACTCAAAAGAAATAAATTATGCTTCACATGTCAGCAACCTTGGGTTTCGAGACATAGGTGTGCAAAAGGGAAGGCACACTACATTGAAGTTTTCCCCGAAGACGAGGAAGAGGTATGGGATAAAGAAACACAAATTACATCCCAAGAAGAGGGGTATGGAACAACAAAAGAAGAACATCCCACTCATGAGATGGGAAAAATTGTAGTACTTTCAGGTGTACCTAGATTTCACACACTTAGACTCAAGGGTAACATACAAAGCCAAAAGTTTACGGTCCTAGTGGATGGAGGATACATGCATACCTTCATATATGCAGCCTTGCTAGAGAGAAGAAAGCTACAAATTGAAACTTTTGATGGTTTCATGGTCATCATTCCAAGTACAATTCTATGACTGCACCAAATGGATTCCAAAGCTTGAATTTACTATAGGAAATCATATTATTACTGACAACTTCTATGTAGTGAATGTTATGATTTATAATCCTCCCTTGTCCATACTTAGTCTATTAGATTGTATTTTCCTAAATTAGGAGTCATTACTTGATATTGGGTCCACTAGTGCCTTTGAATCCACTTGGGCTATTGGTGCCACGAGTACCAAGTCACTAGACTGTGGGGAACACATATAGAGGTTAACTATTAGAATTTCAATTCCATTTAGATCTTCAAGCAAATAGTTATAATAATGTTTGCAACAAAAGAATGGAGAATGAATATACAAACTGAACAAAACAAACCACATAGGAAATGGACGTGTATTGCTTAGGAATTTATAGTATCATTCACAATAATAATATCTGGTGTTACAATAGTTTACATAGGAAGAATTCGAATACATGGGATATGAATTCGAATCTCCCAAGTGGATATGACTGTATCTAACTAAATCTCTAGCTCATGGTCTCTCAATCAATATGGGAGTCCAAAATCAACTACCAAATGTCCAACAAATTCAAACAAACAGTGACAGATAGTTAACTCAGTGGAACTAAGTGTGGTAGGTGGAAAAAGGTGCCTACTCCACATGCATCCATGCATTATCCATGCAAGACATGATCTAGATAACTGTTTATGAACTAACTGAAAGTAATTGAGTGCTAACTAAGACTAACTAGTACTAACTCCAACTAACTGAAGTAGGTTGGTGACTCCTAGTGGCTCCTAAAATGTAGGGATTGGTCTAGGAGGTGCCCAAAATGATGCATGCACATGAAGTAAGTGGTAGTTAACCTCTAGTAGTGTTCCCCACACTCTAGTGATTGGTACATGTGGCCCTATTAGTCCAAGTGAACCCAATTGTACTAGTGGAACCAAATATTTAATTAAGGTTCCTAAGTTAGGCAATAATTAATCTAATAGACATTTGACCAAGGGAGGCTTAATAATCCTAACACCGCCCCTGAATCCTAACTTAGAAAACTGTGGGCCTTGGTAACAAGACCATAGGTCACCCAAATACAATCTAAAAGATAATAAAAAAAATGTTGCTTAATACAACTGAGGAAACAGGGGAAAACCTCATGGGAAAAACCCTCCCTCAAAAATAAGCAGGAAAATAGCAATATGCAAGCTATCTTTAGAAGAAAGAAGCTTCCTCCTTAGAAAAATAACTTGAGCAAAAACATTGCTGCAAAATTGCAGCTCTATGTAGTAGCACGGTCCATCAGTGGACCTCTCAACGTACTTCTAAACTGATGATTTTGTTTGTCTCTTTTGAATGGTGAAGGTAGAGAATGATCAAGTTTCTTCTTCTATGGGCCATGTAGCTGATCATTCACCATCATCAAGTAGCACTGACCTGGAACTTTGCTACACCATACTGTAGAGAGAGAATCTGTGAGAGATAGTGCAACATGCTCATTCTGATATTAGGACCTTGTTCTTCTTCTATCTTTTGGATCTCCAACACCTCTTCCATCTGCATAAATAAACTTTTGAACCCATCTGGTTTTAGGCTTCTGATTAGGAATAGGTATTGGATCTAGATCTAGAATCTCTTAAGATTCAGTCTCAATAATAGGATCATCCTGAATGTGATCTTCTTCATCTGAATCTGAAACCTATAGCACACCATCATCATCATCAAAAATAGGTGGAGAAATAGTTATACCTTCATGTGCTGTAGGAGGATTATCATGCAGCTGGTCTTCTTCGAACTGGACACTTCTTTCAATGAAGCATCTTTTGGTTGCAACCTCCATTATTTTGTAAGCTTTTGCATCCTCTGCATATCCCACTAGAATGCATTCGCTACTTTGGGCTTGGAAGGCCTTCCTCTTGTCAAGTGGTATTTTGGCCCAAGATTTGGAACCAAAAACTCTCAGATGAGAGACATTGGGCTTATACCCATGTAGTGCTTCAAATGGAGTCACCCCAACCACTGACTTATGGGGCACCCTATTTTGCAAATATGAAGCACGGTTTACTGCTTCAGCCCAAAGAGAAGTAGGTAGATGCTTGGCATGGAGAAGGCATGTTGCCATCTCTTTCAGTGATATGTTATTCCTCTCATCCACACCATTTTGTTGTGGTGTGTATGGAACTGAGTGTTCCATTCGAATCCCCTATGATTCACAAAATCTGGAAATATCTTTTGATGTACTCTCCTCCCTTATCAGATATTATTGATTTGATATTCTTATTGAAATTGTTCTCAACCATAGCTTTAAAAACTTTTAAAGTCTCAAAAACTTCCGATTTTTGTTTCATGAAGTATATCCAACAGTACCATGAAAAATCATCAATAAAGGTGAGGAAGTACCTCCAACCATTAAGGGAGTTTGTCGACATAGGCCGTGCTACATCACTATGTATCAAATCAAGTGCAGAGGCAACTCTATGTGCCTTCCCAATGTCATACTTATTTTCTGGATGCTTACCTACCAAGCAACCAACACATACTGCATCGAAAGTTTGGATGGAGGGAAAACCTTCAACCATTTTATCGTTGCAGATTTGCTTCAGATATTTGAAATTGAGATGGCCAATTATCTCATTCCAAATATTACCGGTGTTGTCAGCATGATACAATAAAGATGTAGGAGGATAAACAGGTAAGAAATGTGAGAACTCATAACCTTTGGTAGAGTGATTTGCAATACCTTTCACTACAAGCTTTCCGATGCCTTTTTTTGTAATCTCAACTGATTCTGAATCGAATGTAACTCTCTTAGGAGAGCTTGTATGTGTCATTTGGTAAACATACAATAGTTTAGCAGCAATGGAGGGCACATATAAGACATTCTTGAACTCACCATGCTTCGCTCTGACTGAGCCCCTTCCTTCTGTTGGAATCTAGGAATCATCTCTCATGTGAATATTAGGCCCCTTTGTTAGTGAAAGAGTAGAGAAGGATTCTTTGGAAGAAACCATGTGGTTGGAAGCTCCAGTATCTATTATGTATGCTGAGGATGGAGATATAGTTGCTTTCAAAGAATGCTACCTTTCGGTATCTTCTATCTGTGGTTCTTCATCAGGATTCTTTGCTCTTGGGGAAGCAATGTTATATTGCTTGAGAAGAGCTAAAATTTCATCAATTTATTTCCTCATACAATGATCTTCAAGATGGTACCCCTTTTCACAATAGGGACATAAATTATTTTCAAACTTATTCTTCCTAGGGCCAGAGGCCCCTTCGAAAGCTTGTTGATTTTGTTTAGGATTTGAATCAGCTGCCTTTGGCTCCTTCTTTGATTTCCCCTTTGCTTGCACTTTGGAATAGTCAAAAACTAGAAGAGCTTGATCTTTGGATGTCTTGATGACTCCCATTCTCATCAATTTGTCTTGCTCTTTGATTTAAGGACTCAGAAAAAGAATCTAAGGAAGGAACCTTCCAATTAGGAAAGCTTTCTCGCTTGGAATGAAATATGGAAACAAATACATAATACTCAGTGCCTAGTTTGTTGAGTATGGAAAGGACATTCTGCTCATCCTTCCTCTCTATCATGCACTATCTGCATTGGAGTACTAGATACTTGAATTTAGTAAATAATTACTCAATAGTCTCTAAACTACTGGGATGTAAAGATGCCAACTCATTCTCCAGAATGTGTCCCTGAAGCTCATCTTGTTTGTTAAACAAGCTATCAAGCTTCTCCTAGGATTCTCTAGGAGTCCTCAATTCATCTAGGTGGAAGAGGAGATCTCTAGAAATCTAAGTACATAAGTACCCGAATGCTTCATCACAACAGTTCAGAAACTTGTACCGCTCTACCGGCTGATGAGGCTCAAGCTCCCATCCATGTATGATCCTGTGGTAGCCATGCTTGTGAAATGATACTTGCATATCAATCCTCCAATAAAGATAATTAGAAGTTGTGAGAATCTGTGGTTCAGGAGTTTGAGAACTCATAATTTCTCTGGATGGAAGACTGCAAATACTTCACACAAGCTACATAGCACCTGTCAATTTCACTGTAATAACACACTAAAAAAGATGAACTGTTAGACTCATGTTTTTCCTCCTGGCATGAACATGTTTTTAGGGTCTGTCACGCCCTCTCCACTGCTCTGAATAAATCCAGAGCTAGCAAATCATCATAGGGGACTTTTGTGGAAACCCAGCTACTTCTGATGTTCGATGGGGAGAAACAAGCATGAAACCTGCCTGAGAAGGATCTGATACCATATTAGAATTTGAATTCCATTTAGATCTTCAAGTAGATAGTTCTAATAATGTTTTCAGTAAAATAATGGAGAATGAAGATACAAACTGAACAAAACAAACCACACAGGAAACATACAAGTATTGCTCAGGAATTTACAATATCATTCACAATTATAATATACAATGTTACAATAGTTTACATAGGAAGAATTCGAATGCATGGGATATGAATTCAAATCTCCCAAGTGGATATGACTGTATCTAACTGAATCTATAACTCATGGCCTCTCAATCAATATTGGAGTCCAAAATCTACTCCCAGATGTCCATCCAACTCAAACAAACAGTGATAGCTAGTTAACTCAGCGCAATTGAGTGTGGTAGGTGGGAAAAGGCATCTACTCCACATGCAAACATGCATTATCCATGCAAGACATGCGTTGGCTAACTGTTTGTGAACTAATTGAAAGTAACTGAGGGATAACTGAGACTAACTAGTACTAACTCCAACTAACTGAAGTAGGTTGGTGTCAGGACTTCTGGTGGCTCCTAAAATGTAGGTATTGGTCTAGGAGGCACCCAACTAATGCATGCACATGCAGTAAGTGGCATTTAAACTCTAGCAGTGTTCCCCACACTCTAGTGACTAGTACATGTGGCCCCATTAGGCCAAGTGGACCCAATTGTACTAGTGGACCCAAATATTTAATTAAGGTTCCTAAGTTAGGAAATAATTAATCTAATAGACATTTGACCAAGGGAGGATTAATAATCCTAACATTAACTGCAACTAAATGCATGTTCATGCATTGGTTTATGTGCCTATGAGACCAATCCATACAATTTAGGAGCCACTGGGAGTGCCACCACCAACCTCCTTCAGTTGTTGGTAGTTGGTAACTAGTTAAGCTAAGTTCTGCTCTAGCTACATTCAGTTATATTTCCTCCAATTCAGTTAGCATCAGTCTTGCATGGATGCATGGGGTTGGGCACCTATTTTCACCTACATCATCAGTTTAACTAGTTTAACTGATTGAGAGACTAAATTAGACATATGGAGTTAGACTAGTGAGCTCCAATAGTGACTTAGACACTTCTAGTTAGCCAGTCAGTCATATTAAGTTGGTAGATTCAAATCCTTTCCACATGATTCGAATTCTCCTTATTGTAACACTGTTGTATACTATTGGTATTAATGAAGGTCATATTGTAATTTTACTAAGCAATACTTCTCAATTTTATGTGAAATTTGTCTTGTTCACTGTATGTTGTAATCTCATAGATCACATAAGGTTACCAATAATACACTCTAAAACATACATAAATATAGAATAGAGACAAGAGACAAGAACAGATAGAGATTGAAACCACCAAACTGCAAAAACTGGAATGGGAAGCACATCAGTGAGTGCAACAAGCTCTCCCCAACTTAGAAAAAGTCAACATCATCTGCCCGCAAATGAAACAACTTATCAAGACTGCAGAGGAGCAGGACCAGTTCATGGGCCCCAACATGGAGAGGATAGCCAAAGTCCCCATCTTGGAGAAGATGTCGATCTTGTTAGGCTTAACCACACTAACCATCGATATCCAGAAAGCTTTGCAGAGTTGGACATATTTCCAACATCACCTCACCATCATAGCCCCAGCCATTGTCGACAGACTAAACTAAAGAGATTAGGTTGGACACCTAAGGTCACGTCAGTTCAATGAACTGATAGGTAGTTATTTTGTAACCATTCTGTAAATCATATATATTAGGGTGTTGAGCAAGATGAGAACTCAGTTCAGTTCTATGCATTGTATGGACTCATTTTGATAATATAATCTGTTTAATTATATCTGTTCTTGTCTCTTGTCTCTGTTCTATATTTATGTATGTTTTAGAGTGTATTATTGGTAACCTTATGTGATCTGTGAGATTACAACAGTGTATATTTTTCATTCCATTCCACTACACAATTATACAATTCAATTGAACTCATTGCATGTAGATCAATGGCACAATAATTTAAACATGGTATCAGATATTATTCAGGCATACAACAAGTCTATCAAATCTCCATTGTACACCAAAAGCAGTTAGATTTCCACATAAATCCTGCAAAGTGTGCATTTCTAACTCTAGATTCATTCAGATAAGTCTCTGTAGGCGTGACAGGCCTTGAGAAGGTTTACATGTCGAGATGGAAGGCTTGATTCTGACATGATTGTGAATTGTTTTCATTTTTTAGTGTTTCTCACAGGTTCTAGATAGATTTATTGAAGAATTGATTGTTCGGAAGGAAAATTGATGGATTCCTCAGCTCTCTTACCCCTTATCCTTACACCCTTCAACTATGTTGATTGGAGGGAAGATATGAAGGTATCCTTGTGCAAACTTGGCCTATATAGGATGAATATGCGTAGAGAGATAGAACCTCATCATCCTACTGAGAAAAATAAGTTCTTGAACCTGTGGGTGAATCATTTGGCTTCTATTGCACTCACATCTCTAGGGGTCTCCTCTTTCAACTTGAGGGATGAAGACTCCTAAAGAAGCTTGGTAGAAGCTCAAATTCTTGTTTGGAAAACAAGATTATATTTGAGGGCACATCTTGGAGAACGAGCTAATAGCATTGTAGCCCATCAATTTCAAAACTATCTAACAGTTTTTCACAAAATTCAAGTCTTTAGCACTACACTGTAAGCAATGCGGAATAGAGAAGAAGGACGAGAAGCTTGTGCTATCTGTTCTCAACAAACTTGGTTCTGAGTACTCTGTCTTCATCTCTAACTTCCATTATATAAGAAATTCCATCCCCAATTGGAATATTCCTTCACTTGATTGATTTTCTGAGTCATTAATATAGGATGAGGATAAGTTGGTCCAAATGGGAGTCCTCCAAACTTCCAAGAATCAATCTCTTCTGATGTCGGACTCAACTAATGCACAAGATAAATGGAAGCACAAGGGGAATGAGCCTAAAGCATCTAATTTGAAGCCAAAAGTGAATCAGAAGTCTTCTGAAGGAGCTTCACGCTCTAAGATAAAGAATTTTTTTGAAAAACTAAGTGTCCTTATTGTTTGAGAGGATTTCATCTTGAAATCCAGTGCATGAAGAAGCAAATTCGACCAGCTGTCTACCCTCCTTAAACATAACCATATTTCCCTTCCAAAAAGAGTAAATAATTTTGATGTTGGACAACGGACAGAAGAACATGAGAGGTTCCATGCCTTGAAATCTGGCCTCACTCAGTCGAAAGCTTATTTGATAAATTCTTGACCATCCAACCACATGGTTGCCTCTAAGGTTTCCTCCACCACTCTCAATATCACAAGAGGGACTACTATTCATATGGGTGATGACTCTCAGATCCCAGTAGCACAAAGAGGTTCCATTAAAATCCAACATGGTGAGTTCAAGAATGTTCTCTATGTGCCCTCTCTTACAAGAAATTTGTTGTATGTATATCAGATGACTCACACTGGCTCACCAAAGAAAGTGGTATTTGGCCTTGAATCAGTAGAGATCACAAAAATATCATCTGGGAAGACTATAGTGGAAGGAATTATTACACATCATGCCTCCAAGGAATATTATTTCTCTCATTTCATGCCATACTCATATCCTGTATAACCACAACTTCCATTTGAAGCAGATAAAGGTATCAAAACTCCTTTACTTCCTATTGCAGATACATATTTATTGACTAACATTTCAGATTCAGATTTAGAAGAAGAGGAAGACCAACATGATTTTTATATTGATTTTACACCTCAAAGAGATCTAGATCTATATCCAACATCCTAAATGGGCTCAACAACTCATTATAGAAGCTGGGGATGGTGCTGGGGATCCATATGGTAAGAGAAAAACGAGGTCCTAGTATTAGAACAAGTATGTTGCACTGTCCCACACAGATCCACTTCTCCCTGGGAGGTGCTTCATGATGTTTGGGTCAGATCCTCAAACATTCAAATAAGCTTGCCATCATCCAAGATGGAAGGAAACAATGGATGAGGAATTTGATTTGCTACATGCTAATAAAAATTGGGAACTTGCCTCCTTACCTCCAGGGAGGAAACTTGTTCAATGCAAATGGGTATACAATACCAAGATAGCCTCTAATGGAACCACAACCAAGTATAAGGCTCGGTTGGTGGCCAAAGGATACTCACAGGTTCAAGGATTGGACTATAATAAGAAATTCGATCCAGTAGCAAGATTGGATTCTATCAGACTTGTCTTGGAAGTTGCATCTTCAAAGAGGTGGGAGGTACATCACATGGATGTGAAAAGTGCCTTCCTCCATGGTGACTTGAAGGAAAATATTTACATGAAACAACCTCGGGGGTACATTGAGGATCATTCCTTAGTTTGCAAACTGGGGAAATCACTCTATGGGCTCAAACAAGCCCCAAGGGCATGGTATTCAAAAATGGATTCCTTCCTCATGTCACAAAAATTTGAAAGATGCAAATCAGATTGCAATATTTACATGAAAAAGAAAGAGGGGTCCTTTCTATTGATTGTGTTGTATGTGGATGACTTGCTCGTTACTAGCATCTCTACTACTGGAGTGAGAAGCATCAAGTCAGATTTGAACAAAGAACTCGCTATGACCGATTTAGGACTATTAAGATAGTTCATTGGTCTCGAAGTAAGTCCAAATAATTTGGGAATCATGATCTCACAATCCAAATACTCATCAGACACGCTCAGAAGATTCCACATGGAAGACTGCAAGGCAGCCCCTCTTTCTTTCCTATCTAGAATCAAGATAGAGGAAGGTGGCTCTACACCATTGGTAGACAACACTCTTTATAGACAGCTCATTGGGAGCCTTCTATATCTCACACATTCGAGACCAGACATATCCTATTCTGTGATTGTTTCTTCTATGTACATGCAGGAGCCACATGAGCTGCATTGGAGGGCAGCAAAGCGTATCTTGCACTGTGTGCAGGGTAGTAGATATTATTGGATTCATTATGCTGCTGGTGCACAACATGATCTCATAGGATTCACATATTCAGATTGGGATAGAGATGGGAATGATAGAAAATCCACTTCAGGATTTGTGTTTATGATTGTATCTAGGCCAATTTGTTGGCCCAGTAAAAAGCAAGCAGCACTTGCACTATCTTTGGCAGAAATTGAGTATAGGAGAGTGGTGAATGCAATTATTCAGGCAGTTTAGCTACATGAAATCTTGACAGAATTTGAGGTTCGTACTTCACCTTCAGTGGAAATTTATTGCGACAACCAGAGTACCATGCAAATTTTCAGTGATCCAGTTCAGAAGCATAGGACAAAGCATATTGAGGTTCACATGGATTATATTCAGGAACTAGTGCATGACAAAACTATCACACTACATTACTGTCCTATAGAGGATCATATTGCAGACATATTTACCAAGTCCTTCATAGAAAATAGTTTTTTCTTTCTCAGATATCTTTTAGGTGTCAAGGCTTGATTCATAGTTCCTACTCCTGCTTATATTGAGGGGGGGGTTTCCCATGAGAGGAATAAACAAGCATGTCTACTAGAATATAGCGTAGATCCATGTGATAGAGAACTCAAACTTGGACATAGCTACCGTACATGGTAGATCTATGTCATACAGACACAAATTTGAGCATAGCCATGACCATACAAATGTGGATCCATGCTAGATATACAAAACTCCATCACAGCCTGGGGAAAGCAATGAGCGCCAAACAAATACCCAGGGTCTTTGTCTCGTCTTCCACAAAGTACGATTATATCCATGTGATTACAATGATATAAATTCAAACATGGTAGAAACCACTTGATTACCAACCAATGATGTGAACAGTTAATAAGTGCGAGGGAGATCACCATTGATGTCAATGATTCCAAAGGTACCCTAGTACAATCTATTGAGAGTGAATAGATGTCTTGATGTCAAACACCTAGTCAATCCTATCGATCAAAGGTCAATGATGTGAACATATGTCGAGAGTGAGAGAATCTATCATTAAGGCATACAGATCTCAAGGTACTTAGTTTTGTTTCTAATACTATTTCCCAGATGATGAGCTGACGTCGACAGGAATAGTCTCGTCGAAGGAGGGCCATGATGATTCCCACATCGAAGACAAGAAACTCAGAACATAGTTCTAGAATGATGTGAATTTAGTAACCATAATACTGACTCAAAAGTACTGACACAGAGAATTTTTCAACTGCAGACATAAAACTTCTTCAACTTCCCTTTGAACATCGGGTGGCACGACAAAAGACTTGGCAGCATGACTAAACCATAAAAACACACAATGCGACAATGAACAATGCATTCTTTTGAAAGACTCAAAGGAGTGACATGACTCATGAAATTGGATCATCATGGAGATCAGTTGAATACCCAATTGACTGAAATGATATGCAGACAAGTGCGATGTTCAAAGGTAATGACAAACTACTACCATTTATTTGCAAAATGATTCCCTTCCCATTTTCCCCATCATGGTTGATGAGTGCCTCTTTTCGGTTTTACGAGTTCAAAGAGGGTAAAAAACACTCGTTATAGCTCATCCTAATACAAATCCAAACTCATATGTTTTACGAACCTGAGAAAGGAGGGATTCGTTCCCAAAAGAGGGTCTCTCAATGTTTAATTTAATGAGTCCAATGAAAGAAAACTCGGTATCGTTCATGTTTAGAGAGTCTGAACGACCACAAAAGAAGACTCCAAAGGGTCCTTTTCTGTATGATTTAGTCCCTAAGGCCCGAAAAAGTATAAAATAATACCTTAGAGAAATATTCCAGTCATGATTGGCTGGAGTGTTCCTTTTTCATAAATATTCTATCCGAACCGAAAAATAGATAACCTACTATCGGAGAGACCACTCTTCAAATACTTTTACGAGTATGAAGAAGACAAGTACTCGACTATCTTTTCACATTTTAAGAGTCTAAAAAGAGATTAAAGAGGACTCTATTATCCTTTTTCAAGTTTGAATCCAAATCATGAAAAAGTAATAAACCAAGCTCAAACCACTTTTCATGTTTTAACCAGAGCACGAAAAATGAAAAGTAAGCTCAACACCATCTTACTGTTTTTAACGAGCTCAAAGATCATTTGAAAGAATGCTCGAAGATTGGTTTCATTTTTACACAAGGTCGAAACCAATGGGTAAACTATGCTTGAAAAATCCCATTAACATGATATACAGAGGTTGGAATCTTTCCCCCAGCATGATTGCTAGCGAAGCTTACCCCTAACATGACTGCTAGGGGCTCGACATTCCCCCCCAAGCTTCGTTTCATCTGGCGATTCTTCTTCCATACCAAACCTAAAAACCTGGTTACTAATGTGAAAATGTTAGCCAGGGAGGTAGGAAGAATGAGAATCAGGAAAGTGAAAAGAAGGTTCAAGTTCTAACACTAAAGGGAAGACTCGACTCAAGGGAAGGGGATTTGTTTCATTTTTACACAAGCTTGAAATAGAAGGTAACTATGCTTGGAACATGGTTTCATTTTTATGCAAGCTTGAAACCAAAAGGTAAACTATGCTTAAGGAGATCCATTTCATTTTTTAATGAGCTTGACATAGAATGGGAAATTTTCTCATAGGCATCTATTTCATTTTTTAATGAGCTTGACATAGAATGGAAACTTTGCTCACAACAAGTTCTAAGCCAACATGATGTCCAGAGGTTGGTAGGTTGCCTCCATTACCTAAAAGCTAGCGGCTTAGCTCCATTATGATGTCCATAGACTAGATCCATGCCCCCCATTTTACCTGTGATGGGAAGAAGCTAACTAGAAGAAGGGGAAGGAACCACAAGAACATGTGACACATTTAGGGAAGTCTGATTACTAGGATTAATGCGATAGTCAGGTGTATCAAAGGAAAGCTGATCAATGGTCACAATCTTCCCATCATGGGGAAAATGTGTAACTCTAAAGAGTGTGGACACAACAGCCTTCATGGCATAAACATAATCACGTCCAAGGAGTAGATTGAAATCTAAAGGACCTTGGACCACCATAACATCAATGTAGACAGTTTTCCCTCCTAATGTCATAGGTAAATAAGGAAGGGTCCCTAAAGGTGAAATAGGTCTTCAATTAAAAGCCAGTATCTAATCGGTGGATGGAACAAGCTGAAGTGAACCTAGAGCTTGCTAAGTAGTTGAGGATAGAATACTAACAGAAGCCCCTTCGTCAATAATAGTGCGAAGTATTCACCTAGCAGTAACATTTACAACTATCTAGAAAGGAACACTTGAATGAAGATGAGACTCTATTAGGTTAGTCTAGTCAAAGGAAATAACCTCACTATTCAGAGAGGGTTTTGTCGAAACAGATAAAATTTCCTCTTGTCGAGAACAATCAGAACAAAGCATGAAAACTTCAGCAGGTTTTAGTTCATTCTCTACTGGAAGAAAAGAACGAGACGAAAATTTGGTCAAAGAGTCTACTTCAGTCTTAACACTCTCTGATGAAAGAGCGGGATCGGGTGGAAATGACATCGACTCGACCACTTCACTCTCCGAAGGAAGAGTGGGATCAATTATAGATGAAACTGAATTGATCACTTGGTCAACTAGCGAGGAATCGAGGGATAACTTACTATCACTTGTTGGAATCACCGATTGATGATCAGTAATATTTTCCAACCAACACAAAGCTTCATCCATGCTTGGACAAAGAAAAGTACGATGCATAGCCTTGCATATCAAACAAGGATACAAGAATTTACCCTTACAACCTGTTGTGCCCCTGCTCAACAGCCTTTTAAAATCATTATTTCATCAAACAAAATCCCATTTTGTTTAATGAAATGTTTAAATTTTAAAGGGACAAATTCAATGAATTTCCAGCTACTGAAAGGGTGGTTTTTCTTGGGCTACTGATTTGATGAAATTTAACATTTTAAATAACCTTTGCAAATTATATTGGATCAACGAAATCACTACTTCAAAGTTATTGTTTTGGATGGATTTATACTAGGAAGGTTAAAGCAGGACTCTTAATGATTCCTATACCTCCATCTAACCCTAGTCATGTATGTTATCTATAACATTAGAGATCTATTTTATTGATTTCGTTACCATAATTATTTATAAGGTTACATTATTATGATTTTTATGCATAGTCCAAGTAATGGTTGTCGAAGGTCAGATGTTTGTAACTCCGACGAAGCCTAGACTTATGTCTCATGGGCCTTATCCTAAGTCTGCAAGCCATCGTTGATTTTGATTGATTTTCATATGGTCATATGTCAAGGTTCAATTGCATGGTTTGTGATTATATTTTTATCATCCGCCACCTTTACAAGATAGGCCGAATTTATGGTAGAAGGTGCATGTAGTATGGTTTAGTCGGGTTGATTTATGTCACAGCTTATGTCCCGGTTCACCTATCGCGAAGCCACCACGCTATCATGACTCTGGTACTTAACCTGTCAATCACATTAAGTCTTGGTATGTAGCCTCTATCGTGGCTGCTTGGCAATAGACCATCTGTTATACGTACAGCGAAGGGTCTTCCATCGTTTAAATCAGGGTAAATTATGATAATATCAGTTGTCCAGGGTCTTCAACCGTCATTTGTACTATCAATCGATTACAGCTCCGAGTGTTGATGGCTTCGTTCATGCCAAAACCGTAGGGGTTTATTCTGCATTCATGCATGGCTTATCCTGTTCATTATTTGGTGCTATTGAGCCTTCATTCTACGTGCTCAAGATCTCGTGTTTTGTCTCTCGCTGAGCTCTGGTACCTATTTTGCGTGCGGTTATGCATCTGGACAACACCAGTGATGGCCCCTGTCGTAAGGGTTGAACCCTACGAAATGACCCTGTTAAATTCGAACCCTGAGCTCTTGCAAAAGGTTAAGGATGTCGGGTGGATGCCGTTCTTTGAGAAATTTTCCGACACTAACCCTGAAGTTACTAGGGTTTTTTCTCTTTCTCTGGCTGATTACCAAGTAGAAGTCGGTGACCTTTGCTTTCGGGTTGATGAAAGGTCAATTGCAGCTGCAACAGGTTTGTCCCTAGCCGGTCAGAGATGGTTTAAGTACCAGAAGATGACTATAACTGAATGGCGGCAATTACTTAAAAACCCTGCTCAGGAAGTCTCTTTTCGAACTGGAGTGTCCCGTAAGTATTTCAGAAAAGAATTGCGTCCTGTCCTTGATCTGATTCACCATTACTTGACCTGTGAGGGCAGGTTATCATCAGCGTATGTATATCACCTTCGGCTTATGTCTGTTTTTATAGGGTTTCCTTTGAATTTGCCGTATTATCTTTTGCATAGCTTGTTCAAAATGTCTAATGGAATTAAAAAAGGCCCTAAACAAGTCAGTCATAGCCTCTTTCATCATGGTTTAGTTCGTATGCTGATTGATAATGAGTTGTTGAAGTTGGGTCGGTCATGGGACGAGTTTGTAGAGTCAAATGGTTTTGCTTTGTTTTTCCACTGCATGTTTGATAATCCTGATGATTGCAATAAACACAAAGATCCGAAGCCAGTCTCTGTCTCTTCTCTACGCAAACCTTTGTCAAGTCCTGGCCGTATGAGCCCTGAACCCTGCAAAATTCCCATGGCCGATCCAGTTGAAAGCGCTGATACTCCATTAGGATCTAAGCACGTGAGGAGAGTTTCACCTTTGTCACCAATTAAACCCCAAAATAGTGCTGATAAAATTGGCAATCGTGGACGAAATCATCCCAAGGCTAAAGTGGTTGGCATATTCACCAGGACTATGGCGAAAACTAATTCTGTCAAAACCCCTGTGATTGACAAAGTTCAGGTGGAAACTGTTGTTTTAGATGAGGAAGAAGTGGATATCTCATCACCTATTGATGATAACGTCGTTCAGCCTGAAGTCGTTTTGAATCCTGTCAATGAGACTCTTCCTGTTATTGATGTTCCTGTGCTCGACAAAGAGGTGCAAGTGGATTCGTTTGTTAATCCTCCAACTAAAGAAGAGCCTGTGCACGCAAATTCATCTAGTGTTTATTGTATTGCAGATATGGCTCATCGTCTGTTTATTAATCGTCTGTTGGATAAAATTCGTAGTATGGAGGATAGGGTAGGTGAGATGGCAGCGAATCGGGATTTGGTAAAGGCTGAAAATACTATGTTAAAGGAGAAAATTAATGCGAATGATCAACAGCTCCTCCGACTGAGAAATCATAAGAACAAGCTGATTAGGAGGGTTCTCAAACTTCAGGATGAAAATGATAAGAATGATGAAAGGGTTCGTGAGCTAACGCTCAGATTGCACTCATTCAGTTCAGAGCTCCTTCGCCAAGTCATTCTAGTGGGGTCAATATTCAAGTTTTTAATGTGCCGGTTAACTTGTGATTATGCTGGATCTATTTGTTGTCGGGTTTTAGTTTTGAATTTTGATGATATTGTACAAGTATTTGTTTATTTTATTTCATTTGTTATTTATTAGTTATCATTTCGATTTGTGTTTATGTTTTAAATTTTATTACTTGATTTACTGCAGGTGTTATGGTCGCTGTTTACGCTCAGGTTTTGATGGCTGTTTTTGGATGATATTCCACATCGATCGGAACAGATCAATCACTAGACTTTCCAGGTGTCGTCTTATCATTGGAAGTTTCGATTTTCCTGGATCAGACTGTTATATTTTCATGGTGTTTTATTTCTATTGAAAAATGACACGTTACACTTGTCATTTTTAATGGATAATTAGTTGGATTCGATCTAGGTTATCTCAAACTTTTAGGGATGTTTGTTTTTGAAAACATGTATTTAAGGATTGAAATTTTATGGGATTAGGGTCGATAGTTAATGGAAGGGAAAGGACAAGACTGGGTTTGATCTATTTGTGACTCTAGACAGCTACCTGTCTGCAGCCTCGATCTTTTGAACTGGTGATACTTTAATATATGTTCACTGTTTGTACACTTTGCATATACTCTTGGTATCTGTTAGTCCTGTTATTTCCTTTTTATACTTTATTTATGTTTGTTAAAATTCTCTACAGAAGTTTACAAATATACATCTCTCATGTAATTATCGATTTTCATGTTTTCGATTTTGCTAATAATATCATGTTGTGTAACTGACAATCAATATTGTTCTCTATATGATTTGTAATCATTACTGTATGTTTTTGTTAATATTTAAACTTATTTAAATATTATCAAAGCGTATTCATGCGGTAGTTCTATTAGCATAAATCGATTTCATGGTTAATTCTCTCATCGCTCCTGATCAGGATAGGAATTAGATTAGGATTATACTTTGTTTATTTTCTGAAAAAATCTATTTGAATTAGATCCCTCTTTATGAATTACATTCAGTTGATTTCTTCTATAATTATTGTAGAATATGTATATAGCACGCATGTATAAAGTATTAGCTGTGTTTATATTTATGTTTCAGTTTCTGTATTTATAATTCACTGACTTAAGTCAATTAGATCTGACTGTTTGACATCCTGTAATACATAATTTGAATTAACATTGTAAATCATAAAGATAGGTTTAACTTACCATCAGTAGCATTAACTTCATCATTAGGCTTTTAGAATTTCAAGCCAACAGAGCCTTTAAACCTGTCGGGAACGACTATCCCAAACAGCTTGGAGCCTGCTCTAAGGATCCCGATTTGGGTCGTTTTCCCCCATTGTGTGCATAGTCAAATACGCACGTCAACAATGGCGCTAGAAGGAGAGCCAGCGTAAGCAAATGACTGATGAGAACAACCCTGTAAACAAAGTTAATCAGCCTACCACCCCTCAAATACAGTCAACTACTTAACCACGCACTCGCCACTCATCGCGAGTGAACGAAACCGCAATGAGAGACTCTGTTTGAAATCTGATCTCTCAGTTCAACTCTCCCAGTATTCATATTCCTGAAGAAATCGACCAGTACGAGCAAGCCATAAGGAATCTCATAGAATTTTGACAAGGGCTTATTCGAATCTCACTGGGTGTCAGCCCACTGAATTACCTCTCCCACAGATCACTCGGCCTCGCACTCATCATCCTGAACCTGTCTTGGAAGAACAAGAGCAATCTCTAACAGGCATCAATCAGCCTTCATCTTCTTCAGGACCACCTGCTTCAGGAGGATCTGGTCAACCACCCTCACCACCTCATTCATCTCATATTCCTCAAAAACCACCTTCACCGCCTCCTGCACCAAGGAACATGGCAGGTGTAAACGCTAATCCAAATGCCAATATGCCTTGGATGGCTCAGGATGCAGTTGCTGTTCCAGGCGTTCAGCATCCTTTGCCCAAACACCCTGAGAAGCTGTTGCCTAAATTCAATCCTGAGTCAAATGAACCGGCTGAAGATCATGTTAAAAAGTTTATGCTGGCGGTTCGACTCTTAGATGTTGAACATGAAGACGTAGTATGTCGACTTTTCCCTTATACATTCGAAGGTAAAGCTTCGACATGGTACTTTTCACTTACAGCTAATTCCATTACTAGCTGGAATGATTTTGACCTTGCATTCATGAACAAATTTGGAGATGACAAGACTCCATCTATCCTAGTGTCAGAATTATCTAGAATTCGCATTGAGCCCAAAGAAAAAGTTAAAGATTTTAACTAGCGTTTTCTAACTTTAAGAAACAGGATTCCCGCTACTTCAAGGTCGACTGAGGATGTTACTGTTGAATTTTACACCTCATCCTTGCCTAGAAAAATAGCTGTCTTTGTCAGAAAAAAGGCCAAACTTACCCTAGCTGAAAACTTCGAAGAAGCAATTAAAGTTGAAAAGGATGTGACTGCCACAAAAACAAATCCTGGAGTAGATACCGATGCTGCATCTTCTTCTCACAAGAAGACTAACAGTCCTGCCAAAAATGCTACAAGTTTTGACAAGAAAGGCCAATATGCCTTAGATTTTGACAGTCTCCAAAGAGTTATTAAAAAACTATCTAATGAAATCATAGACTCAAAAAAGGGTACTTCTGATAATACCACAAATAAAGAACCACCAAAACAGTTCTTCATGAGACCTTTTCAAAATCCAGCCGCGAAGAAAAATCCACCCTCTGAAGCTAACAACGTTGAGGAAATTAATAGTTTTCTCAAATCAATAGTTTCAGATCTAGAAACAACTACTGAAAATGAAACTCAGTCTTCCGGACAGAGTTCTCAAGATAAACAAAACATAACTGATGGCAATGATGATAAACCACCCCATGTCATCAGTCATTTCTGGGGTACCTCAGAATTAACTGATGACGAAGAGGTGACTGTTGTCAATGTAAATCAGCACCAGTATAACACCAGAAGTAAGAAAGACCAGCCTTCAACTGAACCTGCCACAACTATTACAGATAATAGTTCAGCTGTTAAAAACAAAGATCAACCTGCTAATAATAAATCTGCACACCCCATTGAGTTAGAATACAACCTGATTGAGGACTTAAAGAAAAGTAGAGCCAATATCTCTCTATATGAACTCATAAAGATACCTGTAATTCGAGATAAAATGGTGCAAGGTGTTTGCCCAACCAAATCTGGTAAGACTCCTTCCAATCAAAATAGCTTTGTCAATAATAAAGATAATTCACAGAAGTCTTCAGTCAATGCATCCTCCATAGGCAAGAAATCCGATTCTTCAACCCCACCTTTTTTACTTACATTTGAAATATTTAATCGCAAAGTACATAACTGTATGATAGACTCAGGGGCATCTAAATATGTAATGCCTTACTCTGTATGTAAAAAACTTAATGATGTCCCTGAACCTTGCGATACCAGTATTGTACAACTCGATCGTTCAAACGTAAAAGTAATAGGTAAATTAAAGGAGGTGCTGATAAGGTTATCTTCTAATCCTCAAGTTCATTTTATTATTGATATAATTGTTGCTGACATCCCAGAAGCGTATGGTTTATTCCTTAGCAGGGATTGGTCACAAAAACTTGATGGATATTTTGCGACAGACTGGTCACATTTGTGGATACCTCATAAGCGTCGTCCGAATAAGATCAGGATTGATCGAGAACGGTATATGAAGCATACTGTCACTGAAATCGATGATTCAAATGAACCAGTCTTGTTCACTGATACCATAATGGGTAACTATATGGCTGATTCATTTTTTGGGAATTTTGAAGCTGAAATTTCAGAAATTCCAGATTCAAATCAGCAGTCTGAAATTTGTCATTTTACACAAGTCCCAGCTGAAATTCCATTCCTAGACACACCACATTTAGATCTCAATGACGGTCTTTGGTCTCTTTATTTTGATGGTTCCAAGTCAAAAGAAGGTGCTGGTGCAGGTTGTTTGCTGATAGATCCTTATGGGAAAAGATACTTCATTGCTTTTAGGTTAGAATTCGATTGCACCAATAACATCGCAGAATACGAAGCTCTGATTCAAGGGCTGAAAAAAGCAATTGACTTGGGTGCCAAAGCTCTGTTAGTATTAGGAGATTATGATATCATTGTTCGACAGGTACGTGATACAATACACTGTATTGCAGGACACCTGAGAAACTATCAGGCTGAGGTATGGAATTTACTATCAGCGTTTGAAGCATTTAACATAAGCTCCATTCCTCGTTATCTGAATCAGGAAGCTAATATTCTAGCTAATGTTGCTTCAAGATTAATTCCATATGAAAGAATGCTTACTGATGCTTTCTCAGTTGAATTGCTTTTCAGACCTTCTATACCTGACAACATAGCAAATTGGAGAGTCTTTAATGACGATGAACAATTGATCGATTTTCTGACCTTGAAGGATACTTTTAAGGATGTCGTCTGTGACGAAATGACTCACGATGAGGATCTCCATAATTTTGCGGTAATCCATAAGCCTTGCTCAATTCAGGAATCTCTCAATCAAGTTATCCCTTTTCCCAGGTCAGTAATCAAACTTGATAAATTCTATGACTTAAAGGATAAATTCAAGGCTGCGCGGAATTGTAAAACTAGTAGCTCCATCATGCAATCTGACATTGTAAATCTAGGTACATAAAACAACCCTCAATGTGTAAACTTGGGCAGTACCTGTACTTCCCAGGAAAAAGCAGCCTTTATTAAACTTTTCAATGAGTTCAAAGACATATTTGCATGGACCTATGATGACTTGAAAACATTCGACCCTAATATAATGCAACATGTCATTCCTATGAAACCAGAGGCTAAGCCCTTTCAACAAAAATTGAGGAAAATGCATCCCAGCCTAGAACCATCAGTCAAGAAGGAGCTGAATAAACTCCTTGCCGCTAGAATTATTTTCCCGGTTCGGCATACACAGTGGGTGGCAAATCTTGTCCCCGTCAGAAAGAAAAATGGTGATATCAGGTTATGCGTTGATTTCCAGAACCTGAATAAGGTTTCAGATAAAGACAATTATCTTGTCCCTACAATGGACAAAATATTCCAGCAGGTCTCTGGATCTGAGATGTTTTCCCTCTTAGACGGCTTTTCAGGATACAACCAAGTGTTGGTATCCAAGGCTGACCAGTTGAAAACAACTTTTAGGACTCCTTGGGGAACCTATGCTTACAGGAAAATGCCATTTGGTCTCATAAATGCTGGAGCAACATTCCAGAGGGCAATGGACATTGCCTTCAGAGGTATCATTGGTAACTTTGTTGTTATTTATCTTGATGATATTACTGTCTTTTCGAAAAACAGAACTGATCATTTAACTCATCTCAGGAGAGTTTTTGAGCGTTGCAGGAAGTATGGGATTTCTCTAAATCCTAAGAAGTCTATCTTTTCAGTTACAGAAGGTAAGTTGCTGGGTTTTGTTGTTTCTAAACAAGGCATTAATATTGAACCAGAATGTACCCGTGCTATATCTCAGATTTCAATGCCTCACTCGAAAAAGTCTATGCAGTCGTTTCTTGGAAAGATAAATTTTGTTTCTAGATTTATTCCTGGGTTTACAGAAATCGTTAGGCCATTACAGAAAATGATCAGAAAAGATGTTGAGTTTAAATGGTTCAGTGATGAGAGGCAATCTTTTCATGGCATCTTAAAAGCGATTGATGAAGCCCCTACGTTAACTAGCCCAGATTTTTCCAAACCTTTCATTTTGTATACGTTTGCTTCTGATTCTTCATATGCTACAGAAAAACCAGGAAAATAACGAAGCTCCTATCGCTTTTTCGAGCTCTGGTTTGAACGGGGCAGAACTGAATTATCCGGAAGTAGACAAGCAAGCTTTCGCGGTTTTCAAATCTATCAAACACTTCAGGCCTTACTTGCTGAAGTCCCACACTAAAGTCATTGTACCATATTCTACAGTTAGAAATCTTTTGGTGCAGAAAGATCTTGGTGAAAACCGAGCACATTGGGTCACCGCACTTCAGGAATATGACTTGGAAATAAAACCTTTAAAGATTGTCAGGGGACAAGGTCTTTGCAAATTAGCAGCTGGGTCTGCAGACAGTTCTGAATTAGATCTGCACTTCTTCAGTGAGCCTTCTTTATTTGAAAGGGAAGTTTTTTCGATCTCTACTCCTCCCGATTCTTGGTATAATGATATTAAGTTCTTTTTATTACACGGGAATGCTCCGGAACATTTAGACCCACGTAATAAAAGAGCTTTGAGATTGAGATCAGCTCCTTACCAGCTCATTGATAATATTTTGTTTAGAAAGAATTTCGAAGGAGTATTTCTTTGTTGTCTAGAAAGGAATGAGGCTGATAATGTGTTATCTCAATTACATGCAGGACCAGCCAGAGGACACTTTAGCGGCGAAACTACTGCTCATAAGATACTTAAAGCTGGTTACTACTGGCCCACATTGTTTAAAGACGCATATGCTTTCACCGGGAAATGCCAAGAGTGTCAAAGAGCAGGAGGCAGATTGAAAGAGGCAGCATTACCCCTCCAGCCGGTTATTATAGAAGTTCCATTTCAGCAATGGAGTCTAGATATTGTGGGCCCAATCACACCAGCTTCTTCTCAGCAGCATAAATACATTCTTACAGCCACAGACTACTTCACTCGATGGGTTGAAGACATCCCGTTGCTAGTGGTCAATTCAGATCAGGTGATAGCTTTCCTTGATTCTTTTATTATCACTAGATTCAGTATTCCTGAGTCTTTAATCTTTGATAATGCGACTTATTTTTCTTCTATGAAATTGACTGAGTATGCATTGGAAAAGGGAATAAAATTAAAATATTCTGCTAATTATTACCCCCAGGGTAATGGGTTAGCAGAATCCTCTAATAAAAACCTGATCAAGATTCTGAAACATACTGTGGCCAACCATCATAGGGATTGGCACACTACTCTGTCTAGCGCCTTGTGGGCTGACAAGGTGACCCCTAAAGCTGCTATAGGAAACTCCCCCTTTTTCCTAGTGTACGACAAGGAAGCTATCTTACCTCCTCATCTATTCTTACCCTCTTTACAGCTTTCCCAGTCAGTGCAGGAGATACCTTGTTCCGCCATGGAGCATCGAATTAATACCCTGCAGAAACTAGAGGAAGATAGGGAGATGGCTAGGAGAAAGTTTGAAAAACACCAGCAGACTGTGAAACATTGGTTGGACCTCAGAAAGTCAGTTAGTCTAGATCTGGAAGTAGGTGACTTAGTATTGAGATGGGACAAGGAACACGATGATAAAGGAAAACATACAAAGTTCCAATGCCTGTGGCTGGGACCATTTATTATTACAGAAAAACTTGGTCCTAGCACTTTCAGGTTACAAACATTGGAAGGCGAGGTTGATAACCTTCCAGTAAATGGTCACCTAATCAAGAGATATTTCTGTTGATCCTCCTCAAGGGATCATCTTGTATATACCTGGTGTGGTGTGCTTGCTTGAAAGATTTTATTTTCTTTGTTTTTGATCTGTTTGCATTTTTCCATATTATTTGCTATTTTGTTTGTGTGGTTTGAACCTGATAGATTCATCAAACATCAAACTGATAACCTATTTTAAGTTCTATGATTCATATGGAAATAATGCACAAAGGCATTACTATTCTAGAAACTGTCATTTTGTTTTACTTCTTGAACAGAGAATGGTATTTTCATTGTTCGGAATATTACCAGCAACTTTTAAAACATATTAATTAATTATATTAGTCTCTGAAAAAATTTGTTTAAAGAGATTAGGGCAGTGTTTGATAAAGTCATCTATTTAAATCTCTTACGCCATTCCTTTTTCGTAAATAAAACCAGACTTGCCTCCCTATCTGCTAAGATAATCTCATTTGGGATTAACAATAATTACGTTCTGGACAAAATGGACTTGAACATTTGAAAAAACCGTCTGAAGGACAGAAGGTCTCGTGATGAGCCGATTTGTTTAGGATCATAGGTTTACATCCAGTAACATTGTCGTCTCCAGTTACCAAGCCTAGGCAATGACCCTTGGACATAAAACTCTGAGGGGTGAAAGGTCTCATCACGAGCCGGTTCATTTTATTGTCATGTAGATTGGTGACTGACATGATTACTACCGGGTTATCAAGCCTGAATCATGGCCTTCATGACTAATGAAATTATATAAAAGAAAAGAGAAAATAATGGCAACAGTTCATCTTGCCCAGAATCGTAGACTTTTAACTAGCAGATGGGATACTGGCATTCTATGGGTTTTGAAGCAACCCTGTCGAGGATATGGATGCCTGCTAGCAGCAGGGCTATGCTTGTGGTATTGAGGTTTTATCTTTTAAGACTGAACCATTTGTTGTTTTAATCTTTAAGGACTGATCTTTGTTGGAAACCTAATTTGTATTAAATAAATAAATGAAGCTGCGATCCTCTGGTAATGTTTAGAACTGTGAAATTCTTGAATCTGTTTGAGATGATAAAATAGTGTTATCTGTGCAATGGCTCATATTAAGGATTTAATTTCTTTGCTTGCATGATTTCAGGTAAATGAACAGAGATAACTGTTTCGTCCAGCAAGTCGCCATCTGTTGTGCCCGTTCTCAACAGCCTTTTAAAATCATTATTTCATCAAACAAAATCCCATTTTGTTTGATGAAATGTTTAAATTTTAAAGGGACAAATTCAATGAATTTCCAGCTACTGAAAGGGTGGTTTTTCTTGGGCTACTGATTTGATGAAATTTAACATCTTAAATAACCTTTGAAAATTATATTGGATCAACGAAATCACTACTTCAAAGTTATTGTTTTGGATGGATTTATACTAGGAAGGTTAAAGCAGGACTCTTAATGATTCCTATACCTACATCTAACCCTAGTCATGTATGTTATCTATAACATTAGAGATCTATTTTATTGATTTCGTTACCATAATTATTTATAAGGTTACATTATTATGATTTTTATGCATAGTCCGAGTAATGGTTGTCGAAGGTCAGATGTTTGTAACTCCGACGAAGCCTAGACTTATGTCTCATGGGCCTTATCCTAAGTCTGCAAGCCATCGTTGATTTTGATTGATTTTCATATGGTCATATGTCAAGGTTCAATTGCATGGTTTGTGATTATATTTTTATCATCCACCACCTTTACAAGATAGGCCGAATTTATGGTAGAAGGTGCATGTAGTATGGGTTAGTCGGGTTGATTTATGTCATAGCTTATGTCCCGGTTCACCTATCGCGAAGCCACCACGCTATCATGACTCTGGTACTTAACCTGTCAATCACATTAAATCTTGGTACGTAGCCTCTGTCGTGGCTGCTTGGCAATAGACCATCTGTTATACGTACAGCGAAGGGTCTCCCATCGTTTAAATCAGGGTAAATTATGATAATATCAGTTGTCCAGGGTCTTCAACCGTCATTTGTACTATCAATCGATTACAGCTCCGAGTGTTGATGGCTTCGTTCATGCCAAACCCGCAGGGGTTTAGTCTGCGTTCATGCATGGCTTATCCTGTTCATTATCTGGTGCTATTGAGCCTTCATTCTACGTGCTCACGATCTCGTGTTCTGTCTCTCGCTGAGCTCTGGTACCTATTTTGCGTGCGGTTACGCATCTAGACACAACCAGTGATGTCCCCTGTCGTAAGGGTTGAACCCTACGAAATGACCCTGTTAAATTCGAACCCTGAGCTCTTGCAAAAGGTTAAGGATGTCGGGTGGATGCCGTTCTTCGAGAAATTTTCCGACTCTAACCCTGAAGTTACTAGGGTTTTTGCTCTTTCCCTGGCTGATTACCAAGTAGAAGTCGGTGACCTTTGCTTTCAGGTTGATGAAAGGTCAATTGCAGCTGCAACAGGTTTGTCCCTAGCCGGTCAGAGATGGTTTAAGTACCAGAAGATGACTATAACTGAATGGCAGCAATTACTTAAAAACCCTGCTCAGGAAGTCTCTTTTCGAACTGGAGTGGCCCGTAAGTATTTCAGAAAAGAATGGCATCCTGTCCTTGATCTGATTCACCATTACTTGACCTGTGAAGGCAGGTTATCGTCAGCATATGTATATCACCTTCAGCTTATGTCTGTTTTTATAGGGTTTCCTTTGAATTTGCCGTATTATCTTTTGCATAGCTTGTTCAAAATGTCTAATGCGATTAAAAAAGGCCCTAAACACGTCAGTCACAGCCTCTTTCATCATGGTTTGGTTCGTATGCTGATTGATAATGAGTTGTTGAAGTTGGGTCGGTCATGGGACGAGTTTGTAGAGTCAAATGGTTTTGCTTCGTTTTGTCACTGCATGTTTGATAATCCTGATGATTACAATAAACACAAAGATCCGAAGCCAGTCTCTGTCTCTTCTCTACGCAAACATTTGTCAAGTCTTGGCCGTATGAGCCCTGAACCCTGCAAAATTCCCATGGCCGATCCAGTTGAAAGCACTGATACTCTGTTAGGATCTAATCGCGTGAGGAGAGTTTCACCTTTGTCACCAATTACACCCTAAAATAGTGCTGATAAAATTGGCAATCATGGACGAAATCATCCCAAGGCTAAAGTGGTTGGCAGATTCACCAGGAGTATGGCGAAAACTATTTCTGTCAAAACCCCTGTGATTGACAAATTTCAAGTGGAAACTGTTGTTTTAGATGAGGAAGAAGTGGATATCTCGTCGCCTATTGATGATAACGTCGTTTAGCCTGAAGTCGTTTTGAATCCTGTTAATGAGACTCTTCCTGTTATTGATGTTCCTGTACTCGACAAAGAGGTGCAAGTGGATTCGTTTGTTAATCCTCCAACTAAAGAAGAGCCTGTGCACGCAAATTCATCTAGTGTTTATTGTATTGCAGATATGGCTCATCCTCTGTTTATTAATCGTCTATTGGATAAAATTCATAGTATGGAGGATAGGGTAGGTGAGATGGCAGCGAATCGAGATTTGGTAAAGGCTGAAAATACTATGTTAAAGGAGAAAATTAATGCGAATGATCAACAGCTCCTCCGACTGAGAAATCATAAGAACAAGCTGATTAGGAGGGTTCTCAAACTTCAGGATGAAAATGATAAGAATGATGAAAGGGTTCGTGAGCTTAACGCTCAGATCGCACTCATTCAGTTCAGAGCTCCTTCGCCAAGTCATTCTAGTGGGGTCAATATTCAAGTTTTTAATGCGCCGGTTAACTTGTGATAATGCTGGATCTATTTGCTGTCAGGTTTTAGTTTTGAATTTTGATGATCTTGTACAGGTATTTGTTTATTTTATTTCATTTGTTATTTATTAGTTATCATTTCGATTTGTGTTTATGTTTTAAATTTTATTACTTGATTTACTGCAGGTGTTATGGTCGCTGTTTACGCTCAGGTTTTGATGGCTGTTTTTGGATGATATTCCACATCGATCGGAACAAATCAATCACTAGACTTTCCAGGTGTCATCTTATCATTGGAAGTTTCGATTTTCCTGAATCGAACTGTTATATTTTCATTTCTATTGAAAAATGACACGTTACACTTGTCATTTTTAATGGATAATTAGTTGGATTCGATCTAGGTTATCTCAAATTTTTAGGGATGTTTGTTTTTGAAAACATGTATTTAAGGATTGAAAGTTTATGGGATTAGGGTCGATAGTTAATGGAAGGGAAAGGACAAGACTGGGTTTGATCTATTTGTGACTCTAGACAGCTACCTGTCTGCAGCCTCGATCTTTTGAACTGGTGATACTTTAATATATGTTCATTGTTTGTACACTTTGCATATACTCTTGGTATCTGTTAGTCCTGTTATTTCCTTTTTATACTTTATTTATGTTTGTTAAAATTCTCTACAGAAGTTTACAAATATACATCTCTCATGTAATTATCGATTTTCATGTTTTCGATTTTGCTAATAATATCATGTTGTGTAACTGACAATCGATATTGTTCTCTATATGATTTGTAATCATTACTGTATGTTTTTGTTAATATTTAAACTTATTTAAATATTATCAAAGCGTATTCATGCGGTAGTTCTATTAACATAATTCGATTTCATGGTTAATTCTCTCATCACTCCTGATCAGGATAGGAAGTAGATTAGGATTATACTTTGTTTATTTTCTGAAAAAATCTATTTGAATTAGATCCCTCTTTATGAATTACATTCAGTTGATTTCTTCTGTAATTATTGTACAATGTGTATATAGCACGCATGTATAAAGTATTAGCTGTGTTTATATTTATGTTTCAGTTTCTGTATTTATAATTCACTGACTTAAGTCAATTAGATCTGACTGTTTGACATCCTGTAATACATAATTTGAATTAACATTGTAAATCATAAAGATAGGTTTAACTTACCATCAGTAGCATTAACTTCATCATTAGGCTTTTAGAATTTCAGGCCAATAGAGCCTTTAAACCTGTCGAGAACGACTATCCCAAACAGCTTGGATCCTGCTCTAAGGATCCCGGTTTGGGTCGTTTTCCCCCGTTGCGTGCATAGTCAAATACGCACGTCAACACAACCTTTTACCGATGGGTCACTGGTTGAGGGAGTATCATCAACATGATGATCAGAGGTTCATGACATAGACAGTTTGGAACTTTTAGACCACTCTTCTTGTACACGAGAGAGACCAGGACACTCCTTAAGAAGGTTGTCCCCCTTGCAAAGCTTACAAGGGAACTTGGGTTTTTCGGGTGTTCTCTTAGAACGGGGACCATCAAGAGCAGATGTTTGCTGCTTTTTCTCTTTCTTATCCTTCTTCTTCTTACCCTTTGCTTTCTTCTTCTTCTTATCCATCTTACTACTAATCGTAGAGCTTTGGTTAAGCGAAGAAGAAGAAAGGGATGAAGTTACAACTAGCGGAGAAGGAATACGATTAGGTTGAGGTCGATCCTTTCTCAGAGGAGAGGTGACATTTGAGACATTAGGTGTAATATGAATTACCGGATTAAACAGCTAGACCGGTAATCCTATAGTTAACCCAGGAAGATTTAGAGTGGCAATAAAGGGAGGACCAATACCTTCACTTGGAGGGAATACAAAAGGTACACCTTGGAAATGGACCTCTTGAGTGGTAGTCCCAGATGAGGATGCCATCTTTAAACTTTCTAAAAAACCCTTTACTACCATGCACAAGCAAGTACTACTCAAAATAAAAGCAGCAAGCAAACATGTGAAAGGAGTGGATAAGAGTTAGGAATCTCACAAGACAGGCCAAAAGGATAACTCAAATGGTTTGAGGATTCCTACAAGGGTCTCCCGATATACGCTAGGTACATTGGAGCTCAAATCGGAAGTAGTGTTGTCTAATGCACAACCGTTCACAAGGGGCCTTCCGATATACAATCGAGTACGTGAAGTACCTTTCTATATACCTCAAGGGTATGTGAAAGGCTGTTCGATATACCAACGGTATGTGGAAGAACCGCACGAGTCCCGGGTTGTAGTGCGGATAAGTAACGACAGCTCCTACGTTTAACAACACTCGAACACGTCTCTGACTTATCACTCAAATTGCTAAAATTTTTAACCTAGTACTACCATTAATTTTTTTTGTGCGTTTAGGTGGAACCACGGAGTGAAAACTTGAATTTAAAGAAGATGCACACTGATCTATATGATAATGCAAGTTTTCCTCTTCAATGAAATTCTACCTAGGAGAGGGAGAGAGATTTAATTTTCTTCCCAAAAATGCACACCCAAATGCAAATGCAATTCTACCTTTTCAAAATAAAAGTGAAATATCAATGCACCCCAAACAATCTTCAAAGCAAAAAAAAAAGAGATCTAGAGAACATCAAACTTAAAAAAACCAAAAATGTTTCCTATCTTTTCATGCTTGAAAAAGATGCATAAAAACTTAATGGAAAGGTGATTTCACTAACGTTTCCAAACAAAACTAACTCTAATGCACGCAAAGCTGAAAACAGATATTTCTTCTTAATGAAAGTAAGATATAGAATTTCAAACAATCATGCACAAAACAAGAATAAAATCATTCAACAATGCTTGCGAATAAAGCAAAGGAGAGATAAAACTAAAACTTATCTTTGAAATAGACAAGGAAACGAAGAACCAATATTTCCTACCAAGCACTAAAAAAATCAGCATGCAAAAGGAAACAAGAATCGCCCCAAGCAAAGAAAGAATCAAAACAACATGGATCACTCATGCATTCCAAGTCCAAAACAAACCAAAGCATACATAAGAAAATGAAATGTATATTTCCCAATTCTAACGACTAATATCTATAGAAAAGAGCAAGAGGTTTCAAGCAAAGAAAAGAACGCAAAATCCATTGCAAGAAACATAAACTCTCTTTGAACACACAAAAATCAAAATACAAAGTCTAAAATAGAGCCTACCAGGCACCGCGCAAATGAAGTTACTAACAGGTGGTTTTGAAGGCAAAACCACTTCTTGCTCACTGGATTCAGGCGATGGCACCGCCTATTGCTAACTGGACTCAGGCGGTGGCACCACTCCTTGCCAAAGGCACATGCGCGGTTCTCTGTAATCACCCAAAACAGTAGGAGAGCGAAAAATCAAGTTAGAAATGTCAAAAATCTCATAAAAACTGATGATTCAACCACAAAACGGAACACAAAAAGTTAAGGTGGCTCAGATCTAAAGAGATCTGAATATTTCAAACCAAAACTTTCAATAGATCAGATGTAGATCTGACTGCAAAGATAGGAGGCTGGAGCTTGGATTCAGACAAGTGTTCAAGGACTAAGGAAGATCAGATCAACTGAAATTTTCTTTGTTCCCTAGTTGAGTCGCCAGATTTGTTATCAGGAATATTGCACCTTCTACGGACAAAATTTGTTCCTCTGGTCTGAATGGTTCAGATCCAGAACAAATGAGTGAATGACAAAGGATGAAGACCTTCCCTGAATACTGTAGACACCTAGAATAATGCTTCGATTGTGAACCTATGTACCTGCAAACATATCAAACATACAAGCACATCAAATCTTCCAGAAAATCATCTACTTATCCATGCTAGTGACTAAGGAATATAGAAACATGTATATGAGAAATCAAAACAACAGTAATGTGGGACGAAAATCATCTTTGCTTTAAGAATGTATGGAGAATCTTACAACTGTTGTCTTAGTGTCAACAAGCCCCTCCATGAGACAAACACTTCATCCCCATAAGCTCCAAATTTTCTCTCTATGCTCTGCGATGATTTGGACTAGGTAGTCAATCCAACAGCATAACAATACCTCTATAGTTCTCTCCCTCAACTATGGATATGAGCTTGTATTTATAAGGCTCAATGGATAGGAATAGTTGAGATAATTGTGAGTGAGGTGGATCCAAGATCCTACCATGGGGGATCTCGAGCTCAAAATAACCCATAATGATAGGGATAAGGGAGGACACGAGGCTCAAGTTCTAGAAGTCTCAAGAAACTTCTCTTTTTCCCATTTTACCCAGGGTACCGCTTTTGTTCCCTTATGATAGAGCGGTTTAGATGAGAACCACTTTAAGACCAAAGACCATAGGCGGTGGCACCACTTCTCTATAATAGGATACAGGTGGTGCTAAGAAAGATATTGCTCATCAGCCACAAGGTAAGCGCGGTGCTAGTTTTTTTCAAGTAGAATTGACAAACAGAGCAAGTTTCCACTCTAAGTGTTGGGATTAAGGGAAAACATGGAAGTTAAGGGTCTTATCACATGATGGTGACAGGATTTAGGTATAACAGGAACACATATATAGGTTAACTGCAATTGACTACATGTTCATGCATAAATTTATGTTCCTCTAAGACCAATCCCTCCAATTTAGGATCCACTAGGAGTTCCACCACCAGCCTTCTTCAGTTGTTGGTAGTTGGTAACTAGTTAAGCTAAGTTATGCTCTAGTTAGATTCAGTTAGATGTCCTCTGGTTCAATTAGCACCATTCTTGCATGGATTCATGGGGTTAGGTGCCTATTCTCACCTACCTCCTCAATTTAATTGGTTTAACTGATTGAGAGACTAAATTAGACATCTGGAGTTAGACTAGTGAGCTCCGATAGTGATTTAGACATTTCTAGTTAACCAGTCAGTCAGATTGAGCTAGTAGATTCAAATCCTATCGACATGGTTCAAATTCTTTTTATTGTAACACTATTTTATAATGTTTGGATTAATGAAGATAATACCGTAATTTTACTAAGCAATACTTATAAGTTTTCTGTGAAATTTGTCTTGTTCAGTGTGTATTTTTCACTCCATTCCATCTCACAATTATACAATTCAATTGCACTCATTTCCTGTAGATCAATGGCACAATAATTTAAATAGCGAATGTGTCTGATACAAATGTGGTTTTGGGAGTACAATGGTTATATTATTTAGGAGAACATATAGTGAACTATCAAGTCCCTGAGATGAGGTTCAAACATTTGGATGGGGAACCAATATTGTTAAGAGGGATGCACACTTACCCAAATCAAGTGGCATCCTCTCATAGTATGAGGTATATCTTGAGGCATGGAGAAATTGAATGGGCTATTGAATGTCTAATTACATATTCTAATCCTCACTTGAAGGTTTCCAAGCGTCCTCAAGAGATAGGGAAGTTTTTTGGAGACCTTCCCCCAGGGAGACCACCAGATAGAGAGATGGAGTATTGTTGACACAAATCCGTCAACAAGGGTTCAATCTCTATCGACACCCTTACCACAACGATCTCCCTGAGCATCAGCCCAAGCACGTTTTACCCTATCCAACAACACCTACAGAGAAAATGAGGTCTCACCTGAAATGTTCAAGGGACAGCTATCGGAACCACATTTTCGTAGTAAGAAGGAGGATCGTGCATCTACTATTTTACTTATCGCAAAATTTATTAACAGATCCAAGCATTGGTTCATACATTCATCAGATCATATCATTCTCAGATCTCAACAAAGTACCAAGGCATAAACATATCTATCAACATTGCATCATTCATAACATGAAAGCATCGCATCATCCAGAACTAAACATCATATTGCAATATCACATCGCAAAAAATAGGAAAACAAAAAGATGTAAAAGACTCAATGGTTCTATCAAATATTTGTCATGTCGTATTAACTTTGCATCCAAACACAACTCCATAGTTTCACTCTTACAATGGTTCGATCTCAATATGATCTAACATTTACAATCCTAGATCTATTTATAGGCTTGCACCTTTACATCGGCGGTCCACTTAAGTCAAATTCCTAACTACTTGGACCAATATCTACAAAACAATGACCAAAAACTACAAAACATGGCCAAAATATACAAAATGTGGTCAATCCACTCTGCATGCCATCTTCCGCCTTGCGCAACAACTTTGACTTTGCACAACATCCTTGATGTTGCACAACTAGTTGTATCCAAAACTGCATGCCAACATGTATACCATTGAGTTAGAGATAGGAACCCAACCTATCAAAATGCAGCCCTATAGGCACCCCAAAAGGATTATAGATGAGATTGAGGAGGCCATTAAAGAGATTTTGGAATTGGGTCTCATAAGGCCTAGTAAAAGCCCTTATCCTTCTTCAATTGTTATGGTAAAGAAAAGGATGGAACCTTGAGGATGTGCATTGATTTTAGAGCCTTGAACAAGAAGACAGTGAAGAAAAGATATCTCGTCCCAAGGATTAATGAGCTCATAGATGAGCTCCATGGATCAAATTGCTTCTCAAAGATTTGATCTTAGATCTGGTTATCATCAATCGAATGAGGGAGGAAGACATACCAAAGACTGCTTTCTGATGCCACTATGGTCACTTTGAGTTTGTTTCCATGCCCTTTGGATTGAAAAATGTATTAAATTGGGCACATAGATCTGTGGAAAAACACACAACTCACAAGATAGATCACACAATTTACTCAGTTATTGAAGAATGAAACAGTGCAAAAATGGCTTGCAGTTGTGAATGCTTTTCATTAATCAAAGAGTAATTAGATAGTAATTACAATGAAGTACAATGGCTTAAATAGCCACATGCAATTCTAATCCACATGAGGAAATTCAAATTGATTAGACTCTACTTAACTGTAGGTAACTAAGACCTTGTCTAAACCACTGTCAGAGGACTCAATAGTTAACCGACCTTGTCTAAACCATAACTGGAGTTCATCGGAGTTCTAAAACACAACTCAAGTGTTAAATTCAATGTTGACAAAGGCTAACTAAATGTGGTAGGTGAGAAATGCACCCCTCCTCTAGTGCTAACTGAATGTAGAGGACTAGAACTAAATGTAATTGACTCCTAACTTAGCTTGGCTAGTCACCAACTCAACTGAACTGACCTTGGTTGGTTTAGGCACTCCCAATGGCTCCTAAATTGTAGGGATTGGTCTAGGAGGCTCCTAAACTGATGCATGCAAGTGCAATCAGTGACAGTAGGCCTCAATTAGTGTTCCCCACACTTTAGTAACTGAAACATGTGCCCCAATTAGGCCAAGTGGACCCAATGGTGCTAGTGACTAAAAATAGACTGGATGGACTCCCGATTTAGACATGACTCCCGATTTAGAAATATGACTAAATTGGACAAGGGAGGATTAATAATCCTAACAAAATGCTCATACCACATTCCAATCATGCATGAAAAATATCTTCCACAAGCAACTTCGTAAGTTTGTACTAGTTTTCTTTGATGACATTCTTATTTACATTAAAACATCGAAGGAACACTTGCGTCATCTAGAAGTGGTATTAAAAAATTCTTCATGATCAATCTTTGTTTGCTAAGCTGTCAAAATGTGAGTTTGGTTTGAAATAAATTTTGTATATTGGACACATCATTGGTCAAGATGGTGTGAAGGTGAACTTTTGTATAGAATGACCTCATCCAAAAAATCTCAATGAATTGAGAGGAATCATTGGGATTTGTACGTATTCTAGAAAACTTGTGAAAAGGTTCTCCCAAATCACTTCAGCTCTCACTGATTTGACAAAGAAGGATGCTTTCAAATGGAATCAAAGGTTGAAAGACCTTTCCAAATAATGAAAGAGGTAATGAGCATTTTTCATATTCTTGCATTGCCTTATTTTTCTAAATCATTTGTCTTGGAGTGTGATGCATCAGGGGAGGGCATTGTAGCAGTCCTAAAGCAAGGAAAACGCCCAATATCTTTTGAGAGTAGGAATCTACAACCACATGAGAAGCTTTACTCTATTTATGACAAAGAAATGTTAGCCATCATGCATGCTTTGATCAAGTTTAGGCAATACTTGGCAGGAAACAAGTTTGTGGTCAAGACTGACTATAACATCTTAAGGTACTTCCTCGCTCAAAATGATCTAAATGAAAGAAAAAAAAAGTGGGTGAGTAATATTCAAGCATTTGATTTTGATATTGAATACGTGAAAGGTAATAATAATGTGGTAGCATATGCCTTATCTAGAAGACCTTCTATTTCTCTAATGGATGTTGCAAAAGATTGGAAAGCTATATTAGAAGTTGAATATGCCAAGGATAAGTTTTCTTGTGAAATTTTGATGGGACTAACCATGATGATAGGTATAAGGTGTAGGAATGAATCATATACTACAAATATATAATCTATTTGGTCCCTCGTTTGAGTTTGAAGGATAAATTTTTGAAGAAAGCTCATGATTCTCCTATAGCATGCCACCATGGTTTCTTCAAAACATATAGAATGTTGAGATAAATATTCTCTTGGAAATTGTTGAAGAATGTTGATCTGCAATATGTTAATGGATTCCCAACATGTCAGCAAAACAAAGTGGATCACAACCATCCATGTGTCTCTTAAGCCTCTTGTCTATACCAGAACAAAAATGGGAGAGCATTTCCATGGATTTCATGAGTGGTTTACCCAAAGTACTTGGTAAGTACTGCATATTTGTAGTGGTGGATAGAGTCACTAAATTTCCTCATTTTTTTTCTATTACTACAACTCTCAATGCTGCACAAGTGGCTGATTTATTCTTTAAAATAAGTTTTCATATTGCATGGGATTCCCAAAAGTATTGTTAGTGATAGAGATAGCATAATTTTTAGTGCATTTTGGCAAGAACTCTTCAAAATGGTGGGGACAAATTTGACACCTAGAACAAGATATCATCCAAAAATTTATGGACAAACATAAAGGGTAAATCAATGGTTGGAGGGATACTTAAGGAACTATGTTAGTGGGCAGCAAAAGGCATGGATCAAATGGTTGCATTTGGATGACCTTTTCTATAATACTACTTTTCATATGTCCATTGGCATGTCTCCATTAAAAGAACTTAATGGTTATGATGCATCGACTTTTATTGAACACGCCTTTGGTGATAGTAGAGATCCAAATGCTAAGGATTGGATAGAACAAAGTCAAGGACTTTGTAAGGTTTTGAAAGATAACTTGCAGGTTGCCCAAAATCAACAAAAACAATATGCATATCAACATAGAGTGGAGAGACACTTCCAAGTGAATGACTTGGTTTATTTGAGGTTGCAACACTACAAACAAACTAACATAAAAGTTAAAGGTTCATAAAATCTCAAACCAAGGTTTTATGGTCCCTACAAAGTGGTTCGAAAAGTTGGAGAAATGGCATATGAATTGGAGCTTCTAGTAGGAAGTAAAGTCCATAATGTATTTCATGTTTCATGTATAAAGAAGGTGATAGGGAATCATATTTGAGTTTCAGAAACATTACCTCCCTTGGATGATGAAGAACAACTTATTCTCATTCCAGAAAGAGTATTGAAGACAAGGGAAAGGAAGTTAAGAAGTATAACTATAAGGGAATACTTGGTACAATTAAAGGATTTTCCTAGTGAGGAATCCACTTAGGAATATGAACAAATTTTGCAGCATCCAAACTTGGAATTTCTTGAGGACATCCCATTAAGACTAATAGTAAACAATGTTTCACCAACCTACTATGTCCCTAGTTTGAGGTGGAGGCATTAAATTTTGCAATAAGGGAGCTATGAGACCCAATAGGACCTTAGTTTAGCATATACACATCAAATTGGGTCATATAAATAATAAATGTGGAGAAAATAAAGTGTCATTACTTCATGGAGACAGTTGGAGGTTCATGGAGACCTTGGGTTGTTAGATTCCTCCCTACACTTGTCATGATCTACCTCCAAATTCGAAATTATGGGGGAATGGAACGTTCTTGGGAGGTAAAGAGGTGTAAAGTAACATATCATGAGCCAATGAATTTGAATTGGTGAATAGAGTAACTCCCCATGGAAGAGGAAGAGACTAGGAAGAAAATGTGTTCCACTTGGAGAGAGATTCCCTGCACTCTATAACAACTATGATGGAAGATTATATGACAAAGTCAGTCCTAATTGCATACCTGATTGCAGACCTATGACAATATGACATTCTAGGGCTAAAAATATCCATCAAGTGGCAACCATTCGAATTTGGAAGAGAATTGAGACATGAGGAAGAAGACACATGTCACAGGGGTTACTAAACCACTAGCGTGAGTTGGAGAAAGACTATGGAGGGAACTTCGACCTTAGGGTACCCCAGGGGGATTATAAAAATATTTCATGAGGAAGGAGAATGGATTTTTATAATTTTTAGAATTGACTTTGGCATTGTGGAAAGCTCTTGCTTGTCCATTGCGCTGTGAGTGTTCACTCTCCCTGCTAGTGAGTCAATTTCGAGGGAGTTGGATTCCTATCCAAATTGATTTTTGGATAATCTATCCACAACCCTCATATGGAGCTTAATGAATTGTTTTGGTTGCATATAGAAGGCTGATACAATTCGTGACTCATCCATTTCCCCATTCTTTCATCCCCGTTTCATTATTCCCCGTGATTTCATATGATGGCGCACTTGTGAGAATGGTGTTTGCACTTGGATGAGATTAGTTGATGCCCAAGATTGGGTAAATTATGTTTGTATCTGTAATATGGTTTCCCCATATTCTGTAAGTTGAATTATCATAAATATATGTGCAAATTTTCCCACATTTCCAAGCTACTATTTGACTAGTTTTCATGTATTGGCTTCTATTTCGATGAAGATATGTATCTGATATGTATTAAGGAATTATTATGATGTTATATGATGTTGATAAATATATTTGTATGTTGTATATGGTCTCCATTCCTTATGCTCTGTTATGAACCATTTCATTCACTTTGTATGAGTCAAAATGGCGTTATCAATGTCATTTCCCCTTAAGTAATTTCACTGAAAGTTATCAAATGAATGTGGAACTCTATAAACTGATTGTACAAATAATAACCATGTATAATGAAAATAAATTAGGTCTTATATGAGTCCCCATACTATTATTACAAATTTTAGAGGTTCGTACATGAATTGGGAAGCCCATTTTACCTACACCCTAGGGGGGATTTCATCACAATTTCCTAGAGATTTTTCCCTTTTTGTCATCAGCCCCAAACAAAGTTGCAGAGGTCCAAAGTCATTCCTAAAGTGATAAGAGAGTCTCTTGAGAGGTATTAAGACTCATCATATCAATCCATCTCAAATTCGGGACCATTTTATGTCATTTGGAACCTCTAGAGTCAAGAGAGTCTCTTGAGAGGTATTAAGACTCATCATATCAATCCATCTCAAATTCAGGACCATTTTATGTCATTCGGAACCTCTAGAGTCAAGACTAGTTAATCCCGAATTCGCCCAAATTGTGCCTTTATCTAGAAATGTCAAGTTGAGTCATTACAATTATATTGTATTATCCCTGTTGTAATCTAGGTTATATTATAATCAATTATGCATTGACCATGCATAATTTATTTTTTACTTAAAATATATTTTACATTCAAAAAATTCAACTCTATATTTTATTTAGTGTATTTTTTAAAATTAATTTATCTCAGATTTTATTGATTAAGTTTTTATTTTGAAATCATTAAAATGCCCTAACAAATCCTAATAAAATCAAACCATTAACTCCATCTCTAATTATTTAATTACACATGGAAAAAAAAACAATATCGTATTAGCTTTAATTAAATGACGAGAAATCATTCTAAGTTCCTATCCAAATTGTAGAAGACGTCATTTATTTAATTATATAAGTGTTTGTGTTCACTTTCTGATATAAGTTAGCCGACGTTGTGTTAATATATTCATTTCTTACTTGAATAAAGTACACAAAGTAGTATAAAAACAAGGGCCACGAGGTGGCAATGTCCTGCGGCATTCGAAATTATTTTTTGTTTTTACTCTTTTAGGTTGGGGCGGGTTTTATAGGCCAATTTATTATACTGAAATAATAGAAAGGGAGGGATCGAGTTGACATGGAAAGTATTCAAATAGTGAAATTGATTATTAAGGTTAAAACTGCAAGATTGGAACAAATACCAATATAAGAGCGCTTACTTTTTTTATTGGGGCGTGCTTTCTCCTTATGGCGGCATTGAGTTGTAGTGAGTGCTCCCCATTTTTTGTTGTAATACATGGGTACTAGATAAAGCAAAGCAGATGTTTCAGGTTACGCGTTTGTCTCAATATATTCGAAATTGGTTAAAAAAATGTATTAAATATAGAAAGTGGGTCATTGTTTTTCCGTGAATCAACCAATCCAATTTAGATAAAAAAATTCACCCACCTAATGTGTTCAGTTATTCCGTCTTCACTTGACTTACTTATCTGTAAATAATAATAAGTTCAAGTAAATAAAATAAGAGTAGCATGGGCCCAAACTTATTATCGAGGTATATTCTTTGGCATTGTGGAACTTTCTGTTTTTGAAGTATAACACACAAGGTTGCTCATCCTCACCGCTTGTGCAATGTCCCAACCGCCGCGTTAGGCTAGGAGCTCCCGCAAAGTGAGGTGCACCTCAAGCAAGGGGGCATGCACACACGAAACACCTTTGCGTGGCAAGGAAAGTGTTGGGAAGAAGTGTGACAACGTGTTGGATGGGCACATCTCCGTGGAAGCATGTCGGTAAGAACATGTGGCACAGGTGAAGCATTCCAAGAGGTGCACATGCCCAACAAACAAGCGAGAAGGATGTTGGTTTGAAACCCATGCCATACTTGAAGTGCAAGTCAAGACTAAAGGCTCTTCGCCAAACTATTAAAGTTGGCTAAGAGATGTCGGTGAGAGCTCTTCGCCCTGGCGTTGGACAGAAAATATCATTATTGATGTAGAATGGTGCTGGTTGATTATCATGACATGAGAGGCATTCGTTATGAGATTCTCTGTCATGGTGAGATACCACAGAATAATAGGCCAAATCTGTATCATGCATGGAGCTCATTAACCTCATTGTACTCGAAGTCACTTTCCCCACCCCCTTTCAACTATCTATTCGACCACTCCTCTCTCATGTATATTACGACATCCTGGTTGGGATTGATAAGACATTGTCTTTTTTCATGCGTTCATGCTGGTTGAGCTGGTTAACATAAGACCAGCACATTCTAAAAAAAACCACTAAAAATTGTACCCATGGAGTCTATTTTCCTAATGGGTAGGCTACTCCATCATTTTGTAGAGCGTAGCACATCATGAAGATGCTTTCTCTGAGGTGATTTGCAATTTTCTCATGAATTTTGTGTAGATACATCAATTCACTCTGAATTTGTAACAGGTAAGCTACTCCATCATTTTGCAGAGCCTAGCACATCATGAATACACTTTCTCTGTTGCAATTTTCTCATCAATTTTGTGTATTTACAGCAATTCACTCTAAATTTGTAGTGGCGTTATATATGATTTTGCAGTTGGTTTATTATCCTTCATTATCCACTAACATAGTAGCTAATTACCTCTATGTATTTTCAACAAATTTACAGGTGTTTAGACTTACATCACGTGACCTCATGCTGAAAGTGGTGTTGTACCACATGAATAATTTATTTTTAAGCGGGAGCACTTCTCTACAAGGAATTAACTTTATGGCTGAATAAAGTGATTGTACAGTGTGTTGAAGGCTCTCATGGTGGCACTTAGGAAGGATACCTTCCCATTAGTCTATTTACCATCTCTATAGGGTGAGGAAGTTGCGGTCTTGATCAAAAAAGAAGGGTGAGGGAATGTCTGCTCTATGAAGGGGTAAATTTACAGTTTTGTAGCATATGCATCTATGTATTTTCCCATTATGCTGAAAAAAAACATAACTAATTACATATATGTATTTTCAACAATTTTACTAATTACATCTATTTATTTTCAACAAATTTACAGGTTTGAAGTAGATGCATCTATGTATTTTCACATTAAGTTGTAAAAAACATAAATCGACGCTGCCTATGGAGAAAATGCAGCATCTACCTTGAAGAAAGAATGCAACTTCCTCTTGAAGATGCACTCCAAATGGGTTCTATTACTACAAAAGCATGATGTTGGAGTTTGTGTTTCTTTAGCAGTGGAGATACAATACAGATCCATCGCCTAGTTCAATTACTGGAAAAGCACAATGCTAGATTTTGTGTTTCTTAAGCAGTGGAGATACGATATAGATGATTATGAATGTGCATTCTAAAATTTTGTAATGAAACCGGGAGGGATCGAAAGCTTCATGCTTTGTGAGGGCATTAAGTCTTCATAATTGTTTTGTGGCTGAGTCATCCAAGAAGCCTAATTCCCATGCACTGCATTCCGGGTATGATTTAATGTACAATTAAAGATGTTAAGACAGAGGAAAGGTGAGGTGATGGCACAAAGGACAGGCTAGGTAGACAACACTGCATTCCCGATACGAGGTGAGGCTCAAGATGATGCGATCCGTTGAGGACTTAATTCGAGGTGAGGTGATGCACCAAGGACTTAATTATTGCTGACGAAATTGCAGCGCCACCTTATGGGGCACCAAACTCGAGATTCACGCCATTTTTTTATAACCAATCACTTTGCAGATAAATAGATTTTAATACAATTTAGTTTAATAAATATAATTCGAACTATACAAAATTGTATAGTGAAAAAAAATCAAACCATACGTCCAAATTAATATATCTCAACAATTCATATATATCCTGCTACCGCAAGACATAAAAATTATATTGTATTTTATAAAAGGAAATACTTTTCACTAGAGTACAATAATATGTATTAGTTTTAGTTCAAGATCACCTTGATAAGCCTTGTCGATGGGTTTATAGTTTGAAAAGTTATGAAAAGTTATTTCATACACTATTTAGCACAAATCATTATTCTATATATATGCCCAAACAACATAGTGTAAAAAGGTACCAAGTAGTTCAACGATTACACTACTTTACTTTTATATATATGTGTGTGTGTGTGTGGGAAAATATTATAGCTTTAATTAATAAAAACCATATTGTTTATTTGATCACTAGATCAAATACATCAATACACTATGTCTTTTACTTTAGCCTGAAAGCAGTTGCTCAAAGACCTAAATCCAGTATATAAAATTCTATATTTTGTCAAAAAAAGAAACTCATACATTAATCAGATCATACCAACTACTGAAAACATCATATATAAACACTAAGTTCATCAAAATAAAAAGTCTCCAGAATATCTAGTGAAATAACAGCCAAAGGAGCCCGCGCATGGCTAGAATCGGTTGCGGCCAACCACCATGAGCATCTCCCACTTTTCGATGGGGCCAACCACCATGAGCAACCCTTTCTTTGATAGAACATCAGTAGCCGCATTAGCTTCTCTATAGATGTGTTGAAACGAGAGAAAGTTAAAATGGAGTCTAACTCTGCCAAGATCCTCGTAAAAAGGGAGAAGGGAGATATCTGCAGGAGGCTTTAAAGACTTGAGGTTTTCCATGACCAGCAAAGTGTCTCCGTGTACATGTACTTTGTCTAGTCCAAGCAAGAGACAGACGCAGAAGAAGGATGACAACTGTAAATTTTGTCTGGTTATTTGTAGAAATGGATGGAGAAAGAATTGGAGAAGTGAATGATACCCGAGCTCCTCCAACTCTAGGCCGTCCTTGGGAGGCACCATCTACAAAATCCCATAGAAAGGAGATATCCACAAAGGGATCCATGGAGACACAGACATTTTGGGGAGATACCTGCAAAGGAATGGCCTTGAATATGCCAAAATAGCGGCCAACATATACCTGAGCCGAGATAAGGGTGTCTTCAAATTGAAATGGTTAGTTGAGCATATATGTTTAGTTGAAATTGTTATTCTTTTTATAGATTTAAATCTTTTATAATATATATTTTATTGTAATTTGAATTTTTATTAGATATCTTTAATATATATCACTTATTGTCTTATTAAAGGAGTGAGGTATCATATATATGGGTATTAATGCCATGACGTGAATTATATACAGAGATCTTATTATAAACCACATTTTTAAAAATAATAAGCATCATTTTCGTACTTTGCATATTAACTAAAATTTAAAATTTAGCATATCGATATGCATTTGTAGTAAGATCAACTTTATTGAAACCATCACAATTTCCATGAACTTGAAGATTGGAAGTAATCTTTCAAGTAAATACAAGACATGCTTCATATTCTATCCAATAATCTTCCTTCAAGATAGAATATGTTTTTCGGAAATGCAACTTATTCACTTAATCATATTTATGATTATAAAAAGTACATCTAATTAGGATATTAAAACATTGATTAAAGTAAACATTATTTTTTATTTTTTTTTATTTGAGTTTTAATACAAATTTTAATGATAAATATTGCTAATTTTAAATTAGATTTGTTGTATCTAATTTCAATTTTGAGATATTAAGACTAATTATAAAAACTAAAGCTATTCTTAACAATGAAAACATAACATTCATGCACCACTATATCAGTTTACTAATTAATTATTAATATTAATACAAATTTTACTTTTGGTTCTTCACAATTTTCTACTAAGATTACTTTATAAATGTCAATTTTGGACTAGTTTAAGTACACTTCATGAAAGAAAAGAAAACCATCAACAATGAAAACACAACATTATTGATATTACATTGTATTTTTTTAATCTAAGTTATCTATATCATAATGCTTTAACGCTTTTGAAATGCAATGTAACTATTTCTATATAAAGCCACATAGACTAAATATTATGTAACACTTATTATAATAATAAGCATTTGGATTGTAATATATTAATCCATTGTAGTATATTAATCTTGATAGATTGAACCATCTTTCAAACAACAAAATTTAAAATTTATGTTGTAAGACAGTTGGTAATAAAATGGATTATATCCTCCAACATCAAGCATCCACAAAAACAACATTATTATGTCTTTAAAATATAGTTTTTGGTCAAGGACATTAATTCAACAGATAAGTGATTAAATTTTAACTGGACTATAGTTTTAACATTGTCATTTAAATTTTATATTTAAAGAAATTTTTAAAAACAAATTTACTTAAATTTTGATTGATTATTAGATGCCGACTTCTGCCTACTTTTGTGTTGCCCAACAGGCAGCAGGCAGACGTCAACTGATTTAAATGTAGTCAAAGTTTTCACACGATTCTAGGTTTGTTACACTTAGTTTCTTTTGAGTTGGGGGTCATCCAAGAAAGTTGAGGCTATAGTATGCAACGTCAGTTTATCATATGCCTTTGTTCATGACGTAGAGTTGACGAGTGGTTGCCATGCAGCTTAACATGTATCACTACCAAGGCATGTGGTTGAAAGAGTTGTCTAGTATGGAAACAATAACTAAGTTTTTCATCTCAAATAACTCAGATGGAAGCTCTCCAACGAGGGGCCTCTTTACTGTGAAATCTGAGACTCTGGATATAGTTGCTCAGATTCCTCCATCCTTGAGGAGGCATTATTTGTAGAGCCCAATTGAAACGCATGTAGAATGAGATATTTTTCAGCTAGCCCAGTTTGAAGAGTGCAAGATGAATGCTAGCACTCTCGGTGCATTTCAACGAGTTATCATAAATAACTCCACATTCAATACTGTAACAAACCAGAAATCTTCGAATTGATCACATGAAGATCCATGAAAGGGTGTGGAACCACATAGATCTGGATAATTCTGAGTCACATTCAAGTCAGTTCCTACCAAAGAACCCAATACTGAAAACAAGGCTTATTTCATTGATTGAAGCATTTGAGCAGAATTTGTTGAATCCTGAGCTCTACAACTGTCAAACCCAAGACATAGAACACATAACATAGTAAGAAAATCGGGAAGAGATGTACATCCCCATGATTTGTCCATTTGAATTTGTACTATGTGAAGAACTTAGACAAGTTATTTCCAAGCAAAATGTCTAAGTTGGTTTGTTTATGTTATGGTATAAACCAACCTACTATAACCATGATATCTGCATGAAGGATTCCACGCACGAGAGAGAAGTGGGAGTTTAATGAGAGTATAGGAATGGAAATCATGGCATCTATCGCAAGGATATCTTGGTCCTCTATTAATCGTTTCAGAATCCCACTGGGCTCTCTAACCAGTGGTCTATAAATAAGGGCTCTTCTTTGTATTGTTTTTTCGTTGATGCTAAATCACTTTGATTTATGGTTAACGTGTATTAATAATTAGGGTTTGAGTCTTTTTCTTGGCTAAATAATCAAATCTCTGGCTATATAAACACTTCTATAAATTTCTATCATTTTAAAAAATTGCATTTCTATAAATGCCTTTCGTCTATAAGTTTTTGATACATCAAGAAAATGATAAATCTGTAGACATACAAACTTAAGTTTTTAAATCTTTAAAGCGTTTAAACTTCCATGAGTTTCATCTTTTTAAAAGTTCAAATTAAATTTTTTATCATTATATTGTTGACTTCAATTACCCACCTCGTACATCGATATGAAAGTTGTTGATTGTAGATTACACACAAAAATCGGTCCTATTTTTTGACACAAAAATCGGTCATAACGAATTTCTCGTGATCTATGAAGATGAAAAACCTAATGGGTTATATAGCTGCTCGAGATTACAAATTTAATGGTACGTGAGCATATGTTAATCCTATGCTGGAAAATATTTTATATGCTAAAGAACTCGCCTCGCAACTCAAGGGAGAAATATGCTTCTATACTCGTGTTTCCCCTTTAGATCTATTGGGAATCTGAAACAATTTCACTTTTCATTTTTGGGGTGTATACCTTGTGCAAATAATAAATGCAAATGTAACATCAAACGACATTTATTGGGAATTGTGAGAACAATAACAAGAGGTCACAATGAAGTTATTATATGTAATAATAATAAATCTTCCCTGCTAATTATGGGCTTTCGATTTGAAAGGAAGTTTGGTTGTCTCTCGTTTGTATTGTCTGGTTCCCATAGATTAAGTTTTCTTCCTTGCCTCAAAATCACTGAAGACCCTACCTCAGGTTGGATGTTCACTCATTTTAGAGATTTCTTCTTTGAGATGCATGAACAAGTAAAAAAATCAAAATTTTCATATACTTTTGTATGAATGCATCCATTGTAACTCCGAAAGAACTAATCAACTTTCCCCTATTTAAAAATTTTGAAGTATAGTTGAGAATAAAGAGGTTTTATCTTTCATTTTACATAAAGGAGGTGACACCAGATTGGGCTGATTGATTTTAATGGATTACCAACATGCATCTTTAATGGATTGTTATGTTCATCCAAGTGTGGCGGGTGTATCTATAAAATATTTTGCAGACTGTAATAAAACTTCATGTTCTATTTTGGTCAATGACCCATCCCAAGTTGTTGAGCTATGGAGGATCAACGAAGCTATGATTGGACATTCCATATATCCAAATTCATGACTCTAAAGTACTGTGTACAAATAAATCTTTTCTACATGGAGTAATAGATGAATTTGATAATAAGAAAACGTTGTATACCCCACCATTTTCATTGTCATGTAGATACTCCATAAAGATCATAGTAAATTGCAACATGTTAATTATGTATTAGTAAATATTAATCATTATGCATCCAAAGAAAATATTGAATGATTGACATAAGGGTAAAAGTCGCCATAGTTTGTCTCGAAATTAAAAGACGACACAATGGTAAAAGTTGCCCCAGTTTGTCCCAGATTTTTAGACACACTACAAGGATGAATTTGTATACACACAAACAATATTGCGAGGACGGGACATAAAAATTAAGAACCTGAGCTCCTGGTCTCGTCAAAAGGATCTTATTACATATATTGGAATTTTTTGAGAAGCATGTAATCACTAAAATTATAGAATTAAACATACCAAATTACAAGTAGATTGAAAAAACTTTTGACACAAAACAATTTAACATAATAACTTATTGTTCATGTTTTTCAAACTTGGTTGACAATTATATCATCATGATTTGTAACCCATAACCAATAAAACTCATTATGCAACAACTATGTCCATCAGATTAAAAGATTGCAAGTTGAAAATGACCAGCGCAATACTTAACCCTATGTCTATGTTCTCCATGTATGTGAAAGGGCTCTTCTTGCTAGCCACAATAAAGCTCAGTGCATTGGTATAAATCCTAACAAGTTCATGCATCATCTTATAAATAGGATAACCTCAAAGATACATTGGATACATTAGAGTGACCCTAATATTTTTATAAACATCCACAGAGGACACCATCCAGCCTAAAATTAATGACCCTTTAATACAAATGGTCGTGACATGCAAGCCCATCATAAATTCTTACTAGCAAAACTGGGCTCACACATTAACTAATAAAACATAAAAGAGAAATCGACATCTAGGACCGGGTTAAAATGGAATATTTACATCATAGGGAATATGATAGTTGAGAGCATTTTTAATTGTCATCTTAGAACTTATCATGTCACTAATTTGAATGGCCATATTTTTATGTTTGTATGGACAATTGTTGGTTTGCTTTCATATTCCTCTGTTTCAAAATGCATCTTATATTGCATTACTAGATATAAATGTACACCAAGAATGATTCATCAAGTGTAGAAAACAACTCCTTCAACAATTGTTTCCATTGTAAAAAAATCATACCCATAGCTGACCATAAAGCTTGTGACAATGTGGAATGTGGTTCTTGTTATTAAATTCTTTAAGCATTGGGAGATCAAGCGAAGTTAAATTTTATGACATCATTATTGAGAACCGAGGCATGGCAGATGATGCAACTATTGTTTCAACCTTGCCTTGTCATATTTTTCAACATACATGACTTAACTTCTTAAAAAAAATTTGTAATTAATAATAAGACGATTCAATGATAGATGAGAATTTTTACTACTAAAAAAATGAGTTATTATGAAGATACATTAGTAATAATACAATACAATAATAGATGGTATAGAATTTTAATTATTAAAAAAAATGAGTCATTATGAAGATTTGTTATTGAAACTCAAAGTAAGTATTAATAGACACTTGGCTATTTGTAAAAAAATGAAAAAAATGAAAATCATTTCTGAAAAATTATATTTAAAAGCAGATAAAAATAGTCATTTCACACATTTTCACCAATAAAAAAACATAGTTTATATTTTTAAAAATTTAAAAAACAATTTTTAATATTTATAAAAATTAATTTAATATTTATTTCTTGCACAACCTTACAAAACTTTGTACAAGTTTTTGAATAAATTACAAACTAATTAAAAGTCAGCTTAAGTTGACTACAAACTAATTGTAATATACCTAGGTATAAAAACATGCCTGGACTAAATTAAGTGTTATGTGTGGAATATATGAAGTGTTGAGTTTGACTGTATACAATGTTTATTCCTCTTCCAAGTGCATATTCTATCATTTTCCCATATAATATTAATTATGTTTGGGCATTTTCCCAAGAATGGGTAAATTATGTTTGGATCTGTAATATGGTTTCCCCATATTCTGTTAGTCGAATTATCATAAATATATGTGCAAAAATTTCCCACATTTCCAAGCTACTATTTGACTAGTTTTCATGTATTGGCTTCCATTTCGATGAAGATATGTATCTGATATGTATTAAGGAATTATTATGATGTTAGATGATGTTGATAAATATATTTGTATGTTGTACATGGTCTCCATTCCTTGTGCTCTATTATGAAACATTTCATTCACTTTGTATGAGTCAAAATGGCGTTATCAATGTCATTTCCCCTTAAGTAATTTCACTGAAAGTTATCAAATGAATGTGGAACTCTATAAACTGATTGTACAACTAATAACCATGTATAATGACAATAAATTAGGTCTTATATAAGTCCCCATACTATTATTACAAATTTGAGAGGGTCGTACATGAATTGGGAAGCCCATTTTTCCTACACCCTAGGGGGGATTTCATCACAATTTCCTAGAAATTTTGCCCTTTTTGTCATCAGCCCCGAACAAAGTTGCAGAGGTCCAAAGTCATTCCTAAAGTGATAAGAGATTCTGTTGAGAGGTATTAAGACTCATCATATCAGTCCATCTCAAATTCGGGACCATTTTATGTCATTTGGAACCTCTAGAGTCAAGACTAGTTAATCCCGAATTCGCCCAAATTGTGCTTTTATTTAGAAATTTCAAGTTGAGTCATTACAATTATATTGTATTATCCTTGTTGTAATCCAGGTTATTGCGCTGAGAGGTGCTCTACAGCCTAGTATGGGGGAGATCTTGTAAAGTGATGTAACATTTATAACACCTCGGCAAAAAATAATAGTGATAGTAAATATTATGGGAGAGATCTTGTAATGTGATGTAACGTTAGTAACTTTTGTAACATGTAGGCAAAAAATAATAGTGATAGTGAATATTATGGGAAAGATTTTGTAACACAAAATAAAAAATAATATCTAATAAAAAATAAATTTTCTAATAGGCCAAAATAAATGATGGCCACAAAAACAATCTAATATGGGGGAGATTTTGTAATCTTCCTACCTAACAAAACAATAAAAAAGTAAAAATTTAATTATCCGTAAAAAAAATATGTGGGTCAAGAAAAAACACAAAATTGAATTATTCGCAAAAGAATGTTGGCCTTGCACATGGTTTTAAAACCATGTGTAAGGCATTCTAAACAATCCATGGTTTTATTGTACATTGTTTAGGAGGCTTTGCACATGGTTTTTAAACCATGTGCAAGGCCTCCTAAAAAACCCATGGTTTTATTGTACATGGTTTAGGAGGGCCTTGCAAATGGTTTTAAGACTGTGTGCAAGGCCTCCTAAACAACCCATGATTGTAGGAGGGCCTTGCATATGGTTTTAAAACCATGAGTGGGGAAATGATGCAATGTTCGTTCATAACAAAATACAAAATAATAAAAAATATTATGTGTGGGCCATAAATAATATTAAATATTAAAACAATAAAATTATATGTGCACCTTAAATAAAAAGATGTGTATTTTGATTTGAATCAAATCAATGGATACCTAAGATTGAGAGATTTGATCCATCTCGACGCTTGATAAAGCCTAGGATTTGGATCTACTCTGGTATTGTAATCAATTATGCATTGACCATGCATAAATTATTTTTTACCTAAAATATATTTTACATTCAAAAAATTCAACTCTATATTTTATTATATTGAATTTTTTAATATTTATTAGAGTTGATTTATCTCAGATTTTATTGATTAAGTTTTTATTTTGAAATCATTAAAATGTCCTAACAAATCCTAATAAAAGCAAACCATTAACTCCATCTCTAATTATTTAATTACACATGGCAAAAAAAACAATATCGTATTATCTTTAATTAAATGACGAGAAATTATTCTAAGTTCCTATCCAAATTGTAGAAAACGTCATTTATTTAATTATAAAAGTGTTTTCGTTCACTTTCTGATATAAGTTAGCCGAAGTTGTGTTAATATATTCATTTCCTACTTGAATAAAGTACATAAAGTAGTATAAAAACAAGAGCTACGAGGTGGCAATGTCATGCGGCATTGGAAATTATTTTTTGTTTTTATTTTTTTAGGTTGGGGCGGGTTTTATAGGCCAGTTTATTATACTGAAATAATAGAAAGGGAGGGAGTGAGTTGACATGGAAAGAATTCAAATAGTGAAATTGATTATTAAGCTTAAAACTGCAAGATTGGAACAAATACCAATATAAGAGCGCTTACTTTTTTTATTGGGGCGTGCTTTCTCCTTATGGCGGCATTAAGTTGTAGTGAGTGCTCCTCATTTTTTGTTATAATGCATGGGTACCAGATAAAGCAAAGCATATGTTTCAGGTTATGCATTTGTCTCAATATATTCGAAATTAGGTAAAAAAACGTATTAAATATGGAAAGTGGGTCATTGTTTTTCCGCGAATCAGCCTATCCAATTTAGATAAAAAAATTCACCCACCTAATGTGTTCGGTTATTCCGCCTTTTCACTAGACTTACTTATCTGTAAATAATAATAAGTGCAAGTAAATAAAATTAAAAGTTGTATGGGCCCAAACTTATTATCGATGTATATTCTTTGGCATTGTGGAACTTCCTGTTTTCTAAGTATAACGCACAAGGTTGCTCATCTTCATCGCTTGTGCAATGTCCCAACCATCGCGTGAGGCTAGGAGCTCCCGCGAAGTGAGGTGCAGCTCGAGCAAGGGGGCATGCACACACGAAACACCTTTGCGTGGCAAGGAAAGTGTTGGGAAGAAGTGTGATAGTGTGTTGGATGGGCACGTCTCTGCAGAAGCATGTCAGTAAGAACATGTGGCACAGGTGAAGCATTCCAAGAGGTGCACGTGCCCAACAGACAAGCGAGAAGGCTGTCGGTTTGAAACCCATGCCATACTTGAAGCACAAGTCAAGACTGAAGGCTCTTCACCGAACTATCAAAGTTGGGTAAGAGATGTCGGTGAGAGCTCTTCGCCTTGGCGTTGGATAGAAAATATCATTATTGATGTAGAATGGTGTTGGTTGATTATCATGACATGAGAGGCATTCATTACGAGATTCTCTGTCATGGTGAGCTAACAAATAATAATAGGCCAACTCTGTATCATGCATGGAGCTCTTTAACCTCATTGTACTCGAAGTCACTCTCCCCACCCCCTTTCAGCTATTTATTCGACCACTCCTCTCTCATGTATATTACGACATCCTGGTTGGGATTGATAAGACATTGTCTTTTTTCACGCGTTCATGCTGGTTGATATGGTTAACATAATACCATCACATTCTAAAAAAAAAACCATTGAAAATTGTACCCAAGGAGTTTATTTTCCTAATGGGCAGGCTACTCCATCATTTTGTAGAGCGTAGCACATCATGAACATGCTTTCTCTGAGGTGATTCGCAATTTTCTCATGAATTTTGTGTAGTTACATCAATTCGCTCTGAATTTGTAACAGGTAAGCTATTCCATCATTTTGCAGAGCCTAGCACATCATGAATACACTTTCTCTATTGCAATTTTCTCATCAAATTTGTATATTTACTCTGAATTTGTAGTGGCATTATATATGATTTTGCAGTTGGTTTATTATCTTGCATTATCCACTAACATAGTAGCTAATTACCTCTATGTGTTTTCAACAAATTTACAGGCATTCAGACTTACATCGCGTGACATCATGCTGAAAGTGGTGTTGTACCACATGAATAATTTATTTTTAAGCGGGAGCACTTCTCTACAAGGAATTAACTTTATGGCTCAATAAAGTGATTATGCAGTGTGTTGCAGGCTCTGATGGCGGCACTTAGGAAGGATACCTTCCCACTAGTCTATTTACCATCTCGATAGGGTGAGGAATTTGTGGTCTTGATAAAAAAAGAAGGGTGAGGGAACGTCTGCTCTACGAAGGGGTAATTTACAGGTTTGAAGCAGATGCATTTTTTTATTTTCCGATTATGTTGAAAAAAACATAACTAATTACATCTATGTATTTTCAACAATTTTAGTAATTACATCTATGTATTTTCAACAAATTTATAGGTTTGAAGTAGATGCATCTATGTATTTTCACATTAAGTTGTAAAAAACATAAATCGACACTGCCTATGGAGAAAATGCAGCATCTACCTTGAAGAAAGAACGTAACTTCCTCTTGAAGATGCACTCCAAATGGGTTCAATTACTACAAAAGCACGATGCTATAGTTTGTGTTTCTTTAGCAGTGGAGATACGATACAGATGCAGTCGCCCGGTTCAATTACTGCAAAAGCAAAATGCTAGATTTTGTATTTCTTAAGCAGTGGAGATACGATACAGATGATTATGAATGTGTAATCTAAAATTTTATAATGAAACCAGGAGGGATCGAAAGCTCCGTGCTTCGTGAGGGAATTAAGTCTTCATAATTGTTCTGTGGCTAAGTCATCCAAGTAGCCTAATTCCCATACATTGCATTTTGGGTATGATTTAATGTACAATTAAAGATGTCAAGACAGAGGACAGGTGAGGTGATGGCACAAAGGACAGGCCAGGTAGACAACGCTGCATTCCTGATATGAGGTGAGGTTCAAGATGATGCGATGCGATGAGGACTTAATTCGAGGTGAGGTGATGCGCCGAGGACTTAATTATTGTTGACGACATTGCGTCGCCACCTTATGGGGACCAAAATCAAGATTCACACCATTTTTTTATAACCAATCACTTTGCAGATAAATAGATTTTAATACAATTTAGTTTAATAAATATAATTCGAACTATATGATGGCCTCCTATTTTGCTTGTTCAGCACTATATTTTCTAGTTAAAAGTTCCATGAAATCAAGTAATATTCAGCTTTATCTAGTTATGTTTTATGCTTGGATATGCCTTTTCAAGAGCTACATTGCAAGGTGCTTTAGCAGGTGATTTTTTTGATATTTTTCATTGTTTATTTATCATTTTGTTTGGTTTTAATTCATCCAATAAAACTTTAGTTTTTATTTAAAAGAGTGGTCAATTGATAAGTCTTCATTGTTCACGCAGTGGTCTTTTGGTTGTTCGACCCAACGCTTGTCTCGACACTTAAACGAATATATGTTGACTGAAGCAGAGATTTGGGGGATTTTATTGCCAAAGATGATGCCTTGTTTGATTTCCAATCGCTTCCAGGATGCAGGTGAAGTTACCCATTGCTGTGTTGTAGCTGTCATTCGCTCAAGGAATCGTTGCCCTCAATCTTCAGCAACCCATGGATTCCAGGAAGTTCGAATCCAATCTTTTGGTTCATGTATGCATTATTGATCAGGATAGTGTAGATTTGTTAGGATGAGGTTGATCCTTGCTTAAAGGTCGATTCATTTTGTATTTCAAGTATAAAAATGTAACTCTGAAACCCTAAAGAGGAGGAGAAAAGATACTGTAAACTCCGCTTTTCATTAATATATCAACAGCTGCGTTTGTCTTCTTAAGGCTTTAATTTCAGACTAGTAGGCGTTGAAGGCAGGGCCCACCTTCAACTCTGATCATCTGTGTATATCATTGTTTTCTTTTGTTGTAGGTAAAGTTATATTACATATTTTGAGACTGTTTTCGTGAATGTATGCCAATAGTTTTATTCACTTGTGATTTGGGAATGAGATGCGTGCTTACATGAAACTAGTCGATGTCATTACAATATGTGTGATGAGTTTGATTGTATTCAGTTTGGCTTGTAGGATCAATTTAGCAGAGGAGTGAGAGTGGATTTGAATTTCAGACTTCTTTTATTTCTAGAGTGATACCGATTATTAGATGGTTACAATCCTTGTCTAGAATCCTTTTAGGTTATAGAGTTTACAAGGTTTTGGAGTATTTTAAAGGATTGTATTGTGTTGTTCTTAAAGAATTTGAAAGAACTTGCGGTATTTATTGAATTCACAGAGGTTTTGGATATTTTAGTTTATAGAATTTCTAGGGTTTTCCAGATAGCATTTCAAATTGGATATATAGGGATTGGAGTTATGCTTTTGTTTACTTCATGATATTGAATGAAATTAAGGAAAAGAATCATAGTTCATTAATAGGTGACAGCATTGTTTTCTAGGGTTTGAATATTAGTCTTGTAGGACATGCAAATGAGAGTGAAGTGTGTATTTTCTGAAAAATTCCAATATATTTTTTGTGTGCATAGAACACAGGTAGAGTGTATTTGTTGTTAACAGAAAGACATATTTCATTCTAGTAATTGTTTGTGAATGATTTAGGGTTAAGAAGAGACATCATAAGATTCTTTATGAGTGATGATTGCAGTCTTAGATGTAATATTAGAAAGGTATAAAACCATTAAGATTGATCCAGAGTATTCATTTTGTAGGAAAGTTGGAAATTAGGGTTTTCCCTTAATAAATTATTTACTTGCTTGGTTGCTTGTTTTGAAGAATAGATCGATAATTAGCATAGCTTAAGGTTGCTATAGATTACATTGGATTTGACAGTTTTGTAGACTGTAAGACAGGGATCAGCAAGCTGATTCCCTTTCCTTAGGGCAAACCTAATAACTCTTGGCATTGATTGTTCAATGGAGTAGGAATTCCATAGATTACATTCTGTTCTTTGTTTTTAAGCAAATTAAAATTACCCTAGGTATGAGCATTGAAACCACTTTTCCCTGCACATATGGTGTAGTGACTCAAAGTTTACATGTCCTGGCTGACAATTAAATTAAGGTAAATTAAATAACAATAATTTTACCCAACACTATACAAAATTGTATAGTGAAAAAAATCAAAACGTACGACCGGATTAATATATCTCAACAAGAGCCACGTGGTGGCAATGTTCCCAACATTGTCACTTGCTATGTGGACGATCTATTTGTATGTAGTTTTTGAAAATTGATGCATTTGAAGATGAATGGTTGTCGACATCACATCCTGGGGTTGAAGAAGGTCCCAAGGGTTCGATTGTTCATCGATTTAAGTGGTACGTGAGTTGGGTTTAGAACTTCGCGAGACAGTTCGGTTCCTATCTACTGCTGGCGTTGAAGGGAGAACTGTTCCAATGATACGAGTAACTCACAAATTTCGCGTTATTTATCATATTACGTCATTTATAATAAAAACTAGGTAAATAGGTTCACTGACTTTGTTCCACCTCAAATCGCCTATATATTTAGTTCATTTTCCATTGGGTCGCTTGCTTTCATTTTCCAGGAAGCTTCCCTTCTTTTTAGTATGGGCAGGGGCAAAAAAACTAAAAACTAGTCCGGTTAAGATTCTAAGAAGTAGCACTCTATTAGCCAACAGGTGAGTGGATATCTCACATCAAATCTTTGGCACAACAGCATATTCTACAGAATTCTCAGATTAGATTATTTGGGGTGATTTGACGAGACTCAAATTAGATTATTTGTGGTGATTTGACGAGACTTTGCAGAGTGTTGAATTTTAATAAGAGGCGGCTACTGAGATCGAAGAGTGATACACATATGCATGCACACACAGTATAATATTATACATGGGACTCTAAAGTTGGTATGGCTGGAACGGTATACGGACTCAGCCATAGAATGGCTCGCCATTGCTTTACAATGGCAGTGTGGCAATTGACATGCCCGTCACTTGAAGTGTGTCTTGGGCCTTGGGTAAGGAATTCTCTTTCCAAAACATGCCAATGCTTGTAAGAAGATTATCGCTGTGAAGAGAGTATGGAGCCCTCTAACTTCCATATCCACCAAAAACGATACTTTGGGAAAAGCTTTCTTGGAGACGAAGAGGAAAATATTTCTTCGTTTCATTTATCTCTTAATCTCATACTCTCATGTTCGATATGCCTCCAAAAAGAGAGGATATTGAATTAATCTTTAAGGTACCATATATTTAACAAATGTGCTTATGTATTTGCAGGCTAAACTGCAAAGAGGGTAACATCTACATGAAAGAAGTGGGATGCAGAAACAAGTAGAGTTAGGGTTTCCTCATTCAGGTTAGAATTTCCAAATTTGCCATGCACCCTAGCACATGAGTAATGCATATTAATGGAGTGGGCACAAGAATGCCTAGGTGTTAGCACATGGACTGATGGATTAAATGGAGATTGATGAAAAATGAATTTTTCCAAAATAAATCTGTCTTAGATTCTAGTTTCAATCTTTGGAAACACTCAAATTAATTTTAAATCCTCAATGTCATTAAATAGTATCGATGAGGTGTTGAACACTCATTCCATCTAGAAAATGACAATTTAAAAGCAATGATTTAAAATACATAGCATAGGAATACATGAAGGACTCCTATATAATCCCATCTCAAATGTTTAATGAATAAGCACTAAATTAGGAATAATTATATCGATAGAAACTTTTATTTAATAATCCAAAATACAAAATTAAAAAATGTTTTCAGAATGGCTAAAGAAATATAAATCATTATATCAATCTAAGCAAGTTGTTGTCATGTGATATAAATCATTATATCAATAAAGGTATGTTGCTGACAATGAATGATACGTGTGATTGGAATATTTATGTCTTAAGTTTTTTTATTATACTCTCGATTTTTTGGATTTATTTGTTTTTTAATTGTGTACATTATCCATGTTTGATGAACGACAGTTGGATTTGAAGCAATTCCACTCCAATGAAAATTCATAAAGATTCAATGTTGTAGGAGCGTCGTCTTGCTAACCTAATATCATTGAAAATCTTATGGCCGACCTCAATGCAACTCTTGTGTTTTTTAGTCCACGAATTGAGAAAATGGCAATCCATCATCACCGGGTTAACTATGTTAACTGCAACAACAAAATTGTGAAGACATGTCATGTTTGTTGATTACATCATTTGGATGGTGTACCAATCCACCCACGAATGGAAAAAACGTCGACCCGTCATCACGTGTTAACTCTGTTAACTGCAGTCCACAAATTTGCAGAGTGTATGGCAATCTGTCCTCAAGAAAACTTCAAAGGTTTTTTTTGTTGTTGAAGATTTCCAAAATAATAATATATTTACATGTGTAATATGCAACTCGAACAAAAACTGAATCCTAGTCCACAGTCCATCCATAGCAACGTATAAGATGCAAAGATGAATATATGATATGCCTACCTCACCAATAGGGATGCCATTTCGATACATTGCAAGTACAATGGATTAGAGTACAAATCGTGCTGAATAGAATATAATTTAGACTTTTTGGATTTATTTGACATGAGATAGGACTCAATCATAATTTAAAAAATCACCACAAAATCACTAGGTTAAGATGAACCTTACTATGTTTTATTTGTTTGTAGAGAATTCCATGAAATAATTTATGTTGCCATTGCTAGGTTTTTAAATAGGTTAAGCATAGGAATATACCTGAAGTAGTTTTGAACGAATCTTCTTAAAGTCTCTTTGGGGTAGATCCTTGTAACTAGGAGAATCCGAAACATAACTGATAGTATAATGGATGATACCAATGAAATCAAACGATCCCCTCAACTTTTCAGATTCTTGTTTGGTGAAAAAAGGCAATCTCGGGCCTACAATATCCTTCATGCAAGAAGGGTAATCTCCATAAATAACAGGTTCTATGAACCTGCTCAAAGAACGAATTCACACTTCTTAGTAATGAAATTTAGTGAGAGAAACGATGAGTGAATCTATAGTCATTTTTTGTTTTTGCTCGTTCTACCATTACCATCCATTCATGAAATCTAAGATCCTTTGAGTCGCAGCTATTTCTTCTGATTAGCTTGTCATGGGTACATAACACTAGGAATAGATCGAGATGCCGATGGGGCCCTTCTGCTTCTTCTGCAAATGTTTCAAAAGCTGTTAAACGAAATCAAAGCATAAGTGTGATACTTAAAACTCGCTTGTAAAGTCCCCATTAACTTGAGTGGCAATTAGTAGGACATTAAAAGGTTTATGCTAGCTAATGTATATAGGACTGATCAGAGATCAATGTTGTAATGAAAATATGGAAGAACTAACTGAATATAGGAAATCATCAGATGGCATCAAGCAAAGGTGAAATATAGGACCTGGAACTGGAACTTCTCCCTGTAAATCTCTACAGTCGCTGCATGGGATAACAAAACATGATGACCTGTTATTTCCACTGGATGATCCAGTGTTTCAGAATGTGCTGCTAAAGATTGAACTTCCTTTAGGCCATTCTTATGCCTAAACAAAAACCAAATTCAAAGGGTATTTAACAAGTACCTGGAGTTAGTAACTCTTGCAGATTGTGCCTTGAAGATCGAATTCCGGCCGATAGATTACTAAAGATCATGCAGGGAGAGATGCAAATTCAAACAATATGGGGTTATGGGGTTTTTGAAAGAAGGAAACCATGGCTCATAAAGGAGGACAGGGCACTAAAGGGATTTGCAATTGAAGCACTGGCGGCAGTGAGGGAAAATGCTTAACTAGTGCCAGACCAGTCTAAATGTAGTTCAAGCAATCCATTTTATAACATGGAGATTTGGAGTGATCATGGCAACAAGAAGAACAAGAAGGGCATGCATGGCATGTATAGCGTAATCGTGGCAACAAGAAGGGCAGTTAGAACCTTACCTGATCGCCACCTTAACATTGTGTGCAAAGCCGCAACCCAGAATGACAGCACAGTCGAGGATGTCAATAGTCAGACCATGTCAGAAGATGTTAGTTGTAGAAAATAAAAAGTTGTTTCCGCAATAAAAGGTTGTGGCATAAAAACTTTATGCAAAGTGGAAAAAACTATAGCATAAAAAACTGAAATTTTAAGTGCACAAATTACTAAATATTGTCGATTATATAATTCCCTGCACTTACGTCATCATGCCGTCGGGTCTTGGGGCACAAAGACCCAAGCAAACGTCACCTGAAAAAGACCAATAGAAATTAAGTTAAATCAATATTTAAATAATTAAAAAAATAAAATTTAATGAAACTATATTAAAAACTTTTGAAAACTAGAAAATTTAAATATGCATGTCGAGTTAATTGCATAAGCGATTCATATATATTCCCTATCGGGAACATAACAATTCATATATATCCTGCTACCGCAGGACATAAAAATTATATTGTATTTTATAAAAGGAAATACGTTTCACTAGAGTGCGATAATATGTATTAGTTTTAGTTCAAGATCACCTTGATAAGCCTTGTCGATGGGTTTATAGTTTGAAAAGTTATGAAAAGTTATTTCATACACTATTTAGCACAAATCATTATTCTATATATATGCCCAAACAACATAGTGTAAAAAGGTACCAAGTAGTTCAACGATTACACTACTTTACTTTTATATATATGTGTGTGTGTGTGTGGGAAAATATTATAGCTTTAATTAATAAAAACCATATTGTTTATTTGATCACTAGATCAAATACATCAATACACTATGTCTTTTACTTTAGCCTGAAAGCAGTTGCTACAAGACCTAAATCCAGTATATAAAATTCTATATTTTGTCAAAAAAAGAAACTCATACATTAATCAGATCATACCAACTATGAAAACATCATATATAAACACTAAGTTCATCAAAATAAAAAGTCTCCATAATAGCTAGTGAAATAATAGCCAAAGGAGCCAGCGCATGGCTAAAATCGGTTGTGGCCCAGAGAGGTCAAGTGACCATCTACCATCTCCCACTTTTTGATGGGGCCAACCACCATGAGCAACCCTTTCTTTGATAGAACATTAGTAGCCGCATTAGCTTCTCTATAGATGTGTTGAAATGAGAGAAAGTTAAAATGAAGTCTAACTCTGGCAAGATCCTCGTAAAAAGAGAGAAGGGAGATATCCGCAGGAGGCTTTAAAGACTTGAGGTTTTCCATGACCAGCAAAGTGTCCCTATGTACATGTACTCTGTCCAGTCCACGCGAGAGAGAGACGCAGAAGAATGACAACAACTACAGATTTTATCTATTTGTAGCATCCCCTAGGCCAACCGTAAAATGGATGGAGAAAGAATTGGAGAAGTGAATGATACCCCGAGCTCCTCCAACTCTAGGCCGTCCTTGGGAGGCACCATCTACAAAATCCCACAGAAAGGAGATATCCACAAAGGGATCCATGGAGACACGGACATTTTGGGGAGATACCTGCAAAGGAATGGCCTTAAATATGCCAAAATAGTGGCCAACATATACCTAAGCCGAGATAATGGTGTCTTCAAATTGAAATTGTTAGTTGAGCATATATGTTTAGTTGAAATTGTTATTCTTTTTATAGATTTAAATCTTTTTATAATATATATTTTATTGTAATTTGAATTCAAATTGAAATTGTTAGTTGAGAATATATGTTTAGTTGAAATTGCTATTCTTTTTATAGATTTAAATCTTTTTATAATAAATATTTTATTGTAATTTGAATTTTTATTAGATATCTTTAATATATCACTTATTGTCTTATTAAAGGAGTGAGGTATCATATATGAGTATTAATGTTGCCATGACGTGAATTATATGCAAAGATCTTATTATAAACCACATTTTTAAAAATAATAAGCATCATTTTCGTACTTTGCATATTAACTAAAATTTAAAATTTAGCATATCAACTTAATTGAAACCATCACAATTTTCATGAACTTGAAGATTGGAAGTAATCTTTCAAGTAAATGCAAGACATGCTTCATATTTTATCCAATAATCTTCCTTCAAGATACAATATGTTTATTGGAAATGCAACTTATTCACTTAATCATATTTATAATGATTATAAAAAGTACATCTAATTAGGATATTAAAACATTGACTAAAAAGTTAACATTATTTTTTATTTTTTTATTTGAGTTTTAATACAAATTTTGATGATAAATATTGCCAATTTTAAATTAGATTTGTTGTATCTAATTTCAATTTTGAGATATTAATACTAATTATAAAAACTAAAGCTATCCTTAACAATGAAAACATAACATTCATGCACTACTATATCAGTTTACTAATTAATTTTTAATATTAATACAAATTTTACTTTTGGTTCTTCACAATTTTCTACTAAGATTACTTTATAAATGTCAATTTTGGACTAGTTTGAGTACACTTAATGAAAGAAAATAACAGTTGGTGGTGGGGTATGGTTAAGATGCCCCCTAAGTTGGAAGGTCGTTGGTTCTAATCCCGTCGGATGCCAAAAAATCCAACCATGTTAAGGGTTGGTGTGGTCCAGGCCGAGTGCGATCCCCGGGTGATTTTGACGGCTTAGATTGTCCTGGTTCGTGGTTACTTAGCCAATGGCAACCCTATTAGTCAGGGGGGTTCCACCACTTTGCCAACAAAAAAACCAATGAAAACACAACATTATTGATATTACATTGTATTTATTTTAATCTAAGTTATCTATATCATAATGCTTTAACGCTTTTGAAATGCAACGTAACTATATCTATATCTATATCTATATCATAATGCTTTAACGCTTTTGAAATGAAATGTAACTATTTCTATATAAAGCCATAGAGACTAACTACTATGTAACACTTATTATAATAATAAGCATTTGGATTGTAATATAGTAATCCACTGTAGTATATTAATATTGATAGATTGAACCATCTTTCAAACAACTAAATTTAAAATTTATGTTGTAAGACACTTGGTAATAAAATGGATTATATCCTCCAACATCATGCATCCACGAAAATAACATTATTATGTCTTTAAAATATAGTTTTTGGTCAAGGACATTAATTCAACAGATAAGTGATTAAATTTTAATTGGACTATAGTTTTAACATTGTCATTTAAATTTTATATTTAAAGCAATTTTTAAAAACAAATTTATTTAAATTGTGATTGATTATTAGATACTGACTTTTGCTTACTTTTGTGTTGCCCAACAGGCAGCAGGCAGACGCTAGCTGATTTAAATGTAGTCAAAGCTTTCACATGATTCTAGGTTTGTTGCACTTAGTTTCTTTCGAGTTGGGGGTCACCCAAGAAAGTTGAGGCTGCAGTATGCAACGTCAGTTTATCATATGCCTTTGTTCATGACATAGAGTTGACAGGTGGTTTCCATCCAGCTTAACATGTATCACTCCCAAGGCATGTGGTTGAAAGAGTTGTCTAGTATGGAAACAATAACTAAGTTTTTCATCTCAAATGACTCGGATGGAAGCTCTCCAATGAGGGGCCTCTTTACTGCGAAATCTGAGACTCTGGATATAGTTGGTTAGATTCCTCCATCCTTGAGAAGGGATTATTTGTAGAGCCCAATTGAAATGCATGTAGAATGAGAGATTTTTCAGCTAGCCCAGTTTGAATAGTGCAAGATGAATGCTAGCACTCTCGGTGCATTTCAACGAGTTAACATAAATAACCCCAAATTCAATACCATAACAAACCAGAAATCTCCGAATTGATCACATGAAGATCCATGAATGGGTGTGGAACCACATAGATCTGGATAATTCTAAGTCACATTCAAGTCAGTTCCTACCAAGAACCCAATACTGAAAACAAGGCTTCTTTCATTGATTGAAGCATTTGAGCAGAATTTGTTGAATCATGAGCCTTGCAGCTGTCAAACCCAAGATATAGAACACATAACATAGTAAGAAAATAGGGAAGAGATGTACATCCCCATGATTTGTCCATTTGAATCTATACTATGTGAAGAACTTAGACAAGTTATTTCCAAGCAAAATGGCTAGGTTGGTTTGTTCATGTTATGGTATAAACCAACCTACTATAACCATGATATCTGCATGAAGGATTCCACACACGAGAGAGAAGTGGGAGTTTAATGAGAGTATAGGAATGGAAATCATGGCATCTATCGCAAGGATATCTTGGTCCTCTATTAATCGTTTCAAAATCCCGGCGGTCTCTCTGACCAGTGGTCTATAAATAAGGGCTCTTCTTTATATTGTTTTTTCATTGATGCTAAATCACTTCGATTTATGGTTAACGTGTATTATTTATTAGAGTTTTTTGTGTGTAGGGTTTGAGTCTTTTTCTTGGCTAAATAATCAAATCTCTGGCTATATAAACACTTCTATAAATTTCTATCATTTTAAAAAAAATTCATTTCTATAAATGCCTTTCGTCTATAAGTTTTTGATACATTAAGAAAATGATAAATCTGTAAACATACAGACGTAAGTGTTTACATCTTTAAAGCATTTAGACATGAGTTTCATCTTTTTAAAACTTTACATTAATTTTTTTATCATTTATACTGTTGACTTTAATTACCCACATCGTAGATCGATGTGAATATTGCTGAGTGTAGATTACACACAAAAATCAGTCCTACTTTTTGACCCAAAAATCGGTCATAACGAATTTCTCGTGATCTATGAAGATGAAGATCTATGAAGAGGTCACAATGAAGTTATTACATGTAATAATAATAAATCTTCCCTGCTAATTATGGGCTTTCGATTTGAAAGGAAGTCTCAATATTAATGGTTGTCTCTCGTTTTGTATTGTCTGGTTCCCATAGGTTAAGTTTTTTTCCTTTCCTCAAAATTACTGAAGACCCTACCTCAGGTTGGATGTTCATTCACCCTAGAGATTTATTCTTTAAGATACATGAACAAGTAAAAAATCAAAATTTTCATATACTTTTGTATGAATGCATCCATTGTAACTCCAGAAGAACTAATCAACTTTCCCCTATTTAATAATTTTGAAGTATAGTTGAGAATAAAGAGGTTTTATCTTTCATTTTACATAAAGGAGGTGACACCAGATTGGGCTGATTGATTTTAATGGATTACCAACATGCATCTTTAATGGATTGTTATGTTCATCTAAGTGTGGCGGGTGTATCTATAAAATATTTTGCAGACTGTAATAAAACGTCATGTTCTATTTTGGTCAATGACCCATCCCAAGTTGTTGAGCTATGGAGGATCAACGAATTCATGACTCTAAAGTACTGTGTACAAATAAATCTTATCTACATGGAGTAATAGATGAATTTGATAATAAGAAAACATTGTATACCCCACCATTTTCATTGCCATGTAGATACTCCATAAAGATCATATTAAATTGCAACATGTTAATTATGTATTAGTAAATATTAATCATTATGCATCCAAAGAAAATATTGAAAGATTGACATAAGGATAAAAGTCGCCATAGTTTGTCTCGAAATTAAAAGATGACACAATGGTAAAAGCTGCCCCAGTTTGTCCCAGATTTTTAGACACACTATAAGGATGAATTTGTATACACACAAACAATACTGCAAGGATGGGACATAAAAATTAAGAACCTGAGCTCCTGGTTTTGTCAAAAGGATCTTATTACATATATTGGAATTTTTTGAGAAGCATGTAATCACTAAAATTATAGAATTAAACATACCAAATTACAAGTAGATTGAAAAAACTTTTGACACAAAACAATTTAACATAATAACTTATTGTTCATGTTTTTCAAACTTGGTTGACAATTATATCATCATGATTCGTAACCCATAACCAATAAAACTCATTGTGCAACAACTATGTCCATCAGATCAAAAGATTGCAAGTTGAAAATGACCAGCGCAATACTTAACCCTATGTCTATGTTCTCCATGTATGTGAAAGTGCTCTTCTTGCTAGCCACAATAAAGCTCAGTGCATTGGTATAAATCCTAACAAGTTCATGCATCATCTTATAAATAGGATAACCTCAAAGATACATTGGATACATTAGAGTGAAACCCTAATATTCTTATAAACATCCACCTAGGACACCATCCAACCTAAAATTAATGACCCTTTAATACAAATGGTCGTCACATGCAAGCCCATCATAAATTCCTACTAGCAGAACTGGGCTCACACATTAACTAATAAAACATAAAAGAGAAATTGACATCTAGGACCAGGTTAAAATGGAATATTTACATCATAGGGAATATGATAGTTGAGAGCATTTTTAATTGTCATCTTAGAACTTATCATGTCACTAATTTGAATAGCCATATTTTTTTATGTTTGTATGGACAATTGTTGGTTTGCTTTCAGATTCCTCTGTTGCAAAATGCATTTTATATTGCATTACTATATATTAATGTACATCAAGAATGATTCATCAAGTGTAGAAAACAACTCCTTCAACAATTGTTTCCATTGTAAAAAAATCATACTCATAGCTGACCATAAAGCTGGTGACAATGTGGAGTGTGGTTCTTGTTATTAAATTCCTAAAGCATTGGGAGATCAAGCGAAGTTAAATTTTATGACATCATTGATGAGAACCGAGGCATGGCGGATGATGCAACTATTGTTTCAACCTTGCCTTGTCATATTTTTCAACATACATGACTTAACTTCTTAAAAAAAATTGGTAATTAATAATAAGACGATTCAATGATAGTTGAGAATTTTTAATACTAAAAAAATGAGTTATTATGAAGATACATTAGTAATAATACAATACAATAATAGATGGTATAGAATTTTAATTATTAAAAAAAAAAGTCATTATGAAGATTTGTTATTGAAACTCAACGTAAGTATTAATAGGCACTTGGCTATTTGTAAAAAAGTTAAAAAAAGTTAAAAATGAAAATTATTTCTGAAAATTATATTTAAAAGCAGATAAAAATAGTCATTTCACACATTTTCACCAATAAAAAAAACATAATTTATATTTTTTAAAATTGAAAAATTAATTTTTAATATTTATAAAATTTAATTTAATATTTATTTCTCACACAACCTTCCAAAACTTTGTACAAGTTTTTGAATAAATTACAAACTAATTAAAAGTCAGCTTAAGTTAAGTACAAACTAATTGTAATATACCTAAGTATAAAAATATGTTTGCACTAAATTAAGTGTTATGTGTGGAATATATGAAGTGTTGAGTTTGACTGTATACAATGTTTATTCCTCTTCCAAGTACATATTCTATCATTTTCCCATATAATATTAATGTAGGGTTTGATAGTACAAGTTATTTTTATCAATGGTAACATGCTACTAAGGAATCTTTAACAAAATTGTGTAGGAGGCACACTATTATAGACAATGTTAAGTATAATATGGATACTGAATATTATAAACATTAGACTAATGAGATTCAAAGATCACAGCTTTAGAAATGAAAAATGTACTTTTTCAATAGAAATTCACACTTTTTGAATTGAAATTCCTACTTTCTTAATTGAAATTCACACTTTATAAATAAACAAGAGCCACATGGTGGCAATGTCCCCGACGTTGTCCCTTGCTTTCTTGTATAAAGTTGTAGCCAAGAGGAATTTGGTTAGAGTTAAGGACAATTGATGGATAATTCTTAGGCTTGTGTTCTTTAGACAATTAAACTTCAAGAAAGCACACTGCCACAAGAATTCAACATATGGACATGCACAATGCCACCAACAAAGGGCGTCGACCCGTTTAATATGCACACTACAGGTCTAGCTAGCTAAATGTTAAGGTTGAAACCTAGCCCAAGTGGTCTTAATTAATTGATGAGCTTCTGTAGTGCCATGCTTTTAATAAATGCATGATGATATCATCACGTTGCCACATCTTGGGAACCATTCATCACTACGAACCAATCCCATTTAAGAAAAATGATTAATAAATTAATATAAAAAATTATAAACTATAGTCGTGACTTTATAAATACACAAAATTTACTTCCACCGACATGAATAATACCACCTTCACGAAAACTATATTGTCCCCTGTATGACATAACAATAGGAGAAAGGAAATAAGCTACTTCAGGGATTTTCCAAAAAGATAAGCTATTGAATTTGTGCTAGGAATTTTCCATGCTTTTGTAAGCCTAAGGAGAGTATTTTTCTTTTTTTGGCAAAGCATATATTTTTGAATGATGCATATATTAACTTATTGACAATAATAAACCACAAATTAAATAAATGTGCTAATATAATTAAAATATATTAATTTAAAATTATAATTGTATTTAAAAATAGATAAATTCATATAAAATAATAAAAAATGCTAATATAGTTAGAATATATATATATATATATATAATCCAAATATGGATCATTTAAAGTTTCACAAAACATTTCAAAAATTCCTACGGACACTACATCATTTGAAACACTTATATAATTACATATCATATAATTTACCGATCTGCATCTTCTTGAAAACATTAATATAATCTAAATATATCTCATATAGTTTATGGCTTTGTTTAAGGGTACTACATTTAGAATTGCACACAGGTCTGTTATTTTTATCATGTGATTAGATTCTTATATCTACAACATAGGAAAAACTAATCTCAAATAGGAAAACCCTAAACCTTGAAACTCTAACGTACAATGGTCCTTGTGAACTTATTATATATGTTTGATGGAAGAACTAGCCAGTTTATGTCCTGATGGAGGAATTGCTTGTCGTGTGGTTCTGGTCAAATAGTGCCCGAGTTATTTGGCAATGTGAAGTTGCTATTTGCATACTTTAAACATTGTTTTATGTAAATAAAATTTCTATAAAGTCCATACGATCACTGACGATACCTGTGTTATTGAAATGAAAGCGGACGACCTTGACATCGATACCCGTGAAAGAGACGATTCCTCTTTCCATCACACAGGAAAGAAAGAAGCAATTGTTTGGCATACCTCAAACTTGGGAACGTTTTTCATTTGCAAAAGAATGATCAAGTGTTGATGTTTCGTAACTCAAAAGATAGTTCCCAGAATTAGAATTGGTAGTTCCAAGAATTAGAATTGGAACGCACCTAAATCAAATTTAGGGTATCTTCTTACAGTTTGCAAATTTATATTCTTAGATAGAATAGAATCAGTCAATCTGATGGAGTGAGTTAATCTTATAGTTTTATTTTCATGAGTTTAAGATAGCTCATACCGTCCCAGATTTCCAACTACTGGGATAAAAAACCTTGTCAAACAACTCCCAAAATAATTTCAAAATACCTTTGTTGTATTATCCAATTTAGGATGAGTGGGACAGGAAGCATGAACTCACCGGGGATAGTTGTAACATGTGGACAACTAAATGCTTTACATTTGTGGAACCTATTATTTTAATGCCTTTGCTTTTATTTAATAGCAGAAGGGACAAATCATACACAGATTTCAATTTCAATTCATGCATTACACTGTTCTATAGATAAAGGAATTGAAGCTATCATAGCTCTGGTTTCATTTAAACCTATGCTAAATATGGGTCTCCTAATTATCTTGCTTTATTTGCTTTTTGTTGTTGTTTACTCAGAGGTGAGGGACTAAGTTCGCCCCCCTTCTCGCCCAATTGTATCGACTCTTTCCACAACAAATACTGCCATGGATCCTGAACAGGTGCAAAATCTTTTATTCTTCGTATGATTTCAAATTTTCAATACAGTAATCTATGTTTGGAGATTACTTTGTTTATATATATTTTGATAATGATTTGTATGGATTACAATGGTAGGCTCATATTTATATGGTAGGAAGTGATCGCATTAGGATAACGTGGATTACAAAGGAGGATGTACCATTGATGGTTGAATATTGAAAATCTTTGGGAGAATACACTCCTTCTGCATTTTGAGAGATTCCTTCTTCCTATTCCTATATGTTTTACAGTTTTGGCTACATTCACAACATAGTGATTGGACCACTTGAAGCTAATTGAACACAGGAATTCATGGCCGGAACGATATAAGCCTTTTGCTTTTACATCTTTCCCTCTTTATAACCTTCCAATCAAGATTCTTGGGTATTGGTTTACACTAGATTTGAAGTGAAAATTTGCATCTTATATGTATACGCTGGGAATATCTAGTTAAAAATATATTCGTGGGAATACGCTGCAAGTAAAAAACATAAATCTTGATAACTAAGTTCAAATTAACCAAAATTCCATCATCATGAAGATTTATAACCCAAATTGGCCATGGCTGCAAAAATAGATTATTGACAAAAAGCCAAATATTCCACCTAAATACTACTTATATTTCGATGAAATTCAAATAGCTCCACATGGAGCTTCTAGGGAATTTGGGGCTGCCTCGCTTTGTTTTCTAGTTATTGTACCAGGGACAAATCTACTTGTTTCCGTAATGACCAGGGGGAATGCAAAGACATTTCTTGCATTCTGGCAGTAGAGCATGCATGGTTTCCGATACTATGTTTGAGAACATCTCCTTGTACTTGTACAAGCATTTGGGAGAATTCTATAAAAGTACATTCAAATCTATAGAACCCATAATGTTAAAAAACCCACAATGCCACTCCACTAGGTTTATAAGTTTATAGCTTATGAGATGAGTGCAGGCTGCTTTTTCTATTCTCAGACTAGCAATACAGAGATATAAGGAACAGGAATTTGCAATATCAAAGAAACAGATCATTGTATAAATGGAAAAGGTAAAACATTCAATATTGGTACCTTCTTAACTTGATAATCAGGATGTACCAGATCCACGTTGCCATTAAGTGAAGGCACACCATATTAGATATAAAATTGCTATGAATGTTGTTCTTCATTAATTCCAATTGATATTGTAGTGGGTTTCGATTCCTCAGGGCTTTAATGCCTCTTCACTTTGTAACAGATCAATGATTTAATCACATGGTAACTAAATGACACATTACTCGCCCTTTCTTGTGAAGACCAGATTACAAGAACCACCTCCATAGCCATCTGGCAAAACTTCACTGCTTCTATATAGAGAAAATACGTTGGGCATGTTTCGTTAATAGGGTTGGGATGGGTATTCATTGATATTAAAACATCCAGCACACACAATGTATGTGATGTGATTTATGAACCACAATATCATTAACAAAGTGCACAGGACGAAAGCTTCAAATTCAACACACAAGAAAAACACATGACAGTGAAGGTCAGTTCAACTGTAGATGCATTAAATCTCCCTTGCCTTGAGCCATGGGACAATATGTGTGCAGAAACCCTAAGCAGCAGAAGGTGGATTTCTTAGAAAATATCACAGCCTACGAGCAGCCTTGGGAGGCCCATCGCTGCCAATTGAGGTAATGCATGTCAGAAACAAGGGGTATTATATTATTTTAAATATAAGCCTCATCTGTATCACAATTCATTTATGTAATGCACTGGTAACAAATTAATATGCCATTATTACCTTGCTACCAAGAAACTCTTGAGAAACTAGCCTCATAACTTTTTGCCAAGAAGTTGCTTACGCAAGCTCGCCACCGGGTCTTGGGGCACAAAGTCTCAGGCCTATGTCACCTATATAAACCAATAAGAAGTAAGATAAATCAAGATTTAAATAATTTCAAAAAAAAATTGATATAACTATAGGAAAAATTATATGTTTTTATTGAAGTTGCTACAAATTAGTCGAAATAATCGGCCTGACCGATTCATATAGATCCCCTTATCGAGGACATAAAAAGTGAACTTTTAGGGTTTTGAAGTAGTAAAAAAGCACACTATTCAAATAGAAAAACACACTTTTCAAACCCAATATTTCCACTTTTAAGACATGCTTGCACACTTTAGAAAGGTTGATTTTGACACTTTGAAAGGCTAAATTCACATTTTTTAATTCCAAATTTTGCCTAAAATGTCTAAGTTTAATGAAATAGGCATTTTTTATACTTTTGGGGAGGTGGTTAGGGTTGTTTGATAAGTTATTCATGGGAAAAGGATAGCTAAAGAATTGTGAAATTGCTTCCACGTTTCCTGAAACTATATTTATTTTTTTACCTTCAAAACATGGTGTATATGTCTAACACTGAAAGGTTGTGTATACGTGGGTTAGACATGCAAAATTTGTGTACATGTGAGAAATTGGATTTTTTGAAGGATTTATCTAAGAAGGGATAAGGAGGTTGAACCATAAATAGACAAGGGAGTCTAATAATGTAGATCAACTAAAAAATAAGCATTTTGCAGTGATGTGGAAAAATATGCTATAACACTCCTTAAGATTACCCACTTTGGAAAGTCCATTTATATGTGTATTGTATTTTATTTCATTAGGTTGATGGCCTATATGCCCCATAACATTTAATAACCAAAGAGCTTGTTTAAGCTTGCTTTCTTTGCAACCATCAGAAGAATATTGTATGTGATAACATCAGTAGTGTACCCTGTATCCAACATCTCATGAAGCAAATTGGTGTCCTCCTTCCATTGTGTTCCCTTACCAGGTCCATCCTTGAATGCATTGTATGTAACCACATCAGGGTTGAGACCCTTCCTTAGCATATCATAAAAAATCAATTGAGCTTCCTCTAACCTTCCATGCTTGCAGAGTCCATCTATCATTGTATTATAGGTAACTATGCCAATATTGCAACCTTTGTTTGGCATCCCTTGAAGGATATCCTTATCCTTTTCAAGATTACCTACCTTGCAAAATCTAGTTATATGTGTATTACATGTGATTTCATCAAGTTGGTGACCTATCTGCACCATAACATTTAACAACCAGAGAAATTGTTTAAGTTTTCCTTTTCTTCAAATACCATTACTAAGAACATTGCATGTGATAACATCCAGAGTGTACCCTTTATGCAACATCTCATGAAGAAAATTGTTGACCTTCTACCACCAATTAACCCTTCCTCTATTCTCTCTTCCAAGTAAGCCCATCCTCAAAACCTTCCACATTAATCCACCAATATATTTACTCCAAGTGTCCATGTAACCAATTACATGCCTCCAAATATGTCAAGTGGTCAATACCATGTGCCCCCATCTTTAAGGACAAACCACGATTGAGGAAGTCGGAAGTTCACTCCTTATATCATGGGTCAAGTGCACAAGAATACATCAATACTTCACCTTATCGATCTCCTATTTAGTATTTTTCTATTTGTTTTCCTATCGCTATATATAGATTTTATACATTTTCAAAAAATGCGCCAAGACTTCAAAATATTTTATAATTTAGTAAAATATTTGATTAGTGAAATGTTCGTGAAGACTTTCCAAGGTTTTATAATTTAGTAAAATATTTTCCAAGATTATATAATTCAATAAGATTTTTTCCAAAAAAAAGATACACACACATACACTAAATATAACATTGATTAAAAAAAACCTTCATATTTTCCTATATATCATGGGGATTCACCCATTTATTATACATAGAAATTTACTAGCGGTTCTTAAAATTTTCCTTGCTAGATTCCACCTCATTTTGGCATTGGAACTCACCACACAAACCGAGTATATTTGTCCTTAGGTCTCTACATTCATTTTCCTTCATTCACCATCCATATATATATGTTGAGGCCATTTCATTATATAAGGGAAGACTATTTTATGCATTTTTATACTGTTGGAATCTAGATTGAATTTCACTGCTATTGAGATCAACCCATTATATGAGTCAAGGAAGGTTTGGAGTGAGAAGCTTATAGGATTCCTACATTAAGATTCAAGGTATAATCTGATGTATCACTTCTTGTTCATGATTATATAGATATATGCATTTCCCCCCCTCATATCACAGTTTATTAATGAATGTATATGATTCAGATCTGTATATTTGATGTAATGTTTGTGGTGGATTTGATCTCCCTTAAATAGATTAGATTGGATATAGATTAGATTTAAATGGTTATGTAATTTACATGCAAATTTATATATGCTAGAAGGGTTTGAAGGAAGGTATTTGTTTTCTATATCTGTGCAGGATAATAGCAAGTGGAGTTGAAGCAAAGTCCACAATATCTACAATAGCTAGGATCCATCTTCACTAACAAAATTCATATGAACTTAGATATGTTCATTCTTTTTCCTCATTTTCTTAATTCTTCTGTGTAAATGTGTTACTGGATCTAGGGTCAAAATCATAGTGGTCTACCCCCTCAATCTATCTTGATCATGGAAAGGGTCCAAGGGAGTTCTCACCTTTCCACGGGAGGGAAATCTCCATAACAAAAACAAATGCATTCTATATTTAGAGATGAAAGCAACGATCCAAGATTTGAGGATATCAAATCTATGTCAGCTTGTGTTAGGTTCCTAGGATATCAAGAAGATGTTTAAAACTATTGGTAATATTGTAGGAAAAATTGTAGTGGTGGATTAATTTTTCAAGCACAGTGCGAGTTGAAGAGTGGCGCCTTTATTTTTTCCATCCATTCATCATGGGAAACAAATAAATTTACCCACTTCTATATTCTCTCTTTCAAACACAATTTGATTTCTTGATAATGTCTTTGAAAGGAAGGAAGTTGTAGTCATACATCATCTCTCATTAATATTGGGGTTTATGTAGTATTACTCGGTGGTTACCTCAACTACTACCCCAAAAACCCTTAGAATCACTATGTATCCACCAATTTATGAGCCCATTTGTTATTTCTATCCATGGACAATTTTGAATAAGAGATGGAAGGATTTTTTACCTGCTTCAATGCTTCTTCTTTACCCAACTCGACTTGAAAGATTACCCTTGAGTGAAGTGTCACATATATGGAGATATAATGATGGATTATGCTTGAAGAAAGGATCTGTACGAAATTTATTTAATAATAATTAAAGGTTAAAAAGTTGGTACATAATCTCGGTAAAGGATATGAATCTTATTCGGCGCCAATTAAAGGTTATAAGTTGGTGAATTACAAATAAAACCATTCGAAATAGAAGCAAAACTAGGTGAAGGATATGAATCTTGTTTGGCTACAATTAAAGGTTATAAGCTAACAAATTCACTACAACAAATCACCATTTTAGCAATGATTTTCGCTTGCAACAATATTGCTAAAAATGCATGAAAAAAAATTAGGCCTTTGGGGGTGGTTTTTAAAAAGGCCCAAAAGTCATGAGAGGGGTAGGTTTTTTAAAAACCACCCACAAAAGTTCAATTATCACGACTTTTTTCTTTGGGGGGGCGTCGTAAAAAGACTTCCCTAAAGGTATTTTTGAAGGTGTATTTTGAAACCCCCTCCCCCGCCCTCCCCACCAAAAGTCTTGATAATTGAACTTTTGGAGACGATTTGAAAAATCCCACCTACAATTGTTAAATTCTCATTATTTTTAGGGGGGGTGTTTAGAAAGACCGCCCCTAAATATATGTTTCAAGGCAATTTTTTGAAAGCAAACCTCCCCCTCTAAAATTCAAGAGAATTTTACTTTTGGAGGTGGTGTTTTAAAGATCACTGCCAAATGTTCAATTCTCATGAATTTTAGGGGGGGAGTCAAAGGAGTACCCCTAAATATATCTTTTAGGTATATTCTCTATATTCGTCCTCTCAAAGAACACTGAAATGGCCTGGTTGTTGTTGTGAACTTGTTCCTTCCCCAACCTCTTCTTGATTTATCTGAAAATTTGTCAACTTATTTCAAAATCTAAGCAATAAAATGATTATGATTTAAAAGAACTTGCAAAATCAGCAAAAGCTTGCTTCATTCAAGGATTATTCATGTGTAAAGCATCATTTCAATGCTAGGAAAATATTGCTCCATTTAGATGAGATAACTTTTACTTTTACGTGTTTATGAAGGTGTTTCCTCTTTGTGCATCTATCATCTAGAGATACAATGCTTCTTTGTGCATGAAGATAAGTTAGATGAAGTTGTTATTTCCCCTATATTTAGTGTTTTGTTTTGAGGACAATTCTTACAAGTGAGGGATTCAATTTTATTGAGTCCTATATTTAGTTTAAGCTTGGGCATTGTCATAAGTTGATTTTTAGTAATTAAAAGAACTCGGCTTGTCAATGTTTTCATGTGGTTCTATTCTCATGAGTCAAGGCACTTTTGTTGAGAGGCTAGAGGGTAGCTTTTGTTTTGGAACTATTTTTTATTTATCTCTACTAGTTTTAGTACTAGGAAGGAATTGGAGTTAAAGGAGTTAATGTATGTATAAGTCATTGTCTTCAGAGCTCTATCCTCGCACTCACATAATGAGATTTGGGCACTGTCATTAGTACAATTTATAGGACTTCACTTTGGTATTTTATTAACAAGAATTGGCATTTCCCTTGTGCCTTTCTATGGATAATCCAAGATTTGTAATGTTAGTACCTTTGCTTTACTTATTTTGATCAATCCCATGAGAGATACCTACTATGTCATGTGAGATCCGAGTGAGTCCGTGACAAGTTGAAAATCATGAAGTCATCTATGGTTCCTTGGCTAATATTCTAACGATGTTCCTTGCTATAATTATTATATGCGTAATAAGATTAAATTCAAGATGACAATCATATACTATTAGAGATGGAGATGCCTCTAAAAGAGAGGATGATTTTTTAGAAGGAATTATGAATCTTCTCCAAGGATCAAAATAATGTGTATCAATGGGAAATGAATATCTAATGTTGTTGGAAGTTGCATACTTTATAACATTGAAACATCTAAAAGCATTTTATGCTCATGGTTGAAAAATATATTTTCATAGAATTTTGTGGTTTGACTTGTGTATTTTCTTGTCATTTGTAAGGTCACAACTAATTATTGCTATTTTGTACAAAGAATATACTTGAGACATGAAAAATTATCTTTATTTTCTTTTGCATGTCCCAAACTGAGTTTTACCTTTGACTTTCATTCGAAATTTGAGATAAGTTCTAGAATAATAGAAGGGATAAATGCTAATAACTTAATTTTATAACAATTTCAATATTTATACAAGTACCACTAGTTTTAATTTTATAATGATTTCAATAGTTACACAAATACCACTAGTTTTCTTATTAATGGAGATAAGGTTCTTGTAATCTCTTCCAAGTTACCAAGGACCCTTCTAGTTGTATCCAAGCAAAAGTGTTTTTCACTGTGCTTGGGTTTTGATACTGGGTGGGGATAGTGATAGACTACTTCCCCAAGCACCCAACCTACAAGAAAAACCCTGCCAAGCATAGGTTTTACAAACACTGTATATTCTTGTAACTATTACTAGAATGCAGGTTTTACAAACACTGTATATTCTTGTAACTATTACTAGAATGCATTTGGGACACTACCAGTACTACAACCACATTTCCACTACGCTGCTATGATCCATTCTACTGGTTAACATAC
>LPNX010396263.1:209010-223220 GCA_001517045.1 Pseudotsuga menziesii
TTCTATGAATTTAATAGGAGCTTCATATCTTTCGATCTCAATTTTATTTAATAGAGATTGCTCCCTTGTCCTTCTTATTTGACACTCAAACCATATGCTACACTTTCTAGTGAAAAATTTTGTTATTCTTTTAGAACCCCCCATATATCTAAATAACGTCTACGTGACTTGTGTCATCTTGTAAACCCATGATTAAAAGCATCAATAGGTACTTAACAGATGAGAAACACTTACAATTTCTAACATCAAAATTGTGGACAAGGATAAAATGCCAGATATCAACACTATTGATACCAATTTCCATCATCTTTTGCCGAATATTCAAGCTTTTAGGTCATCATAGACACGGACGACTAAAAAATGAATATGTATATATGAAACATTAACCCAAGCTCGAAGAAACAAACCATCCATTTTATTTGGGTTACGGAATTTCCTCTATTTGTCACTATGAAAGAATCTTAACGCTAAGCTATGTACCACTGCAATACTTTGGTCCCCTACTTTGTTGTTAATTGTGACAATGGCTCTAATGAGATTACAAGAAAATCGTGAGAAAGAAACCAAACATTTAGCAATGTTGCTCTTGAATCCATAACAAAAAAATCACATTGAATCACAAAGGGAATAAATTGGTTCATTGTGTGAAAGAAGCCAACATGAAACAATGGATACATTTATGAACTCTATGTGTATTGTTTGATGGAGGAACTGGACAATTTCCTGTATCACAATTATTACAAAATGAAATGAAATCATTATAACAGTTTGGAAAGTTATTTGCAAAGTGAAGAGTTATAATCTCTTTGCTTATATCCTTTACAATTTCTACTAAAAACATAGCTTAGTTTTCTAACCAAAAATACTTTAATTAAAAAATAATGCTCCCTCAAAAGATAATACCAAAGGCCAAATAATAATTTATAAAATGAGAATTTTTTTCTCAACAACTTGCTCTTACTTATTACTTTAAAGGTTGTAAAAAACACAATGAATTTATTTTGTTGTGTGTTGGAAAACAAAGTAGAAGGTGATAGAGACACAAAAGTAATTAAGAAAGATGTCCTCTCACTTCATGGTGTGATGCACTAATGATGAGAAAAAAATGGAAAAAATACAGTAGAGACCAAACTAGAGATAGGAAAATAGATGTTTATACAAAGGAGGATATGCATTGCAACTATTTTTTGACCCCTCAATCATATAATTTTTATTCCCTAAAAAATTGCAAGATTGATCACTCGACCATTGAGATATGCATCCCATCACCATCTCCTTAGGATTTAATATCCCAATCCATGAAACAATTTGAAATATGAATTCATGAACTCAATAATTTCCTAGCAAAAATATTCAATCATACAATAGATCCTCAAAATCATGTCTAGGAAAAACTTATTAAGATTGAATGTATAGTGTATAAATCCTTATTCCAACTGCCCCTTTTGAATGTTTTGAATTTTACCCACCACGACATCCCTTTACCCCTGATTGGATTGAGAAGCATGTTTCAATGCAAATTTCTGTTTGAGCAATGTAATAGAAGCTATACTAGTGTTCTGAGTGAGTGAGCTCACTAGCAATTTCTTGTGCAAGGCATTTTCTTATATGGAATTTGAAATTGTCCATGCTCAAGAATTTTATTTGACTTTTTTACCCAGTAGTTTGAAATTTTAGATGCAGGTAACAATTTATTATGGCTTGAGATTTAAGGAATCAAGATATCTCTATCTTTGATGATTTCCTATAAATTTTCGTCGAGTTAGAATTGTTGATAATTTGATGATTACACTTATCTAGGATTTTATATTGTCATGGGATTGTAGAAGCCACATGTTCATCTTATTTTCAATATTTTTATTGAGAAGTTGATTGGTCCATTGAGGGGTTTTTACTTGTCAGATAGGACAATTAAGTGGTCACAACTAGGTCAACTACAACTAACGAGCGTGAAGAAGGTCAAGAAGTGTTGATCGCCTAAATTGTTTTGGAGTCTTCTTGAGTGATCAATCTTGATCGAATCAAACCTATTTTAAGGAGATAATTTATGCACACAAGTGCATAAATATATAGTCTATATCAATCTACATCTATATGATGGTCTTCAATAAATTGACATGATCTTCGATTCAAGATCCAAATGTTCTCTTGTACTATGTTATGATTGGTCAAGCCCATGTGGATGTGTGATGCTTTGGATAAGTTTGTGTTGTGAACATGTGTTGATATGGAATAAGGGAATCTTCACCTATCTCAATGCCCAAAGAAGGAAATGACCCAAGAGCACTTAGCCAACCAACCTGTAGGAGAAGGAACACTCCTCTCTTGAGGTCGTAGCCTTCTATGTGATTATTATGCAATTATGTGTCAGTTGGGAAATTAGTTAGAGGAATCCCTTTCCCATTTTTAGTTGTGTGCATGAGCATAATGGTTTAATAATAACTGCCTAGTTTTTTAGTGATGTGCAATTAGTTAGTTTTATTCATATAATAATATTTTCTAGCCATGATAAGGCTTCAAGGGAAATGAAAAACAACTAGGACGTGTGAGAAAGATATGGTGATCATTTTGAGTTGCACTCAATATAGATGGTTCTCACAACTTAATCAATGGTTATGGATGTTAGAGGGTTATCCGTATGAGTTTAGAGTGGGTTAAGGGGTATGTGATTAGGGGTAGGCGTTATGGGGGTATGATGTTAGAGGGTTCGTCAGGGTATAATGGGGTTAGGGCTATTAGGTTAGTATGGGGTTAGGGATAGGGATTAGAGTACATTGTATATATTCATGTGTGTCTGTTAACATTATAGGGAAACTTATGCTTACAAGTAGGCGATGGTGGTCATTTTAAGATTTGTAACTCCAAGGATGGTTCACATTACCCATGGCATGGTTTTTGGTCAAAACTCAAGGTGTAAGGCCAACCAATTTCCCCTGAGGGTCATGTTCCATGTGTGATTCCCTAGACTACCACATAGGGCCTACACAGAGAATGTTTATCGTAGGAATGGGATATAGTCAACATATTGACTATCCTAGACACAAAGAATCATATTGTAGGGTCTATAACCTCAATTTTGATTTAAGGGATTGAAAATAAAGTGATAAAAGTCATTCTAACACACAATAATTGTGACATGATACCTACAATGTGAAAATAAATTAATTTAAAGTCATTCTAACATACAATATTGTGGCATGATACCTAAAAAATGTTGTGGTTGGAAATTCAAATATATTGCTCAAACCTTTAAATAACATTTGGGGAGTTTTTCATGATGCATATGAGACTAAATGCATAGTTCTGAAAAATAACATATTCGTAATGTAGGAAACTATGTAACTACAAAAGATCATAATTGTGATGATGTGAATGGCATATACTTGTGAGATTTATTGTAACCGTGCTTACTCACCTAAATGGTATTAGTTATTTGAGACCTAGTATAAAAAGCTTAAAAAAGCTTAAAAGTATGTTAAATAATATATGTAATATTTTTTGCTAATATCTATGTGATAATGTTTTATATAATTATTATAGTTTTTAATATTTACGTGATAATGTTCTATACAATTATTATATTTTTCTATATCGAGATGAATTTTTTCTTTTAGGAATATTCATAATAATAATAATAATAAGATAAATTCAATTATATAGAATTATGTAAAATATTAAATAAAATAGGTGAATGTTTTCCATCATTGTGTTTAATGATATTTTGTTAATGTAGCAAAAAACAATTCTGGTGTCCAACTTCAAGGAGAGTAATATATCCAACTAATGAAAAAAGATAGTTCCCTTGTAATTTAAAGATGAAAAGATCTAGATTATTACAAAGCTTATAATTACAAATACATGAATGATAATATTTGTAGATGATGTGTGATTCATTTTAAAAGTTTTGAATAATATAAATTAAATTTGATCGAAAATTAAGTATTAAATTGAAATTTCTAAAGTGCAAATCCAAATTTGTAAAGTCAAATTTGATATATAAAAATTTTTAATATAGTTTTACATTTTTTAACTTTATTTTTTGATTTTTTATATCTAAAATTAAATTTTATTAAAAATCAAATTTTTTTTATTTTCAAAACCTCATTGTCACATGCTAAACACCACAATTTCAACTGACTTTAAGCAGAAATTAATCCGAAGTCTCTCTATATAAACTCAACTTAGGAGTGATTATTAATACTTGTAATCTTATTAAAGTAAAAATGATAAACAAAATTGAGATTGATAGTCTTTTTACACTTTTATTTTTTATTTTTGATGTTCATAATCTCTAATAAATTTAAATATTAAAATTTGTATTTTATAAAAGTCCATTTGTCTATTTTGTTGTGACACTTTTGCAAATTGATTCTTAACTTAGCAAAGCATTACTTTTTATGCTTTGCAACTTTATTATAAAGGTTGAAATGGTGATCACCTTTGCTATTGATGACGCTTTTATAATCACTTAGTTTTCACTTATCTTTGTTGTTTTTCATTACTTCACACATATTTAAACACTTTTTAAATGTTCATTTTTAGATTATCCATCGCATGAAAAAAAAGGGTTATTTAGGCATTATGGCAACCTTTCTTAATTGGAATGGGAAGAATAAAATGTGAGAGTATTTTTTTAATTCTTGTAGTAAATAATGTATTATTTTGGATTTACCAAATTATATTCTAAATTTAAAAAACGAAATCTTTTTTATTTAAATCTTAAAAGTATTATAGAAAATTACAGCCTTCTAGATTGAACAAAAGTGATTTGTTTTTTATATCCCAAAAAAAAGTATACAAAGTAATCTTTGTCAATTTTATAATAATAGAATTGATTTTAGAATACTAATATATGATATTTACAATTTCATCAACCTAAAATTAATATTGACAGTTTTACATCAAGGTCTAGTAATTTTGACTTTTTTTTCACAAGTGAAAGAACAACTTTATATTAAGTAAAGTTGTGTCATAAATACATACGTGACTTCCAAAAAGAATCAAAAGACTGCTAAGAAACTTCAATCGATAATCGGGAAAGGCATATCAACTGATCAGAATAGTCACTCTAAAAAACTAGATGGGCATCTACCCATAAGAACGTTAATAAAAAACCATGCTACCTTCCAATCAAAAGTCCCTAAGAACATCAACAATGCTACAGCATAGAAGAGAAAAAAGAAGATCGGAAGCTCAATTGTTGAGAATCTATAGCACACCCCTCAAATATTTATTCCCAAGCAATCACCCCCCCCAAGACCAATAGCCTGCTTAGAAAGACCATTAGCATGCTTGTTGAATTCCCGATAGATATGGAGGAAGGAGAGATTGTTGAAAATCCCAAGCATCTGCTTGACATGACCCAGCCAATGATGCAAGTCCATAGATTGAATGGAGTGAACCTCCATAGCCCAGTCCACAATGATCTTAGAGTCCTCCATCACCAGAAGACCTATAATACGTTTTTTCTGAGCAAAAATTAATAAACCCCACAAGGCCAAGATTTCGTCTTTATTATTAGTGCCCAAACCTACATCCATCCTTGACAGGAACATATGATTCAAGTCTAGCCTCAAAACGATACCAGGCCCACATTGTCCATCCTTCTTAGCCCCGTCAAAGAATCCCACCAACTAATTGACATTAAATACAAGATAACTGATGTGCCTTGTATTTTCTTTATACATCGAAACACCGGAGTTCACAAGTCTAGTGAAAGCCTTAAGACAGATAAAACAGACATTCACATGACCATGTTGGAAGAGAACAGAATTTCAAGCTCTCCAAACCTCCCACATTATGACCAGAGGGTATGATATGGATAAAGAAGAATCCTTCACCCAGTGTTTCAGATTTCTTTCTACATCATTTGGACCCCAGTTCCATGACAGATTTATACAACAACAAAAATGCATCCATAGCTCCTGAAAAAATGGGCAGTCACCAAACATATGCTCTACCAACTCCAAAGTAGATAAGCATAACACACATCTTCCAGGTCCTGAGAAGCCTTTAGACTATAGGGAGTCCTATGTCAAGATCCTGTGATTAAGACAAAGCCACATGAATCACTTAATCTTCCATGGCAGCTTCGCTTTCCATAACCCAAAAAACCACCAACAGAAATTTTTCTCCCACATCTGTTGAAACAAAGATACATAAGCAAAGTTTAGTCATGACAACACCATTCTTCTTGTTAAAAGACCAAACCAATTGGTCACTGAACTCCATCAGAACAACACCAGCCATGTAAAGAAGATTAATATATTTATCCCATTCCAGAGCCAAATCCCCTTGCAAACTGAAATCCTCCAACGAGACCCACCCAGGTTCAACTTCCTTACTAGCCACAAAAGCCTGTTTTAAGACCACAATGTTCCTATGGTGTAGATAAGAGTTGAGTCCCCGCGATAACCTATAACAATGTTGCATACCCACTATCCGATCAATCTCGATCTAAACTTGAGTCCCTCTCCCAACTTGCCAATAGAGATCTTGGAGAATGAGTGGAAGTGTAGACAACAAACTTCACCATATGGCCGAGGAATTGGAGGTATTGCTATTAGCCTCACGGACCCAAAGTTCCTAGGGAATTCTTCTTAGATACTTGGCCTTTAAAATGTTCCCCCAGAGACCAAGAACCGTAAGACCTCTCCATAATTTTTTAGCACACAAAGACTGATTAAATGAACTAAGTTGTTTGATCCCCCAACCACCCCAAGACTTAGGCTTAGATAAGGATTCCCACCCAGACATATGCATCTTGGGACATCTTGGGACACATCTGTGTACTAACCCACAAAAAAACAAAACATCAGTCTTCTTAAATCCTCAATCACCCCTACAGGAACCCGAAGTATTGAGAACGAGTAGATTCAAATGCACTAGAGAACATAGGTAACCAAAATATATCTACCCCCAAGGAAAATCCACCTCGAGGTCCATTTATTCATACAGCTCTGGAATTTCCTTATGAGGCAATACCAGTCCTCACGCTTGTAAATGTTGGGCTTGAGAAAGAAACTGTGGTAAGTTAAACCTTAATCAAGTTGTTGGATCATAAAAGGAAGAAGGACAGAGAGGTCATCAATTAATATTTGGTAAGAGTAGGAATAGCTAACACAAGACTTGTGGAGACTTAAAGACATGCCCGAAGCCCCACAAAATAAGTCTACCAAGTTATTAATATGTGTCCATTCAGAGAGAGATCCATCTCCAAAAATCAACACATCATCAACGAAAATAGGATGAGTTAGGAAAAGAGATCCAACCATCTTGACACCTTTGATCAGATGAGAATTCTTAGCCTTAAGGAGGAGTTTGTTGAGGCCATCGATGACAAGAAGGAAGAGCTAAGGTGAAAGTGGGAAAATAAGTCGATGGAGAACCATTTATCAAAACGACATAACTTGTTGTAGTAACACATGACATAATCCACTAAGAAATCTATAATGAGAGCCCCACCTAAAGTAATATCAACCAGAGAAAGGACCATTCGACCTTATTATACGCCTTCTTTAAATCCAACTTAAGAATGAAAGCAGATAACTTTGTCTACTTCACCGAGTGTATAACCTCCTGGACAATCCCAACAACATCCATAATTTGATGATTGGGCAGAAAAACAAACTGCTTAGCTGACATAAACTTCCCCAAGATGAGTTTCAACCTATCAGCAATAATCTTCAAAATCAGCTTGTACAAAAGATTGCACAATGCTATCGACCTGTATTCTGCAAATGAGATCAGTCTATCCAACTTTAGAATAAGTGTGAGAAAGGTGGTATTCAAGTTATCTAGAATGACACCCGACCTTCTAGACTCCTGTTAGCTGGAATATTTCACCTCTTGCAGACAGCAAGGTGTTCCATTGATCTGAATGGTTCATATCTAGAACAAATAGAGGACAGAGGTTGAAGACTCTCCCTAGACGCTGTAGATATTTGGAATACAAGGCTTTGACAGTTCACCTGTGTACCTGCAAAAAATCTCAACATGAAATGAATCAAAGCAACCGAAATATGATCTACTAATCTATGCTAGTGACTAAGGAATCTAGCAACATATATATGCAAAATCACAACAACAACATCATATGTGGGACAAAAATCAACTTGCATTAGAAATATGAAGAAGTTTACAATCAAGCCTTAGTGTTGACATGCATCTCCATGAAACCAGCTCTTCATCCCCAAAAGCTCCGACTCTAGCTCTCTATGCTCTCTCCCAATGATCTTGGGCCAAGAATCAATCCAACAGCATAACAATACCTTCAAATGTTTTCCCCTCAACCATGGCTATGAGCTCATATTTATAGGGCTTTGATGGATAGAGATGGTTTAGAAATTAGTGGGTGAGGTGGCCTCTACGGATCTCGAGCTCAACCAACCCACAACAGTAGGGATAAGGCAGTACACGAGGCTTATCATCTAGAAGCCTCGAGAAACTTCTCTTTTTCCCTTTTTACCCAGGGTACCACACTTCTCCTTCTATGACAGAGTGGTTCTGGTAATAACTGCCTATGGACTAAGGCCAATGGGTTGTGGCACCACTTGTGGACAACTGATGAAAGGCGGTGCGAGCAGGGGTACTGCTCCTGGAAAAAGGGGCATGCATGGTGCTGGGAATTTGTATGACAGATTGATAAAAAACCATTTAGTTTCCACTCTAGAAGCTGGGATTTAGGGCAAGTAGGTATGTCAAATGTTTGATCACATGATGGTGATAGGATTTTGGTATAACAACTCCTCAATGGCTTGCACCAAGTCATTACCCACGAGGTAAAAAAAAATGAAGATAGAATTCCACTGTCCATCCATTAGGCCCAAGACTCTTGTCCTTGGAAAAGCTTTTCAAAGTATCCAATACTTCACCTAGAGAGATAGGGCCCCCAATAACTTCACAATCAGTACTTAAAAAAAGGTGGCATAATGCTTGATAGTTTCCAACTTATCACAAATCTTGGATGTCTGAGGGTCCTTATAGGGTTTAGAGAAATACTCATATGCCACAGACTTGATGGTTTTAGTGTCATAGACCAAAGAGTCCCTATCATCTTTGGCTACCCAAATAGCATTTGATAGTCGTATCTTATTGGCAAAGTTATGAAAAAAAATTGAGTTTTCATGCCCAACCTTCAACTAGATAGCCTAGATCTTTGTGAATATAACTCCTTCAAGGATGATCTTCGATCCTCATAAAAAATATGATCATTTAAAACCTACTCCAAATACTGTATAGAGCCTTCAACCTCGCATAAAGATCTGTCAACTACCTTTTCTTATCCACCTCCCAACAGATCACCGGAGGGCGCAACTTATTCAACTTAAAAATCAGACTTTGCATCGGATTAAGATGATGCAAGACTTCAGTTGATAATCGACCCCAATTCTCCACAACCATCTTTTTGAAATATTGAGCTAGGTCGGATTAAACTTAATGAGATATGCAACAAAACCCTAGTCAAAATCCAGTTGCAGGACAACAACTTTATGGTCTGAGAAGCCCATAGAATAAGCCCAAGATTGATACCTTCCCAGCTGATTGTAGAGAGCTTCAACCATGAAGAAACGATACAGTCGCTTAGCAATCCCAACAATACCACATCCTCCATTTGACCAAGTGGGGGTCAAACCCGCAGGAACCACACCCATTAAGTGAGCATCCCCAAAAAGTGACTCAAACTAACCAACCAAAGGGTCAAGGATTCGTCTTGCCCACCATACCTCATCTGAAGAGAAAGTAAAGTTTAAAACCCCCGCGATAATGAGGTTTGATAACGAGAGAAGGCTAGAAACCTCTAAAAAGAGTCAATTCATAAAAAGTTTACAAATAAAATGTAAACTAAATTCAATACTAAGGTTCTAATTGGCTTTTGTGAATCCAAAGATTCCAATTAAAATTTAATTAAATTAACAAAAATATATTTATGAGAGTGAATTATGTCTAACTAGCATTTGCATTGAGAGGTGCAAAGGAACGTGGAGAGGGTAAAAATATCATGTCTTTCCGCAACTGAACCTTTCTGCAATTGAGTATTTTCGCAACTCAACCTTTCCGTAAGTGCCTTTTCGAAACACTGTTTCCGCAATAGAGTTTCTGCAACTCTATTTCCGCAATTGTGGATTGCGGGTGTGCAATTTTAATTTTCAAAAATTGGCTTCCGCAATCTTGCAGCATGTTGCTGGCAGCAACAGAGCTCATTTTAACAGCATAAAATTGGAGCCATTCAATTGGATTTCGAAGCCATGGTCTTGTTGTGGGGGTTTTGTCTTGTTTACTATAAGTAATGTGTTTTGGTTTTAATAAAATTTTCTTTAAAAAAACCTTTTTTTGTTTTTCAGATTGTGAAAGCTCCCTCTTTATTTTATATATGTTTTGCATTTCCACAACCCGCATTCCACAACCGGAAAACGGATTACAAAATTCATTTTTTTGGAGATTTTTGAAAATCGTTTTCCCGCATTTCGTATCCACAAATGTGGATTCCGGATATTAGAGTTTTATTTGTTTAAAAAATTATTGTCTTTCTGCAACCTGCAACCAGCAATGCGGACTATGGATTGTGGAAATCCTTTTCGAAATAAAACCTTATCTTTTCGGTTCCACTTTCTGCATTATGTAATGCGGATTATGGAAAGAGCAAAAGTCGTTTCACGCATCATTTTCCTTTTTCGGTTCTGCAAACAGCAACCCGCAATGCGGATTACAGAAAGTGGAAACTCAATAAAAATATGATTTGCAACATTGTTGTCACGCAACCCACAACCCACAAATCTTTTGTGGATTGTGGAACTTTAAAGGTATTTCTTGGTTACTAATCTCATTGCAGATTGCAGATTGTGGAAATCATAAGATGTATAGTTTTTGGTTGATTTGATCTCTGCATTTTTCTTTCACGCTATAATCTCAATCGTCCATTTTTGCGAGATCTACGACCCATATCTATTCTTCCATTAAGCCTTGGCTTATTTAATTCATTTGAATTTATGAACTCTTTACCATTTTCACTTGCAATTTTTCACTGCGCTTGCAATTTTTACTTCGATTTTCTTGTTCCGCTCACCAATCCCATGACCTCCAAGCTGTCCATCGGTAATTTTCTTACTCTTTGTGGTCGTTTTCAAGTTTTAGCTTGATAACTATAAGAAAGAAACAATATAGAAGACCAAAGTGTAGTATGACAAATCATATATGAAAAAAAACAATAAATGCAATAATTGTTCTTTATGGAAGAATGACAAGTTGTGCTAAGAAAGAAGAGAACGGAGTTGTTTATTTTATAAATAAACATAAAAGAAAATCAGTATTGTATTCAAAGCGACGATATAGGTTGCATCAACAATTTTGGTTCAAAATGTTAAGCCATAGCTTGTACAGTGGAACTATGAGACTACAAGATAGAACTCCTAAAAGCAAGTTAAAAACAAAACCCTGCTATGTTGAAGCATGAAAGAAGGACAAAAATTTGAACATTGAGGAAATTCATTACAAACAATAAAGAATGCTCAAGTATCAAGTCGAAACAACTTATGTATTTGAATTTCTAGCTAAAATTTCCGAATAAATGTTTTCAACCATCACAATTGCAACCTTTAGGCATGCAATTCCACGGAAGGTCTCTATGAAAGAGTAAAAAGAAATTGTTTGTTGTAGATCTTCTGAGCTATTTCAACAATGGATGTTGCGTCAGTTGATAGGAGGCATAGGAAATTGGCTTGGTTGTTGTGTTTATGCTAATTCATTATTAATACAATACCTTGTAGTCTCCTCTCTTGTTTTTGGTGGTCATGAAATTGTTTCATGTTAATACTCTACAATTAATAGATTTTTTTTTCATATTAATATTATGACAAACTGAAATGAAAGAAGTTTAACAAAAATTACATAAATAAACTCTCATACATTTGTGACTTGGTTGTTGTGTTTATGCCAATTCGTTATTAATACAATACCCTGTAGTCTCCTCTCTTGTTTTTGGTGGTCATGAAATTGTTTCATGTTAATACTCTTCAATTAATATAATCTTTTTTCATATTACACAAATGAAAGAAGGTTAACAAAAATTACAGAAATCCAACAAGTTGGTGATGGGTAAAGGCTTCATTTTTAAATATTTTCATTTGGTTCTTTATCGCACAGGCTCGCCAATACAGAAATTAGTTAAGACATTATACCCCAATACTGTAGATGCTCTACATAGATCAACTTCCCATCGAATTCAGAGATGATATATAGATGAATAATCTACATATAAATTAAAGACTCATTGGAACTATTTTCTATATTTATATAAAATAAATAGTTATATAGAACCTAAATCCTGCATGGAAAGAATATTTAAGTTATTACTAAATGTTTATGCTTATGAAGATTGGCATCCAAATTTTATTCCAGATTACCATAAATATTTTCTTTACTAAATGTTTCTGCTTATAAAGAAAATTTTAAATGTTTTCTTTAAATAACTACATATACAACGTCGTGTTTGAGTCGTCAAAGTTCAAAAAAAGTATGCATTCTAAAGCAAAAATTGCAGCATTCTAATATATTCCAACAATATAAAAAAATTATTATCACACAAGCTTATAATTTAAAAGCAAAATGACAGCAATTGCTTTAAATCACACTATAAAAACCCTTAGAATTCAAAAGTTCACTTTAAACAAGTGGCCAGCCACAATACATCTATGTCCAAGATTACACAGCTTTCCTGATACGTCTATGGTAGTCCATTCTCCTATGGATCCCTTAGGCTTAATCCCCCTCCCTTTCTTGGGAGGTACCCTTCCCTTGAAATAATATTACAAAATTGTACAAAGAAAGACACTTCCCAAGAAGTGGGATTACAAGATATTTTTGTTTCAAGATTTACCAAGGGCGGAACGCCACTTGGAAAAAGCATCCATCAAATATTGGATGTCCTTAAACTCAACATTCTCTAGATTTAATTCAGCTTTACATATTACATAATCAATCTCATTTTTCTTGATATTCATCCATTCTTTAAGAAACATATCAATCTGCATTAATGAAGCAAGAGGTGTCTTAGTCAAGTGATTGATTTCCTCCATGGTGAGCTTAGTGATCTCCAATATCTACTCCTTGGTTTTAGCAAAATCACTCTAGATTTGCTCAATTTTAGTTTCGGAGGCATAGCCTCATCGATAGGATCTAAGAGTGGTAGATCTAGATAACCAAGCAATGTCACTGAAGCTGACCACCTTCTTTTGCAGGCCACCCATATTTGATGATGGATTCCACCGTATCACAAATACTCTCCCATGTTTCGATTGTCACCTCGATCTTCTTCAGCTATCTAAGATTGGCAGATCATCTGGTCTTTCTTTGATGTATTTCTGCTAGTCTATAATGTTGTCATAAGCTCTAGTAGCTTCTTTTCTACTTGTGTGATGATAATGGAGAATATCTTATTGGTGCTCAAAAGTATTGTACAGTTCCTGCATTTCATTAAAACCTATAAACAAATTAACCATCCCTTTATAATATTGATCATGTATTCTGCATGCTAATTGCTTAAACTCTTCTCCTATGAATTTGGAGAAGAAAGAGGTATTAGATGCAAGCTAGAGGTCTTTAATCTGTTGCTCAAATATTGAAATCTTGTCAGCATGTTGCTCAGTCAGGTGATCTTCCTTCTCAAGTTGCTACTTGAGATAGTCATTTTGTTCTTGAAACTACTTCAGATTCTCCTCATACTCATTCATAAGTTGCTGGATCTCTTGGCTATGGTGTGCCTCAGCTTGTACTAAGTCCTATTTGGACTTTTGCAGTTCCTATTTTTTCTCTTCTAACTCTTTGTTAAGCTGAGACACTGAGTCGAAATTGGCTCCAGCAAAGGCTCCCATGGCAGCTGATGTATCTAGGGCTTCTTGTTTGGTATCGAAGGAGTCCATTTTCCAAATAATCTAGTTTTGGACTAGCCCCTACTTGAATGTGCCTTCCCTTGTTCTCTTGGATCCCTATTTCAACACAGCCTTATCTTTCTTGCTCCAGAAGTATTTCCCCAAAGAAACCACTGCATCTTCATCGAAATATGCCATCTCCTCTAATCTGGAAATGGTTCCCTCGTGAACAGTTATCAAAGGTTTAGGTTGGGAGGTTTCAAGAATGGAGATTTCCATTCTGAGGGGTGGAATAATGGTAGAAGGTGTAGAAATAATAGGTGGAAGGGGTGAGGAAATAGGATT
>LPNX010396264.1:0-18472 GCA_001517045.1 Pseudotsuga menziesii
TATGTAGTTTGATAAAATATCTTTTCATTGTCACTGGGAAGTAACTACGTAAACATGCAAGTTTGTTTTCTGTTTATCTTTTAGTTGGCACATTCCATAGCCTGTGGGTGCTTATCTGTAGTTTGATATTTTGCTAGCTGAGTGCACTGATCCTTTTTTCTTATTGGGCATACAGTGTTCTGATCAAAATTGCCGTGTAGCCTATCACCCACTTTGTGCACGTGCTGCAGGACTTTGCATTGAGGTTTACACTAAGCCCTTTTATATTAGTTTCTTTGAGATAAAGAGGTTTGGGAATTTTAAGAATATATGAATCTCACATTATTACATTCCTGTTGGTCCTTAGGCTTTCCAAGTACTGTTTTTATTGCAGTTTCTATTAAATCCTGTGGTTTATATTTCTATCTTTATATGCAGGTTCTAGAAGATAAGGCTAGACGTGCTGTATCTGCAGATGAGGACTGCGAACAAAATCTCCATTTACTTTCCTTTTGCAGAAAGCATAGACAACCGGCAGATGAGTGGACTCCAACAGATCAGCACAAGCCCCTAACTCTCCAAGACTGTTCTAGTTACATTCCCCATCAAATTTGTATGGCTGTGCTCGTTGTGATAAGAGTTATGGCTCATCTATTCTACTTTCAGAATTCTATTCTATTTTAATTTTTTCAAGTGTTTATGGTTCATGTTTATTTCACTCATCCAGCCTATCATCTGCTACATTGGTTCTTAATGGAGAAAGTTTTGATTGTAATAAGTTTTAGAATCTTAGAAATAGTATATGAGCAACATCTTATACACCAAGAAAACCTCAAACATGTGAACTGTGTTATGTGCTAAGTTGTTTTGTTTGATTCACTGTTCATAATTCAAGAACTTATTTCATGTGCCAACAGAACCATATAATCACTCTGAAAGGTGGGGTTGAAAACAACCTGAAGCAGCCTCCATCAAACACTTGTTTGTAGAGAATAGGCCATACTTGATAAGTGGTTGCCGTAGAAATGGACCATGGGCAGATGTGCAGATCAAAGCACAACCTGGGTTGAAAAGCAACTGTGTAAGGGGTGCATCACTACCCGTGTTAGCATCTGCACATCAGTATTCATGTATGCCTCAAGTGGATAGTTCCCGAAGTTTTATGTCAGATAAATATGAACACATGCGTGCTACCTTCAGAAAAAGGCTAGCATTTGGTAAGCTGCTTGAAAATTGTTTAAAGATCTTTAGGAAATGCGAATAATGTGCCTTATTGATAAATGATTTTTTTTTTTAAAAACGCCTACAGACGTCGCTTAACCGACGCTTTTGTAGGCATTTTTCTTTTTTAAAAACATTCATAAACGTCGCTTAACCGACGCTCCATATCCCTATCCGTCGCTTAATCGACGTTAATAAATGTCTCTTTTCCGACAGGTATAGTTTCTATCCGTCGCTTAATCGACGTTAATAAATGTCTCTTTTCCGACAGGTATAGTTTCTATCCGTCGCTTAATCGACATTTATCAATGTCGCTTTTCCTACAGTTATAGTTTCTATCCGTCGTTTAATCGACGTTTCTAAATGTCTCTTTTTTGACAGTTATAGTCCATATCCGTCGCATAACCGACGGAATATCCTGTCGCTTATACGACAGCCCCAGTTGAATCCGTCGCTTATCCGACGGAACTGTTGTCTCTTTACCGACGGAATGAAGAGTTATTTCATTAAAAAAATTCAGTACTGTCGAAGAAATTCCGTCGCTTAACCGACACTGTAAAATTAAGCGACGGTTACCTATGTGTCACTTAAGCGATGGTTACCTATGTGTCGCTTAAGCGACGGTTACCTAGGTGTCGGATCACCGATGAAAAGTTTCCGACGGTTAAAAAAAAATCAAAGTGTCGTTCATGCGACAGAGAAGTGTCAAAAATCCGACATGATAGCCGTCGGATTTTTGGTCAAAATGTAGTAGTGAGTGAATATAGGTATCTGAGCCTATTTGGTTAAATTCTTTCCTCCAAACCTTTCGACAAAGTAAGTCGAAGCTATTGTCCAGGTCTGCAGTCTTGTCTGATGGGTATCCCACCATCGAGCAGCTTGGCCTATAAAAGTTTATACTAGGCTTTGAAGTCAGCCATGGTCACCAATATTTTTGGAAACTTTTTCTACATGCATGACTGGTGAATCTCTTTCCTTATATCTTGGTATTTGTGTAGTATTTACATTGGTAGGTTGTAAGGTAGGGTATTCCCTAATTTTATTCTCAAAGATTTTTGGGACAATGGGCATTATGAAGCACTGTTGGGTGGGATTTTTCTGAATAGTCCAACACCCTCTTGCTTGTGTTTCGTAGTTCTCAATCTCCCAATCATATAATTCTGCATCTAAATTATAACCAACTAAGTCTTGGTTGCCTAAATGAAGTTCTCCGTAGATATTAGGTTCTGTATAATCTGCATTGTTTTGAATCTGGTAGAGTTGTCAGATGTTGACTTCTTCATCGATAGGTTCAGTCCAAGGTTCTCCTTGGGATGGATGAATAGATACAAATGACCTTTTGTCCATTTCCTTTTAATCCAATTCTCCCTTTGTCCAGGGATATTGATGCTTTCATCTTTCTACCCCAAGGTCAGCCTATTAACACTGGGAAGGAACTGGATCCTTCCTTAGGGTCAATGATTTCAAAGTCGACTTTGGTCAAAATTCCTTTTATAGTTGTGTCAACATTTTTCCAGAATCCAATCGGTTCAATCAGGCTCTGGTCGGTTAGTTTCAGGTATATGCCTGACTCATATAGTCGAGGTCTGCCCATTTGTTCCCAAGTGTCACGAGTCATGATGCTTACTTGTGATCCAAAGTCGAGCTCTACTTGTCGGACATGGTATCCTTCGATTTCCAGTTCGACAAGTGGGTTGGCATCACCTTTATCTTTTTTATTTAAAATACAGATATTCTTTGTTTGTTTTTCGGAGTTGTTATGTTTTATTTCATACAGCAGATTGATGAACTGAGATACTGAGTTGTCTTTTTGTATGAGTTGTATTAATTCGTTTATTGTGTTATGTCGATTGTCGTTAGCTTGTTCCTATCATCAAAATTCTTTGAATACATTGGTTGCTTCTTTGTATGTTTGTTTTTCTTTAAGTGGATCAAGGTAGACATTTTTCTCTTTTATTTTACTGATTCTTGGGTTATCACTTCCTGTTTTTGTCGCATGTTGGGTTACAATATGCAATTTTTTTGTGTTTATTACATCGTTTTTTTGCACACACGACAAGACATTAACATTTTTCTTTGTATTTATTTTTTCCAAAATGGTAGGGAAATTCTCTAGTGAGTGATCCCCTACTCCATAATGAGTATAAAATTTGAGGTCAGTTCTGTCTTTATATGGATAGTCTGCATACCGATGTCCCTCCTTATAACATGTAAAGCATTCGATGGGTCAATGTGGTCGGTTTATTCGATTCCCAGGGAATCGACCTCATCCTCCGTAGCCTCCACGTCGATTGTCATACCGATGCTCATATCTTAGACCTTCATACCTCTGACCGTTCTAATCGTTTGGTAAGTTGTTTTTCTCATTATTTTTTGCAACTACAGTGGTTTGGTAGAATGCATGATAATTCTGTCGGTTCTTCAAGTTCAAATGGTATTCGATTGTGTTATGATTTTTAGTTTCGTAGATTGCACACCAGGATGCCTTGCCATTCTTCATGTTGAACGGGAAATCTTTTGTCGAGTGGTCTCCATGCTCCTGGAAAATGTCGCAAAAATATTTTGTCTGCATGAATTGAATTTCCTGTCGGCCATATTCTTGTCGACAGTTGTCTTTGGAATGTCCGGCCGTCGAGCACTTTGTGCACCAGATATCCTGATTTTTGAGGTTTAACTCCTTTAAATACTTTTGTACACTCTCAAGTTGTTCTTCTAATCTATGATCAGTGGAGTATGCTGGTATGTCCTCATCCATTTCCACTTGGAGAGATTTTGTAAGCGCATCTTCGTAAGACTTAAATGTTTCCAGACTTATGTGTCGATGGACTTTCTGAAATAAACCTGTAAGAAACCATTGGATTAGTAATTTTTCATTTATAACATAGTCCAGTTGGCTCAGAAGGTATTTCCATCACTTATCATAGTCGCGGATAGTTTCTCCTGGCTTCTGTGATGTTGTTTTTAGTTTTTTCGCTGCCAGATTTTTTGCATCTGGAGTTTTGAAAAATGATAGAAATTGTGCTTTGAACTCAACTTTGGTTGCTCTAGGTTGTCTTTCAGAAAAGGTCATATACCAAGTTAATGCCCTTTTCCTCAAGGCACCGACGAAATGTGCCATCTGCCTGTCTTCGTCCATAACTTGGTTATCCTCCCAAGTCGACTCGCAGATGAACCAGTGTCGTCTAGGGTCCTCATCCCCCTCATATAGAGGAATGTGTGTTGACCCATGACCCATGTCAGAATCATTGTTGCTACTTTCAGGAGGTGGTGGTGGTGGAGGTGCAGGTGGGGTTGGTGGGGGTAGTGGGGTTATTGGTTTATTCGTCTCTGCAGAGCTATCGTCGATGAAACTTTTGCCTTCATCAGTTTTTTGTCGTTTCATCGCCAATCGACAGTCGGTTGATTTTGAATTCTTCTGTAGATGTCCAACTGCAGTTATCTATCCGTAGTTCTGAATGTTCTGTGTCTTCCAAAGCTGTATTTGGTAGGGTGGGTGCTCCTTCATGTGTCGGTAGAATTAAGTGGATACTTTGGTTGGAGGTTACCGCTTGAAAGGTAACCCAATTTCCTTCTTCTGGTCGACGAATAATGAGGTGTCTTCCAGTGTTTGTCTCATCATCTAGTCAACTCCATATACCAAAGTCACCAGCTCCTAGTCGGAGGTCCTATTCGACAATAGTTTTTATCCGTGTACACGGATTCAATGGAGAGAGAGTTGTTCCTTCATGGGGAGCTCTTAATTGGAGAGCTTCTGGCTGCTCTATCCATAATTCTTCCTCCATAGGGGACGCCTCTTCTTCAACGCCTTCTTCTTGTCGGTCATGACCCGACTCTGGTGGATTTCTTTCCTGGTCGGTCGCCCTATGAATCCTTCCTCTGTGCAACGCTAAGGCTCGTTCTCTTCTTGCTTCCCTCCTTTGTTGTCTCTCTTCCCTCTCTATTTTTTGAATGTCCAACGTACCGTTGTGTGATACTATTTTCTTGATTTCCCTTTTGTTCGACTTCTCATTACTGGTGAATGGTATTTGCTTCTAATCGACTAGAATCCACTCTACTTTATCTTGACATATGACCAGCTACCCCCCCCATAGCCTACTGACGCTTTTAGAAAGCCTGGATAGTTCGGTCTACTTGCTTAGGAAGTATTACCACTCCCTTTTTGCAATGAATTTTTCCCACCTCTTTTGCTTTTTCACCTAGTTAGAGTTTGATGGCGATCCATGAAGTGATGTACGAGGTTCAACAATATGACCTACTCCCTTCTCGATCAGGAATTTAAATAGCAAGGTCGGTAAGGAACACAGAAATTGCTCAGTGAGGTCTGTGTAAAATTTCTCCTTGACGGTTTCCACCGAATTTCTGTCTTCTACTGCTTGTTCCTCACAGAAGTCGTCGACGATTTTTTTGAACCACTCTGACAAGTTTGTTCTTCCTCCTCATATCAGTTTTTCTAGCAACTGTTGGTCTTTAGTCGCTTCTAGATTTTTCATCCAGGAGTTTCTTCAGAAGTTGGGGCACTGATTCTACAAATTACTTCGCATGTGTTTCTGTAAAGAATCTTGCTTTTGCTTATGTGGTTGTTAATATGTTCCTTTGTGCGTAATTCTACAAATAGTTTACAACTTTACGTTCCTACCAGTCCTTAATCTCCTGTTCTGATATCATCCGTTTGGATACATCTCAGACATGTACTACCAGCAATGGAACCAATGTTGCAATCTCACAGATCACATAAGGTTACCAATAATACATACCAAAACATACATACATAACAGAGACAAGAGATAAGAACAAGTAGGTGAATTAACAGATTATATTACATGAATGGGTCCATACAACACAGAGAACTGAACTGAGTTCTCATCTGGCTCAACAGCCTAATATATATGATTACAAAACAGTTACAAAATAACTACCTATCGGTTCGGTGAACCAACACAACCTTAGGTGGCCGACCTAATCTCTAGTTTAGTCAGCTGATCGACTTAGTCGGCTGCTCGACTAAGTCAGCTATCGTTCAAGTCAACTTATTGGCTTGCTCCTCCAACACATTCCATGAGAATGCCATGGGTCCATTGTAGCAGTTCTTTAGATTAGTATTATATTTAGCCTCTCATTGAGGCAACCACTATGTATCATCAATTGTACATGATTTGCTCTTGTATTATAGAGCTTAGATCACATTATTCTTTTGACATCATTACGAGCATGGGGATGCTCGCCTCATCCATATACATGTCACACATTATTTGTATCTCACCCATTGATGGGAACCATATCAATACAAAAACCAAAAGCCACCATGCCCCAGCCCAGGAAGTAGCACCTCTCCTCAAGAAAATCCTATGATGTCCATCGGACATACGATGGGATCCTGCCCTCACACATCAGGGGGCAATCTGTTAACCCAAAAAATCACTCAATGAGCTATACATGACCTACACCACCCAAATACATCTACATACGACCCTCATTTGACCCCCACACCCTCAAAAAGGCTCAAAAATATGAAAAAGGGCTTAATAACCCCTAAAAAGAGCCAAAATAGCTCTCATAGGGGCTAAAACCTCCAAAAAGGGGCTAAAACCCCTCAACGGAGCTTAAAACCCCCAAAGGAGCTTAAAACCCCCAAAGGAGCTAAGAATTGGGAGAAAGGGGATAAAAGCCCCAACTAGGGGCTTAAAACCCTAAAAATATCAAGAAAAAGTATAAATAGAGGGGTGGGGGTCACTCTCAAATCACTTCTCATCTCCCTATAATTATGATGCCCATGTGAGTGCCTTGAGACCCTTTCCCTCTCAAGTCATTCACCCTCCCTCTCCTCCATTCCTCCATTGAGCCAAAGCTCCCATTCGATTTGAGAGGTGCTCCCAAAGCTAGGGCATGGTGGCCCATTTCCACCCAGAGAAGGTATAATCTTTGTTTTCTGTCATTTTTCTTATAGTTTTTCTAACATATTTTTGCTTCCAGGTTTGTTACTCATGCTTTGTTGCAGGCTTCTTTCAATTTATTGCAGCTCTTTTGTTTGCTAACAGTTTTATGCAGGGTTTTGGAGCTTGGCCCTAATCTAGTTTTCTTTCTTTTTCATTTCATCCTCATAGGAACCCTACCCTTTCGTCCTATAGACGGAAGGGATTTGTTCCTGCCTGTAGCAAGGGAAAAATCCCTACTATAGTACCAATTGGGTTCTCTACCTGATATAGAAACATTTGTTCTATCTTGACAAAGAGTCCCCATACCCGTCATCCTCCAATGATGACATAGAAAGTCTACTAACTTTCATGCCTGGAACAAACAATACCCTATTTACTTGAAGAATTTCTCCCAGATCTAGTTGGAATTTCATAGTTCCAACTCCTCTTATTTTTCCTGAGGATTTCCAATATCTGTTTCTACAAAGTGTCCTGGAGCAATTTCTTCTATCCTTTGAAAAACTCCATACTTTCTGGTCATATGGCTAGTTGACCTGCTGTCAACTGTCCATGTGTCATGGTAATATACCGAACTATCTATACTAGTCTCAATTGATGCCAAAGAAAATTCCTTTTCAAATTGGGCAGCATATTCTTGTACTTCTGTTGATGTCGCTCCCTCTTTGTCTTCATCCTTCTTCTTAGGACATTGACTAGCATAGTGGCCAAACTTGTTGCAGTTATAACATCAAACCTTACTAAGGTCTTTCTCTCTTTCTTCCCCCCTTTACCTTTTCCTTTGGTAAGAAGGGCTACATTTTATTCACTGCTCTGAGTGGTATTCTGGAATGTCTCCTCCTGACTCTCTTCTTGAACAAAGTCATCCCATAACCTTGTCCAATCATGAATTTTCTCTCTAGCAACTACTCCTCGCACAAATGTGTGCCATTTTGCAGTGAACCCATTAAGAGCATATCTAATAAAATCTTCATCCTCCACTTGCTCACCAGCAGCACCAAGTTTATCTCTAACTTGAGAAAATTTTGTGAGATAAGTGGTTACTGTATCAACATCAGTCATCTTGGTATTCCTCACATTTTCTCTAAGAACCATCTTTCTATTCTGATTCTTACTTTGTTAAAGAGTACATAAGGATTTCCAAATTTCAAAATCATGTGACTTACCTATGATGTGAGGTATCACATGATCATTTATAGAGTCCAAAAAGATTCTTTGTGCCTTGATATCATTTTTGTCAAAGGCAGTCTTCAAAGCAAGATTTGTGGGAACTGTGGTGGTGTCAGAAGCACCAACAATATCCCATAGCTCCAACTCTTTGAACAATATAGTTATGCGCTCTTTCCAAGGGATGAAATTATCATACCCATTCATTCTATATTCATATCGCAATATTAATGAGGTCATGACTTCAACTGATAATATTTAGCTGACCCTCACTTATACCATGAATAAATTTGATAAACAATTACAAAACCTTATATAGGAATTTTATCAAACACTTGACTGCAAATTTGATTTATAACTTGTCTGAACTAAAAATTCATAAGATGAATTTGTATGATAGTTTTAAGTATAAACAACAATGCACTCAACTTCAATCTGAAGAAAAATGTGACAACACAGAAATTTAGGGCCAAGCCCAGGGAAAAACCTCACTAGAGGAAAATCCAGATAAAGAATTTTACTTATGAGAGAAATCAGAAATTCAACAACTCATAATTTCTTCTAGAACATCAAAACAATTTCAAAAACCCTCATCTATAAATATGCATTGAAAAATGTGCCAAAAATACTCACAATCAACCCACACGTGTGAACTGTACACAACAGTTTTCTCGAGATTCATGCAAAGTATGAATTGTACGGACTCTGCCCAACATTAAATGCAGAAAATTTTGTCGCGAAATGCATGCCTACAATTAGCCTCAATATCTGTGCATGTACGGTCTGCAAATAATGGTTGTATGGTCCAATGAATGCTAAATATTTCTTGGGAATCGTGCCTTCAGCTTGATGATCAGTCTCCCTCTCACAAATAAGAAATTTCCTTCAAGAAATTTATTTCTCTCTCTCTCTTATCTTCTTCTTTTGATGTGATGTCTCTCACATTTCCCTGGACATTCTTTTATACTTTATTAAAAAAATTATAATTAAAAAAAATCGTGGTTGGCTGGGAATGGACAACTAATAAAAATAAATCGAGATTTAGTGTAGAAAAAAAATTCTATAGTCACCAAAAGGGGAGATGTCAACACTAGTTTGGACCAACATGACAAAAAAGTCAACAAAATATATGCAGAGCTCGAGGAGAAAATTGAAAAACATAATAACGCATTAACGTCAACTATCACAGGGATTAAGGCATGAATAAAGAAATGAATCAATGCGTTGAAGGAAGATCAAAAGAAAATTCAAGAGTCTCTCGAATATATCTCGGCTAGAATACAACTAAATACCTCGGTTGCCCATCCTAGCCATAACCCACCACTGGACCCTTTCAATACACCTCATCCAATCACACTTAAAACGCCAGAACATCACAACACGATGCCACCCCATGAAGTCCCTTTCTTTAACATTCCATCAATATCAGTCTCCCCAACACACGAGTACCAGATAAGGGTAAAACTAGAATTATCCAAATACAATGGTGAGGAAAAAAAATGCATTGCATGGAACAATAAAGAAAAAGAATACTTTGACATCCATAACATACAATACAATATTGAGAAGATTAAATATGTCACCATGCAATTGGAGGATAACACATACAGTTGGTACATGTGGTGGGAGACTACAACGAGGGTCTATTCCTTCAGTGGGAATAACATTAAAAACGATATTCTTAAAAGGTTTCGAGGCGTAATTGAGAAATACTTCTTTTCCAATATCACCAGATTGCAGCAAAAAGGCAGTGTAGATGAGTACACTTGTGAACGGGAATCTTTGGCAACCCAAGTTCCAAAGCTAACCGATGACCAATGACTGCAAACAAACATACATAGACTGAAAACAAACATTCGAGATGAGTTGGAATTGCATGATTTTTCTACCATGGAGAAGGAAAGATGTAAGGCCAAGATCATCGAGAACAAGTTCAAAATATCTGCTTAGATTAGTTTTGACAAAACTATTCCAAGAGGAAGCCTCCCGAGTCAACAAATGTGGGAACTTCAAAATATATGCCACCACATCTAAGGGAAGGAGCAAAGCGTAGTTTGGAGGCCTAGAGGATGAAGGAGGGAAGTTGCAAATATTGTGGAGAAAAGTGGGATCCTAAGCATATATGTTTGCAAAAGAGAAACCCCCAAAAGTTGTATGCTTGTGAGGCCAAAGAAGAAGATGAATTTGAAAGCGAAGAATCTAGTGAGGACGATATTGGTGGTCAACATGACTGTCACTCAGAAATAGAAGATAATACACCAAAAATATCATTAGCCACCATTACAGGGATATCCCAACCTCAAACATTGAAGCTGAAGGGACATATAAAAAACAATAATGTCTCGATTGTCATAGATACCGACAATACCCATAAATTTATTTATGTTAATCTTGCTAAGATATTTAACCTATTTGTATACCTAGTTCCTAACATGAAGGTTATGGTAGCATAGGGTAAGAAGATTGAAAATGTGGGAAGGCATCACAAGGTTAAATTACAAATGCAAAAGTATAACCTAGAATCCAACTTCTTTGTAGTACTGTTGTTAGGGAAAGTGTTCCTATGATTGGGGTATAAACATCACCAACATACTAGGATTCCTAATTAGACTGTAACAATTGCATTTAGATATAAACCAAGCTTATACTAAGAAATAATAAAACAAAGTTTAATGGATTGAGAAAACATATCTTTCCTTGGAGGGCAGTCTTAGCTTTCAAACTTTTATCCAAGTTACTCCTCAATCAATTTCTTCAACGCCAGCAAGAGACACACACCTTTCTCAAAACACCTTTGGATATTGCAAAATTTGAGATATGAACAAATAAGAGAATTTGAAATTTAATACAAGATCACATTCATGAACATAAATCATCAATAACCGAAGAGTATACACCATCAATTGGGAAGGAATCAATCCCTTTATTAACAGAAAACTTGAAACAAATACAATCACCTCAGCCTGATCTACACTTCTTGAAACCAATTTCTAGGTCTCCTTGCTCCTATTTTCCAATGGGAATCCTTGAGCATAACCTTATCTCTAATGGTTCTCCACCCTCATCTAGCCTCTCTCATGCTTTTATGGTCAAATGAGAATAGGAGTTATGAGGCTAGAGCAGTTAGGAAAGGTGGGGAGCTTACCATTGACCCCAACCACCTTTTAATTAATTTGTTTTTTAATTTTTAACAAGTTTTTAAGCGACACATGGGTTTAACAAGGGAAAACTGCGTGTACCACTTGGGTTTCCTTGAGGAAACTAGCATGTGAAACTTTTGAGATAAAACACGATTTTTCTATGGACAGCATGCGTGTAACACGCAAGTTGCTAGACTGTTCGTGTTTTCCTTAAACTCAAAACACAAAATTGTAAAAACCAGGAAAGCATTAAATGATACAAACCATATCCTTCTATATCCAATGGGATCTTCAATCCAGGTTGTCCTTTTGTGTGAAGAAACATTCGATATCATCGCTCAGACAGAGAAGTGTTGATTCGAGGTATAACAAGTACCTTTCAGAGGAGTAGACATGGTGTTGGGAATTCAATGGTTGCAAACATTGGGTACTTACTTCGCTAACCATCAAGAGCACTTCATCAAGTTCAAGTGGCTAAGGAAAAAATACAAATTGTACAGTTTCCAACCACCCCAAAAACAAATGGTTACATCCCATCAAATGGAAATAGTAATTATAAAAGGAGCAATTGCTTACATAATCCAATTTCAAGGGATGGATTTGCTATCATGTGAAGAGGATGACACCAAACCACCAGAAATCCAAGAGCTAATTCAAAAACACACTAATGTGTTCCAAGACCTTTCGATGAAGCTTCCACCAAACAAGAAGATTAAACACATAATTGATGTGGAACCAGGGGAAAAACATGTTAATATCAAACCATATATATATATATATATCCACATCACCATAAAATAGAGATTGAAAGGCTAACCCAAGATTTATTAAGATGTGGTGTCATTTAAAAGAGCAGAAGCCCTTATGTAGCTACAATAGTGTTAGTTCAAAAGATATATGGATCCTTCAGGTTGTGCATAGATTACAGAGGGCTAAAGAAGATAACAACCAAGAATAAATTCCCTATCCCATTCATCAATGAAATGTTGGACGAACTTCAGGTAGCTTCATGGAGCTAAGTATTTTTTGAAATCAGATATGAGATCATGGTTAAATTAGAAGATGTAGCAAAAATTGCCTTTTGTACTCATGAGGGCCATTATGAGTTCAAGATAATTCCCTTTGGACTAACTAATGCTCCAACCACATTTCAAGGCCCAATGAATGAGTTATTCCAACCATATTTGAGAAAGTTCGTATTAGTATTTTTTCATGATATCCTCATATATAGCAAAACTTGGAAAGAACATCTCCAACACTTAGCTCAAGTTTTGGAAGAACATCAATTCTATGCAAAAATATCAAAATGCACTTTTGGAAAGGAAGAAGTGGACTATTTTGGCCATATAATATCAAAGGAAGGAGTCAAGGTTGATCCAAGTAAGATCAAGACAATAACCGAGTGGCCCAAACCAAATAACATCTCTAAACTGAGAGAATTTCTAGGCTTGGCGGGATATTATCAAAGATTTGTGAAAAATTATGCCCATAAGACTACCCCTCTAACAAATCTATTAAAAAAAATTCATTTCAATGGAATGATGAAGAAGAAAAATGTTTTGAAGCATTGAAAAGCATCATGTCATCGCCAATATTAACAACACTAGACTTCACAAAACCCTTTGTAGTTGAATGCGATACTTTAGGATTTGGGATATAAACAGTCTTGATGCAAGAAGGTCATCCAATAGCATTTGAAAGTCGAAAGCTCAATAAGAGAGAAAGTTTGAAGTATACATATGATAAAGAAATGCTTTCCTTTATACATGGCTTAACGAAATGACAATAATACCTTCTAGGGAGCAAAATCCTAATAAGAATAGACCACAATAGTCTTCAATATCTCTTACAACAAAAAACATTGTCAATTGAAATACATAAATGGATAGAGAAAATTGCTACATTTGACATGGAGAGATTGCATAAAAGAGGAAAAGACAATGTAGTTTCTCATGCCCTATCTCGAAGAGATGAAGAAGTCAAAGCTTATGTGATTTCAGTTGCAGTTCCAGACTGGTTGGATGAAATCCGAGGTGAATATTCCAAGGAACCAGACATATGTGCCTTAATTGATGATCCCAATCGAAGTCCAAATTTCGAATGGAGGAATTACATCCTTTGGTATAAAGGAAGGATATATGTAAGCCCAACATCAAGGTTTAAAACTAAGGTTTTGATGGAGTCCCATGATTCACCAACCATAGTACATGTAGGTTTTTTCAAATGATTCCTTTTAAGATGCTTCATGGGAGACAAAGAAGTTCATTCAGTAACACCCATCATTACCTTGCTTTGAGGACAAAGCATCCTAAAAGAAGAGGGTGATGTTATATACATAAAAAATAGATAAAATACAAAAGCATTAAAAATGTAAATACAAAAATATATATAAATAATAGTATATTAAATATAATGAAATCATAAGTAAAGGTTGTGAATTTATGAATAGTCACCTCGAAGAAGCTACACTATAGAGATCTTCGTTCATATACACTATAGAGCTCTTCCATATTTGAAGACGATGGTGACAAGACTTCCAATACTCTGGGTAGACCATGATGGTATTTGTAGAGGATGTGCACTTGGAAAGAATGCCATGTGATCTTTTTCGAGCAACAAGAGTAGGTCCAAGGGGATCTTGGGTCTAGTACATTCTAACTTGTGTGGACCCATGACACTTGCCTCAATAGGTGGATACTACTACTATGTGATCTTTATTGATGATTATCCTTGGAATACTATATCTACTTCCTTAAGTTCAAGGAATATGAAGAGGTACTATGCAGATTCAAGGAATTTCTCCACGGAAGTATGAATTAATAGGGAGTACACAATTCCTTATAACCCTTAGCAGAACAAGGTTGTATAAAGGAAGAACATGACAATTATTGAGGCAATCAAAGCCATGATTCATGATCAAATTTTTCCTATGTTCTTATGGGAAAAAGCTTCCAGTACAACAGTCTATGTGCAAAATATGAGTCCTCGTCATTCTGACGAACATGACTCTAGAAGAAGCCTTGACATGTGTGAAACAGAAGTGGGCCACCTTTGAATCTTTGGCTGTTCAGTTTACATTCATGTGCCCAAACAAAAGAGGATGAAGCTAGAACCTTAGGGAAGAAGGGAACATTTGTGGGATATAGTGACTCTTCAAAGGCTTATAGGATTTACATCCTAGGATTGCGACAGATTGATGCCAGCAGGTATGTCTCCTTCGAAGAGGAGGTGTCTCTTAGAAAATCTAGAGGATAAGATACAAATATTGATGATGAGGAGCTGGTAGCTCCAAAGTAGATGGTATCATCTCCCCCTCCAGCAGTTCAGAGGGAGCCAGCTGAGAAAGTTGAGCTAGTTGATCTCATCGATCCAATAGAGCTAGTTGATGCTCCCATAGACATTGTAGTGGGGAAGAAAAGGCCTATATGGACACACAAAACATTGCAGGATGTAGAGGGGCATGAAGCTCCCCATGATACTTTCCAAAAAATCAAGAGACCTTAGAGATTCTCGAACTATTTAGTATTAATAAGACACATCATTGATTCATAGCCCTCCAGCTATGAGTAAGCTTCCAACCAACAAGTATGGAAGGATGCCATGATGGAAGAATATCAATCCATCATGAAGAATTATATGTGGGAAGTTGTTTCGAGACCTGAGGGAAAGTCAATATTGACTTCCAAGTGGATTTACAAAATCAATCATGGAGAAAATGGTAGTGTTGAGAAACACAAGGCTAGATTTGTGGCTAGATAATTCTCTTAGAAAGGGAGAGTATTGATGTGGCAATTGCGTGAGGCCTATCCATTCAATCGACCCTAGAAGAAACATCCAAAAGACAAGTCGACCCAAAAAAGAAGACAATTTGACCCCCCTTGGAAAATAAAAGTTCAGCATGATAAAGTATAAATATGAGGTGCCCTCACTCATTTTCATCATAAAGCAAGCAAGCAAGTTCGCTCCAAGCAAGGACAAGTTTGCTCAAGCTAGTAGAAGACATTTTTGGGGTTCTCCATCATTGGAGAATTTTTTCTCTTATATTCTTGGGGTTTATATTTCCACTATCTAGATGTAAACTAATCTTTGAACTAATTATCTCTATTAGAAGGTTGCTTGGTTTTCTCCCTTGTGGTTTCCTAGGTCAAATCTTTGTGTCTATTGTTTATGTGCTTGGTTATTCTTTTAGTGATCTTGGTTATCATATGTAATTGAAATTGTACTGCTATATCTATACTTTTTAACAAATAGTGGTTTCAGGAAAATGAGCCTATTGTTGTGTTGGGATCTAGCAATGCAAGGGAATAGTGTTGTTTGCTGAGCCAAATACCACTAACATGAATAGGTAACAATGGTAATCAATATTGCATAAATTACATTAACACACACTTCATACTCTTCATTGTATCAATTTTTTTTATGCAACAATGAAATGATAAAAAAAATATACTGATTGTGAAATTATTTCAATACGGGGTATTTAATAAAACATTAAGAACATGCAATAAAGTTGACAAAACATGTATTCCACCAAATTTGGAGAATATGTATGAGAATAGGTCTCTGAGTAAATTTTAAAAGCAATCTCATTCCCCAAACCATAAAATGGGAAAACCACCAGAAGTCTCTATGTATCTCTAAATTGGAGGAATACTATTTATTTTCACAAAAAAGGCACAATGGATAACAACATGGTTTACATTACACATTCATCGTCATTCTATGCCTGCATTATGTGAGATCACATGTTATAATCTTCATTTGCAACCAGTTTCTTGGGTATAAAGAGATTGATAGTGTAGTCTCGACGAGGAAATAAAAGTTTTGTGAGAACGTAATGAATTTACACTTTTATCATTATCAAATCTTGTCATTCCAAAATTAGAGTAATACAAAAATGCTCCTGGATCAGCTCTCCAAAAATCTATGATCACATTCCTATCTAATTGGAATTTGCTTAACCTGGTTTGAAGCTTTAATCACCTTTTAAATACAATCCTTCTTGGTATTCACATGATTTTTTTCTCTTATGGTAAAGGAAATCAACAAAGGTATAACCCAAACCTTGAACAAACAGGATAGCAAGCAATTTATCAACTTACTAAAGTTCGTAAAGGTGGTGGATACCTGAGCAAGAGACGTATATTATTCGATTGTTGCCAAATTACTTACAGTTGAATAGGAAATTGTGGAAAAGATACAAGTTTGCAATACGGTTTATAGAGTGTGGAGGATCTTGGAAAACCTAAAGCCTTAAAGACTTGGAAAATCAAGCTTCTATTGGACAAAGAAAGAGATTGGCATATCAAAATTTGAGCTATGTGGCTAGATGTTTGGAGATCAAAATATGAATTTCTACCACGACTACACCAATCATAGGAAAAAGTGAACATGATTTGGGAGATGGATTCTCCAGATGGTACTAAGGTACGTAATTTTAAGGACTTGGCTTAACTTGGGGTACAACATTTTTAGAGAATTTTTGAAGAACTAGTGGGGGGGAATATAATAGACATTCATAACGTATTGCCTTTAATCCCTTGAGTGATTAGTGACGAGGATAATGCAAAAATCTATGGAGCCTTGATGGGTAGCCCAATCGGTTGGATCCCTCGATGCCAAACCTTTGACCCTCTGTCATGAGGTCATGGGTTCAATCCCTAGGTCCATTAGGGCCAGATCCCTCATAGTTGGGTGGAAAAGATGTGGTTGGGTTGTACCTACTTGGATCGTTAAACAAGGAAAAAAAGGAAAAAGAAAAAAAAATAAAAAATCTAGGGCGCTGTTACAAAAGATGAATTGTATCACATATTAACTACCTTCCACAATGATTGGAGTCCAAGAACCGATGCTTGGTCGATCGAGTTCGATCTAGTTTTCTTCGATATTCTTAGCGATGACCTACTGAGGGTTGTGGGAGATATTAGGATATTTAATAGAATGCCTCTAACTATGAATGCAATTTTTTTGGCATTAATTCCAAAAAAGGATTGGCTAGAATCCTTTGATGATTTTTGACCCATTTCTTTGTGTAGTTGCCTTTATAAAAGCATTTTGAAAATGAGAGTTGTTAGGCTCAAGTCCATCCTATCCTCGTTCATTTCGGTCGAACAATTTGACTTTTTATATGGAAGAAAAATCCATGAGGCGGAAAGCACATCACAAGGAATCCATTGGATCAAGCTTTCACACTCTCTTTTGATAGTGGTTTAACTTGATTTGTCAAAGGCTTATGATCATGTTTCATGGCTTTACCTTAAATTACCGCTCTTACATATTTTTTTCTTCTGTCAGCATTTTGTTGCTCAGAGGTACTGCTGCATCTAGTGCATAGGTGCAGGGGTCCGAGATGATAGTGTCTTATTAATGTCATAAAGTGAATTTATGAGAGCATTTATTAAAGTAGTTTATGATGTGATTTTATAATTTGAAAGTGAGATGTTCTTTATTAAGCTTATAAAGTGACTTTTAAATTATATAGTGTACTTTTTAATATTTAGGGTAAATGTAACTTTTAAAAAAGAAAGTTGTTTTTATATAGTTCATTTAAGTGATTTAAGTGAGTTTGAGATTAAAACACAACCCTTGATTTTGCATTAGGGGAATTTTGAGGTAAAAATGGGTCTAGTAAAGTATATAAAAAAAATTATGAACTTGGCATTTTATGGGGAAGATATACTTAGACAACTCACGTTTCCACTACATTGACTAAAAGCCAATTTTAATTTCCAAAAAAATGTGTGGTACTCCAATGCATTTATATTATTGAACTTGGAGATCACTTTTAATAATAAAATATAAACACAATGAAAATACAATAAAATAATTCTTAGTAATAAAATATAGACAAAATGAAAAATCAATCAAATCTTTTCTCCAACCACATATTGAAAATTAAAATTTAAAGTAAAAAATATATGTATTTTTTTTTAATTTAAGTTACTAATTTTCTTTTTATCATAATTTATGTGTTTTTTATAAGAGAATTATTTGATATACTTATTTTAGTCGTAGTCTCATAAAATTATATAATTA
>LPNX010396264.1:26988-65905 GCA_001517045.1 Pseudotsuga menziesii
ATTGAGTTTAATTTATTCAATCGATGTATGGAGTTCATCACTTGATATGCATTTCTGCTTTTTTAGGTTTGTTTTATGGAAATTCATGAGGAACCTGTTGAAATGTTTCTTACGAGTCTTCCATAAATTGGCTACACGCAGGAAACTACAGTGAATATTATAGTAGGATCCCATGTCTGGGTGGAAGATCGAGATTCAGCTTGGGTTGATGGCGAGGTTACAAAAGTTAATGGCGATAAAGTTGAAGTTCAGACTACAACTGGAAAGAAGGTAAGGATTCCAAATCGATTGGTATTTTTGATGATGATTATATCCAATGGTACTGGTAAGTAGGCATGTATGAATTTGATAGTATATTTGATGTGAATGATAGAATAAATTCTTATGGTGAGAAGATTTTGAAAGGCAAGTTGAGGAGATCTAGTTTGAATCTCTCAAATCAGTTGCTTCCAAATTTATTAACTATGGTAGAAATTATGGCTGATAAAATGATATTTAGATGGATAACGGACTGAATCCCAATGATCTTTCAAGTTATTCATCAGAATGGGTCAATCAACCATGTTTATCAGTTGGATGGGTAACTCTATGCAAGTCTGGACTTTTCTTTAAGGAGTTGCTGGCATTATGTTGTTCAAAATCTGATGGGAATTTTACATTGCATATGGCATTATATAACTTCTCTGGCCTTGTAAAACATTTATCAAGCTATTAAATATCTATGAACTGGTTTGGGCCTTTGTCAGTGAATCAAAATGGCACACCAGAGAGGCAAACACAGAAGATTGACATGAACTTCTGTATTTTTCATTCTTAATATCCAATTCAAACTTGATTTTTAGGTATATGAGCAGGACAATTGTTTTACCACTAAAATTTATGCTAACATACCGCTCTAATATGTGACACTGAAATATTTTCCTGTTCTGCGGATTTTGGACAGTTGGATCTGGTGAATTTGAATGAAGATTACCTGTTTTGGATTTAATTGTTTTGTGCTTTTCCCTAACTTGCATCAAACTGATGGTATTCTATTATCACATGCTATTGTTGCTGATACGTGTGACTATTTTTCCATGTATACAGGTGGTTGTTAATTTGTCAAATGTGTACCCAAAAGATACAGAAGCACCTCCCGCGGGAGTAGACGATGTGACGAAACTTTCCTATTTGCATGAACCAGGAGTCCTGCAAAATTTGGCAACTAGAATGATTGGAATATCTTAATACCAGAAAGGCAATGGATATTGTTGGCATCAGTCCAGAATAACAGGTATGGTTTAAATAATCTATTAGCTCTTCTTAAAGACATTTTAAATGCTAATTTCGAACTATAAATAAATAGAATGTTGTATGGTTATATATCCCTCTGAAGTGATGGATTTACTATTCAGGATTCAATTTTTAGAGTTGTGGCAGCTATTCTCCATTTAGGTAACATAAACTTCACGAAGGGCGAGGAGGTGGATTCTTCCATGCCTAAAGATGCCAAATCTCATTTCCATCTTGAAATGGCAGCTGAACTTCTCATGTATGCATCAATTTCTGTAATAACTTTTTTTTTATTGCAAATGCAGCTATTCTATAATAGCTTCAGCATTCAATTTGGTGCTAACGTATAGGAGAAACTTGTTGTAGGTGTGATGTCCAGGGCCTGGAGGATGCTCTTGGTAAACGTGTAATGGTGACACGTGAAGAGACAATTATAAAATCTCTTGATCCAGATGCTGCAACAACAAACCGAGATGCCTTAGCAAAAACAATATATTCACGCATGTTTGACTGTCGTTTTCGAATAGAGAGAAAGTGTAACTATGCTTGCTTGTCATTTCTATCAACCTATGGCAGCAGCATAAAACCTAGTCTAACTGCTAGTCCTGGGGCTATTCTCACTAGTAGTCTTTGTGTGATTATCTACTGGTTCCAGTCTATGAAATAACTGAATTTGCATTTGTGTTTTACAGGATTGTGGAAAAAATAAATAATTCAATAGGACAAGATCCTTATTCAAAGAACCTGATTGCAGTTCTTAATATTTTACCCAAAAATCTAGTTGTTTTGTTTATTGGAAACTGATAATCTGAAGAATGATTTTCCTTTATCAAATCTTAGAACTTGTGACTGTACTACCTTGAAAAAACCGTTTTTCATTATTATTGTTCCATGCTGTCTGGTCTAAAGTACTTTCCATTACGGGTTAACTTTTAAATATTAGAGTTCTAAATATTAATACTAGCACAGCTTAAACCTCGAACTGTCAAGCACCCAGAGGGATCAAATTTCTAGTGTATTTTTTTAATCATTTAGTTCCATGTCATGTATTAATTCCTTCATATTAAATGATTAATAAATTTAAATCTCAAGAAATTTGATCCCTCTATGTGCTTGATAGATCTAGGTTTAAGATGGATCTATGCTGGTTTTAATTTTTAGCTTTTGTGTAAAATTTAAAATTGAGCTGACATATGCTACAGAATAGCTTCATTTAAAATTTTCTGATCGTCCCGTATGATACATTATGTGACATCTTCCCCATGCTGTGCTATAGAGCACCTCGCTACTTTCAATGCAACTAGACTAGCATATGGTTTGCATTTTGTGCTTGCTTGCTTGCTTCCATTTTAGTTTTTCAGCAAAATCTTCTTTTTATTTGTGGCAGTTTTGAGCAGTTTTGCATCAATTTCACAAATGAGAAGTTGCAACAACATTTCAATCAGGTATGAGAGAATTTGTAGAAGTTGTCTATGAAACTGTTCTATTTCATGACCTCTTAAATGGGTTTTACATAGTTGACTTTGTAGAGTATGTTGTTAATTGGCTGCTTTTACTCTTTTGGCACATCTTCTGCAGCATGTTTTTAAGATGGAGCAAGAAGAGTACACAAAAGAAGAAATCAATTGGAGTTACATTGAGTTTGTAGATAATCAAGACGTACTGGACCTTATTGAGAAGGTTTTTTTTGTTGTCCCTGTATTTGTGTTGTGTGCTATTAATTAATTTTTGGTCTCATACTATGATTTATCATTTAAAGATGCTATGTATCAGTGTTTCTTGGGAATTTATGAGCTAGTTTGGTCCTGTTCCATATAAAAGTGAAAGAGTGTTAATTGAGGATTGGTGACTCAGTTATCTATGGGCCATGGAAGAATCAGCTTACTGTTTTATTGGGAAACAACTTCTATTATATATGGAGACTAGGAGCGATTGGTGCTGAGTGATTTTTTATAAACTGTTCTTGGCCTCTAACATTTATGATATATTCTAGGGTCTAAAATCCTACTAATAAAGAGCGTTGCTAGATACAGAACATCTTATCTTGTGGAGAGTCAGGTACAAATTAGGATGCTGCCAGCCTGTCACTGGTTGACCTATTTGGCACATTTCTGCCATGGTTTTCAAGTTTTCACATTGACAGCAATAGAACAGTTGCAATTTCATAGTTTTGAATAGCAAGCTGTAAGAAGAAATAAGCAATTGGGAAGGAGTTGTTGCTTTAAGGTCTGCTTGGTAGGTTTGTTCATGGTGTGCTTCTTGAGAATGTTATCCCCTTTGTTTTGAACTTTTTACTTTTGCAAACACTCATTTAAATAGCACAAAGAGCTTGCCAAGTTTGGTCCTATCCAGTCCTTGGATACCATTAACCAAATTCTTCTAATTGTCAAATGGAAACATAGTAGTCAATGTTTTCTCTATCAGCAGCTTGAGCAGATCGCTGTATTGTCCTTTTTCAAGGCCAGCTTTTGATTCCTTCAAGAAATTAATACCTGTACATTTGGTATTGTAGTTTGTTGATTTTATTATGATTTTAGTGAGTTCTATGACATTCCTGTGATTTTTTTTTTGATTTCTGGAAATGAAAGTTCTCTGCATTTGCGAGAGAACATTAGGCATTTCTGCATTGCATTTTTATATTCTTCTATTGTAAACCATGTGAATTCTATTAAATCTTGCACATTATTTGTAGAAATCTTGATTCATGTCTATGACTATACCACCTGTCAGTAATATTAAATTCTGTTGTAGAAACCAGGAGGAATCATTGCCCTTTTGGATGAAGCTTGGTATGCACATGTTCTCTCCCTCTTCCTGCATTTTGATGTTTTTTGCAGCAATTTACAATTTCATTGAAGTTATTTTCTTGCTAGCAGCTGAATAATAGCTGTTTACTGTGTGCACATAGAACATTCGAATATAGATAGGTCAATGACATAAAGAAGATTAAACTTCATTGAACTCACTTTTTATTTAAAAAAATTGCTTGGTTTTGCAGTATGTTTCCAAAATCAACACATGAAACTTTTGCGCAAAAGCTTTACCAAACCTTCAATAACCACAAGTGCTTCAGCAAGCCAAAACTTTCTAGAACCGACTTTACAATTGTTCATTATGCTGGTGATGTAAGCAACTGGTGGCTTTGATCCTTACCATTTAGTTGTTTTTGGCTATAACCACTTTCTTATATTTTCCAAATATCTAAGTTGTTTCTTTTATGTTTTGTGCAGGTTACATATCAAGCCGATCTCTTCCTCGACAAGAATAAGGATTATGTTGTTGAAGAGCACCAAGAGTTGTTAAATTCCTCAAAGTGTTCTTTTGTTGCAAGTCTCTTTCCTCCTCTTACAGAGGAGTCTTCAAAGTCTTCCAAGTTTTCTTCCATTGGCACACGCTTCAAGGTAAATTGGCACTGACTTGCTTATAATCTGTATGTCATATCATATTTATTGTTACACTCTAGTTGGTGAATAGTTATACCTTGATTGTGTGTTGGAGTTGTTCCATTGCTTGAGATTTGACCTCACTTCTGGTTTTATGGATCCCTTTATTTTGTGGTCAATATGTTTTTTGTTGTTGTAGTAGTGCTTTAGTTTTCTACATTGCAGTGATCAATCCTCATATTTCCCTGATTTCCTTTTAACCATGTGTGAAATGTCTACCATCTTCTCTTTCCTTATTTTAGTATTCCTATTGCTTAATCCCCTGCCTCATTAGTAGTAGTGTAAGTGTTTTTCATATGATAAAATTAATTTCAAATTTGGCTATATTCGTGCAGCAACAACTGCAGTCTTTAATGGAAACACTCAATTCAACTGAGCCTCACTACATCAGATGTGTGAAACCAAATAATGTTCTGAAGCTAGCCATTTTTGAGAATCAGAATGTTAGACAACAGCTACGTTGTGGAGTGAGTTCTCTGGTTATTTTTTACTTAGTTCAAAGTTCAGATGTGTTGATTACCCTAAAATACAAGTCTTTGGCATTTGTATTTTTTTTTAAATATTTTTTTCTTTTAAAATACAATTTTAGTCGTCGGTTAAGCGACGGCCTGTAGGTGTTTTTTTTTTTAAATTCAATACCGTCGCTTAACCGACGGTTCAGTTTTCATAATTCGTCGGATAGCCGTCGATTAAGCGATGGCCTATAGGTGATTTTTAAAAAAAAAATTCAATACCGTCTCTTAACCGACGTTTAAGTTTTCATAATCCATCGGATAGCCGTCAGTTAAGCGACGGCCTGTAGGTGATTAAGCGACGGCCTGTAGGTGATTTAAAAAAAAAAAAATTCAATACCGTCTCTTAACCGATGTTTAAGTTTTCATAATCCGTCGAATAGCCGTCGGTTAAGCGACAGCCTGTAGGTGATTAAGCGACGGCCTGTAGGTGACTTTTAAAAAAAAAATTCAATACCGTCGCTTAACCGACGTTTAAGTTTTCATAATCCGTCGAATAGCCGTCGATTAAGCGACGCATGTTTAAAGTTTAATATAAATTAGATGTCGGATAACCGACGATTTACATTTAATCGACGGTAAACTGAGCTGTCGCTTTACCGACGAATTGGAAAGATGTCGGATAACCGACGAAAATCCACCGACGCTTAAAAAAAATCATAGTGTCGTACATGCGACAGGGAAGTACGACACTACGACGCTACGACACTATGATTTCAAATTTCAGAATGAGAATTCACCTACAAATATGACATCTCCTTTGATAGTATACTATCTTCTAGCAAGATATGACACATAGATAAGGATAACAGCCCTAATTATAATAGAGATTATTATTTTACTACTGGCCCCTACATTTACACACCTTCATAAAGGTGTTCAATCAATACCCATCTTCAACACTTTTCAATTTCATTTATACAGCATTATATAATTATGCTATTTTAGGCCATCACGTTTTCCAACTTGGGTGTAAGGTGTAGTAATAATTATGCTCTTTTAGGCCAAACACCATTGAAAAATGAAAAGAGCTATAAAGGAAAAATGATTTTGCAGATAGTAAAGTGCACAGAAGTATGAGTCTCTGACATAGATACATCAAACAAGGAAAAGGCACAAACTTGTATAGTTAGTGCACAGTAAGCAATTAGAAAAATAAAGAAAGATAGGGACCATAGGAGGTAGTATCTAGACAATCCAGAACAATCCAAAGTTTTGAGGTTTGGGTTGAAAAAAGACTACACAATATTGAGTATCAAACAATTTTTTGACTAGAATATTGCCTTTACTACATTGGCAACTAGACAACAACTAACATGAACACAATGTATGAGATTACAAGTATATAATGTAAAGGCTTCATAATGTCTTAAGGAGATAGTTGAGATCTTCAATACTTTCAAAATCTACCACATTACAGAGAATTAAACCAATGAGTTGATGCGATATCCAAAGAGGTATTACTTATCCACTTTGGGGTACTTTTCGCTGTAAATTTCAATGAGGGCATGCCAGAGGTTTCTATATCTGACCTTTGTAGTTTTATTTCAAAACATTCCAACTGTGTTTTTTTATCTTATATTTTTAGTTTTTTAAAAGATCTTAAAGGAAGACTATATTTGTTTTCCTAAAAGGGACATTATGTTTAGTGGATAGTTTAAGATTTGGTTTACAAAGCAAAGTAAGATTTATATTTTGTATTTTGTGCTACAACACCCATAGAAAGCATTTTTGTGCTTTATATAGTAATAAAATGTGATAGTTTTCCCTAGAAAAGAAGGATTCATAATGTAGTGGTATATTTTGGATATTACCAAATAGATACTTTATGTTGCATTTTGTAGCCTTTAACCTTGTATTAACTTGTTTGCACTAAAATAATATAAAGTCTTGTACAAATGTTATTGCCGATGATGAGAATGATTGGAGTAGTGGGCTCATGATTCTATTTGTTGATGATATCTATTTCATTGCAATGTAGTCTTCTATCTTTTCTTCAATGGATTTGTTGCAAGTGAATAGTTGTGTAGATGATGTGTTAGGAATCATGAGGTTTATATGCATGAATGTTCAAACTGATAAGTATATGTTATGAACAACAATGGTTGTTATTGTCCTCAATAACTTTCGCCTGATCATCCGAAGTCTTGGAAATGCACCTTGAGTTAATTCATGAGAGTTGCTCTTATCTTCCCTCCATAATTGCAATCAGGATTTTATCGATAGCTTGGATTTGCCAGCTTTTATTACACCTTGTACCAAATGTGTTTCAGGGCCATACCAAATGCATTTGTATGTTCATGTATGTGGTAGGCCTCCCTAGAGCATGTTTCCTATATCTACCACTTGACGCAACATGAATATATGTATAACCAAATAGTGTTATTTTTTCTACCACTTCACTAGGCATTATTATTTTTTCTTTTCACACCTAGGTGATTTTACAGATAATTACTATAGTTTTTTTTGCTCACCACACAACTTGAAACAAGGACATTAAAATTTAATTCAAACTCTCTGATGCATTTCCCTACAGTTACCTTGAAGGGAAAAATTAACAACACTAGAGATTAGAATTTGTTATTTTCTGTAAGTCTCTTTTACCAGCTTTTTAATGAGACATATCGAAACTTAGGCAGACCCACATTCCTAATAAGAACTTCACATTCTTATATTAAATATCAACTTGATGGTTTTTTCACTTCTTTTAGGTTTTTGCTTCATCTATTATGATGATTGTTGGTGGTTTCTTACTGAACCTCTTCCTCCCCACCTATTGGCCATTGTTCCATTCAATTTCTTTGGCTCAGTCTTCATTTGAATTGCTACCACCAACATTATTCCAAGTCCATCAAGGACCTTGCATCTAGCTAAGAAATGTTTTTTCTCCATCATTTGAACTGGATTATTGTTGTAGTCATATTGGACTCCCTAATAATTTCACAATTTCCTTTGAATTGAATTCCATTTGTTAGCACATGAAGAATGCATGATAATTCCATTTTGCTGCTGATAAAGTAGACCGTGTTCATTTCTCTGGGCTGCTCTTGGACTATTCACTTAGGCATCATTCTTCTAGGGTTGATAAACCTTATTTTTGAATGTGCATACCCTCTCCTAATAGGCCATGACTACGGTATGATCTATTCTAGCTGGGATGTGAATGTGTTGTCTCTATTCTATAGATAATGGTTGATTTTGAAGCTGTAGTAGGTACAGGTTTTGTAGATGGTAGGTATAATGGAGTTATATGTACTTCTTGGCAGATTTAAGAAATATTCCCCAAGTTTATCTTTAGTTTGTAGGCATCTTATTTTAGTAACCATTCATGAGTTCTTCTCTTACTATCCCATTGCTGAACAAAATTACCCCATCAATGAATAACAAAATTTATGTAGCAACACACACATCCTCAATTGGATTCTACAACTATTTCTTAAACACATCCCTTATTCTTTGTCCATATCAATTTTAGGTTATTAGGTATGCATCAATACATTATGTTGTTCTCTAAGACTCTTTTGCGGACCACTTTAATAGATTGCGTAACTGTTTACAATATTTTGTTTACTAAGGACGATATATTTTTGTGCTTATTAGTGTGTTTGAAAAATTAAATTGGATTTTAAGCTTGAATGTCTTTGGATCTTATTGTCTTTTATTAGAATTACAAATGATCAAATCTATGTGTTAATATTGGTCCTCTTATTGATTATTAAAGGGTGCTAGCTCAATGGAAGAGCACCTGTTTTACAAGCAGGAGGTTGGTGGTTCGATTCCTCCATGCCCTAATGATATTGGAATGTATTTATAAAGGTAAAAAATGTAGTAGTGCAAGATGGATGCAATATTAGATGCAACACTAAATGCAAAACAAGATGTAAAAGTGGACGTCACACCAAACACAAAAGTGGATGCAAAAGTCGACCTTATGTTAGACACAAATATGGACACAAAAATTGATGTCACACAACGCAAAATTGGATGCAAAAAGAGACTCAACACTAGACACAATTAATGACTCAAAACTAGATGCAATACTAGGTCCAAAACTAAACGCAACAGTCGATGCAAAAGTGGACTCCTAACTAGACGTAAAATTGGACATTAAATTGAGCACAAAATATGGTGTATCGATGGACATAAAACTAGGTGTAACACTAGGTGCAAAAATGGAAGGAACACTTGGCGCAAACAAAAACTTAAAATGAGACACAATATTGGATGCAAGATGGGACAAAACAATGAATGTAAAACTAGATGTAATATTGAATGCAAGATGGGATGCAACATTGGACACAAAACTAGATGCAATATTAGATACAAACATGGCTACAAAACTAGGCACAACATTAGGCGCAACACTGGGTGTAACATTGGGCTCAAACATAGATGCAAAAAAAGACATCAACCAGGATGTAACACTAGGTGCAAACCTAGATCCAAAATACGACGTAAAACAAGATGAAACATTAGGCACAAACATGGATACAAAAAAAGACGTAAAACAAGATACAAAATTAGATGCAAATGTGGATGCAACATTATAAGTAAAATTGGATGCAAAACTAGACGCAACATTGGGCCGAAAATTGGATGCAATCCTAGATGCAACGTTAGATGCAGAATTGGACACATAATTTTATGCAAAACATGGTGCAAAATTGGGTGCAAGACTCGATGAAAAACTAGGCGCAAAATAAGACACAAAATTGGATGCAAAATTGAGCGTGAAACTGGGTGCAAACAAGGATGTAACAAAGGACGCAAAAAAAGATGCAATAGAATTTGCAAAATTGGACGGAAATAAAGGCGTAACAAAAGATGCAAAAAATTGGGTGCAAAAATGGACGCAAAAATGGATGTTAAAAAGGATGGAAAAAAAGATGCAATAGATGGCGTTTTACGAAAATGTACAATAGCGCCAAGTTTAGCGCCAGATTGTTTATCAAAATTGGGAAAAAATTACACTAAAATCCGGTGCTAAATTCGACGCTAAATCCAGTTTTTGTTGTAGTGTATTCTCGCGTATATACGTGGATATGACCCTCAAACTCGCGTACATCAGGATGTGTGCAAAAGGCCAAATAGTTTTGAAGTTTTCCTTGATGTGGATCCGAGTCACTTGTCTCTTGGCCTTCCATATGCCTTAAGATCGCTCGGATTTGACCTTCCATTACCCCATTGAAGCACTATATAAGGAACTCTTTGGATACATTGAAAAAGAGGAATTGAAGAGCAAGAAAACTATAGTCCATTGTTGCCGGAGCTTATACTTGAGTCAGCATCCCTTTGTCCCTTGGAGGACTTTGTGTTCTTCCCAAGCTTTCATTTTGCTTATGAGCTTTCTATCAAGAGATGGAGGATTGAAGTGGTGGAGGCCCAGGTGGAGGACTCAGTTTCTACGGTTCGCAGACGTTCCAACAGAGGTTGTCACTATTGTAATCTCTAATTTATATTAATAAAAATATATTTTCCTGTCCAATAATGTGTATTTCAATAAGTATTGAATCCATGGATGCTTTTAAATGCTTATATGTTATTGATTGTATATGCTAGAGTCGTTCTAACACAATTATATAGCATGCTTTTCTTGTTTGCTAAATGTTGAGAGAGCAAATTGCTAATACAAGCGAGAGTGGAAAAGCTCAACGGGGATCTACATCAACCTTCCGGAATAAGGTATGTTTCGATATCCTTTAGTGTTGGAAGTTTGCTTTCTCTTGCATATGGGAAATGATTGATTTCTACAGTTACTCTATCTATTGTGGTAAGCCATAGGAAGTTTTCTCCGTAACAGAATTGGCGACCATACTAGGGACGTTCCTTGCTTTTTTGGGGGGTTTGGGGGCAGAATGTGCTTGATATTCCTAACTTGCTCTTTGTTTCTCCTTGTTTCTACATTGCATTTTATAGTATGTCCATCCATTGACACTCCCCTTTATTGGTTCGACCCTTGGCCTGCTTCTTACCACTGTTTTTTCTGTATACATGGGTTTTTGGCCAAAAGTCGCATACATACACGGATTTTTGGCCAAAAGTCGCATATACATGCAAGTTTTTGGCCAAAATCTGCGTATACATGCAGCTTTTTGGCCAAAAGTTGCGTATATACGCAGATGTTCTTTAAAAAGTCATGTACATCCTCCCTTTTGGTGAGTTTGATGTTGTGGGAAGTTGTTGGGTGGGTTGTGAGTGTGGTTGGGTCTTCCTTGAGTCTGATGTTATCTGTTGGATGCTTCTTTTATGACCAGAGACCGCATTTTCATTGTTTTTTCTTTGAAAGTAGTTTTAGTCATTTATCCTTTTTGTTTTGCCATTAGTGCATTACTCTTTTTTGTCTCGGTGTCTTGCTGGGCTTGTGTTTTATACTTGCTGCGGAGACTAAGAGTTTTAGATGACTTTTATTGCATTTTTCATTCTTTTATATTAAAAAATACAAATTAGTTGCACTCTTAGTTGCATCTTAGATATGGATTTGAGGAGGTAATTACATTGGATTGTTTGGATGAGAGTTGTATTTAGGCTTTCATATAGGAAGGATTGCATTGGAATTCGAAAATGAATATATATTTATGCATCTCATGTAGTGGCACACCCTATTTTTCATTTGACAAATATTGCACTTAGCATTGTTTGTTATGGTGTGCATATTTACTTCACTACTGAGTCATAACTTCATTAGTTGCACGACCATTTCCCTTTGAGTAATTACAGCCAATTAAAATGATCGCATAATAAAATGAATGACACTCTTTTATTTTATAGGGTGCATCAACAAGATTAGGTTTTAGAGTCTTGGAATAGTTCATTGTGAGTTAATTCTCCAAGACTACTAAACAACAACAAGTAGGTGTCTATCCAGGTGAGATAGTGAAATACTTGTTATAATTAGTGTTTCTCAAGACGCTCTTCTTACACGGGAGTTAAGCACGAGGCAGTACACACAATTGTGATTGGGATGACCCCTGGTCACTTTCTGTGAGCACCAAAGATATTTCCAGGAATGTATTCGTATCTGGGGGCTCTTTCGAGAGTTTCAGGCTTTGCTATCCTACCCATACGGTCGATCCCTCCTGCGACTGTCCACCTGAGCATTGGTTATATTATGATAACCTTAGTTTCCTTACCTAGGTATCACAGGGGGTACTTGTAGAGGTTATTTTGTAGGTGTCCCAGCCAAGTAGAGGTCGGACAGCACAATAGCTTTATGCGTTGAAGTTGAGGGCCACTATAATTGGTTACATACCTCTGCTTGTAGTGTATGGGAGTTTCGAGCCTCCCCTAGGCGAGACATACCTGCTGCATTCGGGAGCTCACATATCCTCCCCTTGGTTTGCTTGTATTTTGGCTGTAGATTTTCTTAGGAGTGTGCTCTTTTTGTGCTAGTTGGCCTTTGGGATCGCAGTTACTTGAGTATATTTATGCTCTCTTGATTTTGGATCCTTTTATTTTTCAGCATGCCTGGTATCCTATCACCCATCCTTGGTTCTAGTACGGAACCTGGTGTCAAACTTGGGGGCATCACAGCCCCTTACCGTGCTCATAGATTTGGAAGTGGTCACATTCTACCCTCTACTCCATTTGTGGAGGATGTTGACTCCCTTCTCTTGGTCTTTACTGTTGGTCGCTATGGGTAGACCCGGGTTTACTATGATTAACCAACAACACCCCTAGCTCACTAGCCCTTTCAGCGACAGACCGCGGAGCGGCCTGAAGTCTCACCCGAAGTGATTCTAATGGGTTGGCCAAGGACTCAAATGTCTTGGACCAGGTTCTGCGGTGTCCTACTTGCAACTCACAGCCTTTCTAGCCGCGAGGTCTCTCTTTCTTTGTCGTGCGCTTCCTCTCCGTGTCGCGCAGCTTCCACTTACTCGCGATGACTCTAGCCCCTATCGCATCGCTGCACTCCGGTCAACACATAACTTCCTCCTACGCTAGACTCTTAACCTGCGGTCTCCCACACCGCAGCTTCTCTGCCAGTGCGATATCGCCTCTCCGTGATATCCTACCGCGGCGTCTCAGCGCACTCAACGTTACGTGTATCCGACTTGCGAGACTCAACATACAAGGTCGTTTAACACTACGACTAATAACTGTCTTGAGCGAAACACATACAAGCTCTTATAGAGAATACTTAGGGATTACAAACTCATGTTTATCCTCCTATCATGCTGCGAACTGAATAACACATACATACACTTACTGTAAACAAAGTTCATGCGCAAAATAATAGATAACAGTAAACAAATACAATCACATGCATTCAACACACAACACGCAGGTTTTACATGGTTCACCCCCAGGATGGGAGTTATGTCCACAGAATTGTGTTTCTCTATTATAGCTCAGGGGAAGGTAAACACAGTTCTTGCTGCACTACATATGCAGCTAGAGATCTTCTAGGTAACTCCGTACACAGCCTGGAGCCCTTCTCTCTTAGATCTCTTCTCTGTCTCTATCTCTATATTGTCTCTCTTACAATATACTCTTCCCTCTCTGTCAATCCCTGCGGATTGTTACATACAAGCTCTGCGAGCTGGCTACTGGACTTAGTAAGATAACTGCAGCTAATAACAGAACCAGAGCTCAACTCTTACACTGCTGGCTATGACTAACTGACTAGCCAACTATCTAACCAATGAACCAACTGTATAACCCTTTACAATACAAAATACAAGCTTATATAGGCGGCCCGAAGGTCTCGCCATTACAACACTGTGGGCCTATCCCAACAGTAATCCCAAAACCCTAATTAGTGACAGATGACATATGTGTACTTGGGGTAGCCGCTTTCCGTCACACCGCAGCTCTCTGCAGTATTCCATGTTTCCCGGCATTGATCATGGGTACTACGCACCGCTTCCCTTCACCACAGCTTCCTGCAATCTTCCATGCTTCCCAGCGCTGACCATGGGTACCGGTGCTGCTTCCCATCTGTCCTTCGTCTTCAATACCTTGGCCTCGTCACTCATTTTCCTTTATGAGGGTAGCTGAACCCTCTTGTCTTCGCCGCTGCCTTCAATGCAGTGGTTGAGCTCTCTCTTCTCGGCCGCTCAGGTACCGTCATATTCCTTGACTTCTCTGTCTCCACAGTAATGGTTTCCAGCTCTGATCTGTGGCTAGAAACCTGCTACAGCGTCGTAGCTTTACCTCTTATATCTCTACCAAAAATGCCTATCCACCAAAATAGCAGCTTCTTCTGTAGCTGCGGGACCCTACTCCAACAATCCCCTAACACTTACTTGTGGCTCGCCCTCAAGCCACTACCAGCGAACTTCTCCTGCTCTAACTTCTCCTTCACTTCCTGCGAAGTTTGTTGCAACTTGTCCCGAAGTCCTGCGACTTCTTTCTGCATCTCTTCGACACGCGCTTGTGCCACGTCAAGCAAAGCTTGAGTAATACTGGAGTCCTCTATGGCATCAAGTTCTTCTCTTAATTGTTTTCGCCTTATGTCATCTTTGGCATCAGCTTCTATATAATTAGTTCGCTGGTCTCTCTTCTCTTTTCTTTCCTTATTGTCATGCTCTTTCTCTCATTACTTGCGAGACTGTGAAGGATCTTCAGGTGTTTGAGAATTCTTCCACAGATATCCTTTCCTCTTTATCTGGGTTAGAACTTTTATCACATAGGAACTAGAAATCTGTATCTTCCATCCTTCTCAAACATTTCATTCAGTCTGGATCCTTCCTTACGAAAAATCCTCAGGCGTTGAATTCCATTCCGAGAACACGCGATGTCTGCATGCTGAATTTGCTTATTTGTTTGTGTCTCTCGGTTGCCTGCCTTTTGGTCCTTCTGCCTTTCCTTGAGATCTTCTGGGTTACTCCACGTGCACAGTCAGGAGTCCTCTCTGTCGCAGATTTCATTTTTACTTTCTTCCTGCCTGCAGATTTCTTCTCATCATTCTTCGGATTTGCTGTCTTATCTACAATGATCTTCTCTACTTTCTTATCTTCAGTGATCGGTTCGTTTTCTTTTGTATCTGCAGCAAAGACTTTGATGACATCTTCTACATATGGCACTGGACTCCTCATCCTTGGTAGCTCTCTGGTCTGTGATGAACTTGCCTGGATACCCCTAGGCGGCGGCGTCATGGCACCTGCGAGGCCGTGACGGTTAAATCTTTTCAAAATGGCTTCTATAGGTTCGTCCTCGGACAGAACCCACTTGGTTGAATATCCTAGTCATGCAATGGCTTCGAAATCTAGAAATCACAGCAGTCCGTAATGGAATTAGCTCTGCACACAGGGAAAAATTAACAGCTTACGCTATAGCGCTTGGTTTTTTGCAAATGTAACCCTCCCACTTGAATAATTTCTGCTTTTATGCCGAAGGCAAGAATCCCAGATGCAACGGTCATCTAGGCTGAACCGGTCGGTCGAATTAATTGCCTGGACGAGACCATAGCCGTCATGTCGATCCTCAATAAATGCTGAAATTCGATCAATTTCCCTCGAACTGTGTGTGTACAGGCACCGGTCTCGTCGAAGATTTGCCGAATCTGGAAACTTAATTATGCCGCTGCCGGATCTACGGTAAGGTATACCGGTCATTTTTGCATTAACTGCCTATCAGAAGGTGACTTGACTGGCCCTCCGTCGGTTACAAAACTTGGGTATGTGGCACGGAGAAACACTGCATTGCTGCGATGCAACACCGCATCATCTGTTCAATCAAACTTAAGAGCGCTTTTTTTTTTCTTTCAAAATCAACCGTCCTTATGCGATTCCTCATACTGAGAATACCTGCCGGTGTAGACTAATTCCCAGTGCGATGCCTCCTTTCAACTACACTGGACATTTGCACCGCCATAAGCTGGCTAGCTAGGGCTGAGAGGTGTGGTGACTATCACTGTAGAGATTAAGCCTACTGCCATTGATCCATGTGGGAAGAAGCTCCCCATTCAGTGTGCTGAGCTGAACGACGCCTCCCTCTGTAACTTGTTGTATTTGATATGGCCCTAACCAGTGTGTTTTGAACTTCGCTGGGAACTTAATGAATTTGTTGTCATAGAGGAGTACTAGGTCTCCGATCTGAAGAGTCTTACTCTTAATGTGCATGTCATGCCAAGCGTTTTCTTGTGCCTTCTGCACTTTCTGATGAAAGCCTGCGAGGAATCTGTCTTCCTCTAGGGCAAGCAACTGCGCTAGCCTTTTCTGTACCGTGTCTGTATCAGCCATCCTAGTGATCTGAGCATTTCTTAAGCTGGGAAGAATATACTCCATAGGCATAATAGCCTCCTTTCCATACACCAAGCTGAAAGGTGTGTGTCCTGTAAGCTTCTTGCATGTAGTCCTGTAAGCCCATAGTACAGCATTAACTCTGAGGTCCCAATCATTTCTTTGACTGTTGTAGATCTTTGTAAGAGCATTTTCCAAAATCTTGTTAAAGGCCTCTACTGTACCATTAGCTTGTGGATGGTAGGGGGTGCTCTTATAGTGTTGTATCTGGAATTCTTCTGTCAAGGCCTCAATGGTGCGATTCAAGAAATGTGTGCCTTGATCACTCATCAAAATTACTGGGCATCCAAATCTATTGATGATATTTTCAAAGAGGAACTCTGCAGCTGTCACAGCGTCACAATTTCTTACTGCTTTGGCTTCTGCCCACCTGGTGAGATACTCTGTTCCCGTGATGATATATCTCGCACTAGTTTGTTTTCCTGGTGGGTTGATAGGACCCACAAAGTCTATAGCCCATTTGTCAAATGCACGCAGCGTAATCTGGGGTCGCAGTGGCATTTCATTGCGTCGCGAAGGTTTTCCTACCCTCTGGAAGATATCGCAGCATCTGCAAAAGTCCTTAGTGTCTTTGTATAGCGTAGGCCACCATAACCTTACGGCTAGGATTTTCTGCGCAGTCGGCTTTCCTGTGAAATGACCTCCTACGGTTCCTGAATGTGCCTCTCTGATAATAGCCTCTTTTTCGTGCGGCATCACACATTTGCGTAGGACTTCATCTGGACCTAACTTATATAAGTGTCCAGCGATCAGGGTGAAGTCTGCTGCTTTAACAACCAACTAATTCTTTTGCTACTTAGTAAACTCAACAGGAGCCAGTCCTGTACTATGAAAGTGAATGATATCAGCATAGTATTCGTCTGTGATCTGGATGTAAAACAACTGTGCATCCGGCAAATTGTCCTCTAAATTACTTGGCTCTTCTCCTGAGTCTATCCATGACAGGTGATCTAGTCCAGCATTCAATCTTCCTGGTTTTACAATGATTTCAAAGTCATACTCCTGAAACAAGAGTAATCATTTACAGATTCTTCCCCCTAACACTGGCTTATTGACCAGGTACTTCAATGCAGAATGGTCAGTAAACATCTTGAACGAGGCACCCAACAGGTAGTGCCTGAACTTCTGTAGAGCATACACCATAGCTAAGCCTTCTCTTTCTGTTGTGGTGTAGTTCTTTTCTGCTGTCGATAGCTTTCTGCTGGAGTATGCGATAGGATGGTCGATACCTCCTTCTCCTGGTTGCGTTAAAACAACCCCTAGTGCGATGCCAGATGGATCCACATGTACGTGAAACGGCTTAGTCCAGTCTGGAAATACTAAGATGGGCGCTGTAACCATCTTCTCTTTAAGTGTGTCTAGGCTCTGCTGACATTCCTCATTCCATAGGAATTTTACATCTTTCTTTAATAGTTTTTACATGGGTGTTGTAATCTTTGCATAGCCTTTGATGAATTTTCTGTAGTACCCAGTATGACCAAGTACTGTTCTCAGTTGTTTGACTGAGTTGGGTGCTGGAAGATTTAAAATGATGGAAATCTTTGTGGGATCTACCATCAAGCCCTGCCTGCAAACAATGTGACCCAACAAAATACCAAATGGTGCATAGAATATACATTTTTTCAAGTTTAGAGAAATCTGATACTACCTACATTTCTCTAACATCAGTCTTAAATCTCCTATGTGCTTGTCAATCAATCCAAATACAGTCCAATCATCAAAGTAAACTTCAAGGAATTTATGGATGTATTCTTTAAATACAGCAACTACTACTCTGGAAAAGATAGTTGGTGCATTCTTAAGACCAAAGGGCATTACCGTATACTAGAATGAGCCCCATTCTGTTGCAAAGGTGGTTTTATGGTGATCCTCTGGGTGGACCCTGATCTGTTGATAACCTGAAAATCCATCAGTGAAGGAGTAGACCTCATATCCTCCTACGTTGTCTAGTACTTCATCAGTGAACGGTGTCGAGAATGGATCATGAATCGATGCATCGTTGAGCTTACGCAGGTCGACACAGATCCTGATGTCTCCTTTTGTCTTCTTTTCTTGTATGACCATGGGGCTAACCCATTCACTTTCTTCCACTGGTTCAATGATGCCTGCTGCCAGCATCTTGTCGATATCATCCTTAACTTTTTCTTTATAGCACGGATTTAATCTGTAAGGGCGCTGCTTGACTGGTCTGGCATCCTCCTTCAATGGTATTCTCATTACTCCCAAGTCTCCAACTGTTCCCTTCATCTCTGTGAATTTGGTGGGAAATAGGTCCTGATAGTCATGTAGCAAGTCTGCAATCTCTCCTACTGTTTTATCATCCCAGTAATCTCCGATAGAGGCAAAATTTGGTTCTGTGTCTGTGCCAATATTGATCTTTTTAATCTTGATCGGCTCCGTGATCGCTGGAATTTCTAACTTTGGTCCGTCAACATCGCGAGTCCCTTCTAACTCTGGAATGTTGATGTTGCGAGGATCCTCATCCTCATCCTCATCTGCTGGTTCTACTTCAAAGTTATAGCACTCGAGCGCATCTTCCAACTGAATGGCCCACTCGGGTTGAGCCTGCACTGATATGGTACAGTCCTCAAATATCTTAGTTTTTATTACATCTAGGGCTTGAGCAACACTTGGATATTCTTACTCAAAAGCGAAGGTGAGTAGAAAGCTATCTATCATAAGTGACCATGTAGTCGTTCCCTTGTGCAATTCAGTCTCTGTGTACCAGTTCCTTGGAACTGTGTCCAATGTGTGAATGAATCGGTGAACCCATTCTTCCTCGGGAATGTCCGACCAATTCTGTTCGCATGTCTGAATATGTGACCTGGGGTCACTTTCTCCTGTGTATTTCTACTGGACATACTCTATGTCGGTAGAGAATCTGATCGCCATCAATCTCCTGGTGTCATCCCATGATGCGATATTCTCTTTGTGCGCATACCACCATCTTGCAGGTGTGGGTCGTACTGCAAGGTCCATAGCTTCGATCCGTTGTTCATGAGGAATCTGTTGCTCGAACTGCGTGACAAAGTCCTGGATATCTATTAGACCATGAAATGTTGGAATCTCGTTGATCTATGCGCCAATCCATCGCAGTGACTTACTCATAAACGCACATCTGTGTGCTGAGACTTCATAAAGTCTGTTCTGCCAGTTCTCCAGACCAACATCCGAATCCGATGCGCACGAGCTATCGCATCGCCAACTAATGTTCCCTTCTGCGGTTGGATTGATGTAGTCACTCTGGTTCGCAGTCATCTGATAGAGACTCTCCATGTTATGTGCTTCTTCCTCTGCTCGGATAGGTTCAATGTATCTAGGACCCTGAAGAGGATCCAACAGCGCGATGACCCAGATTTGCGCGTCCTCAAAGGTCATTTGTCTTTTCTTTAGGTTGATAACGGCCATGTTAGCAATCACCCAATCGATACTTAATAATGCTGGATACGGTCGAATATCGCCAATGATTTCTATTACTTCAAAGTCCGCGGAGCTGCGGACTCTGTCAATGTCAACTGGCATCTGCGGTAGTCGGCCCAATGGTGATACTTTCTGCTGATTAGCTAATCTCAGATGGATAGGCGATCTAACTAACTGAGGACTACCCATCTGTTCCCATGCCTGTTTAGTCAGAACATTTACCTCTAATCCTAGATCTAGGACTACTTCATCCATTTCAAATTCTCCAATCTGTGTTGTGAGCTTCATCTCTCTTTCTATTCTTGTACGGCCCATAATACTATGAACAGCGCGTTGTGCACTGCTCAAGAGATAAGGTTGCTAACACTGATCTATGATGCGCTAGAGCTCTTCAATAGCTTTTTCATTTCTGACGAGTTTCAAGAAACTACACAGGAAGGATTGTACGCTTCCTGTCGATTCATCCTCGTCGCATCTTCCTGATGTGGTAGCCTGCGGTATCTGTTCAGGGCTGTCGCCACAAGGTACTTGCTGCAGTACGCCCCTAGACAGCAGTACCTACGATCCTGATTGCATAGGACCATCAAAGAAGGTCTTAGCTTCCTAAAACTCCTGTTTATTCATCTGTAGGTCAAGTGGTGTTGCTTTGTTAGGAGCTCTGCGCACCCACTCCTGACCTGTGTTCTTTTCAATATCCTGCGATGTCCCACTGGTGGAAGCACCACTGCGAGTCACAATGTTGACTCTTGGTTCTAGTTCGTCTGGCTCAGAAGCAATAAGCTGGATGTTCTGGTGTACTGTTGGCTTAGGTTCTCTAATCTTAGCTATAAGAACGGGACATTCTTCTATAGTGTGATCATAAGATTTATAGTAGTTACATGTGGTAGTGGGGCTCTGACAGTCCCTAGCATAATGGCCTACAACTCCACAGTTGTAGCAAGTGACTGGTCCACAACCACGACCAAATCCTTCTCCTTAGCCAAAGCCTCCTCTACATCCTCGTCCTCTGAATCCTCCTCCACGGCCTCCATGATCCGGATCATGCTGTGGTCCTGCTACTAGATCCTGTGTCTCTGTTTGGACTCTATAGAAGTCTTGCTTGCTCTCGACCATGAGATCATAGGCTCGAAAATCGTGTTCATCATGGCCTACAGACTTGCAGAATACGCAATATAAGTTCTTAGGTGTCTGTACATACTTCTGAAGTAGAGGGCATTGCTGAGGTGGATGTCCTCGCGTCTTGCATATTTCACACCACAGCCCATGGATCTGTGGTAAGGGGTTAGGAGCCTCGGTCGCTATGTACTCTACAAAGACTGGACAGTTGTCTTTAGTATGGCCTTGTGCTTTACACTTTATACACCATATGTCTTGCATAGCCTCTTTCCCTTTCTTAAGCTCATGCAACTATAACGTGAGATTAGCCAACTAGTTTTGTAGTGCTGTCATGCCCGTGCTAGTCTCAGCTAGAGGTGAAGCCTCTAGTTTCATTGCCATCTCCAACGGTTCATCCTGCATCTGGAGTTTCTGCTGCATCAGTGATACTCTGATGTGAGGGAGCAGCGCTGCAATAAACCATTCCTTATGCTGCTTCAGTGCAAACTCAAAGCTGACTTGGTCTATAAGGGCTTTGAACTTCTGGTCAAAGTTCCATACTGACTCTGTAGGTAGCTGTTTAATGTCCTTGAGTTCTGTAATGCACTGTGACTCAGACTTAGGTTTCTTAAACTCTTTAATCATGGTATTCCTGACCTGTATGAGTGTTCTGGGTGTGGCGGTATACTTCATGTACCATGTTAAGGCTCGCTCCCTTAGTGTGGTAACCAACTGTACAAGTTTAATGTTATCGTCATTGATTCCTTTAATGGTCCACATGGCTTCACATAGAAACCAATGCTATTCTGGGTCCTCTGCTCCTGTACCCTTAAAGTTAGGTAGCTTCATATCATCCCCCATTCTATTTCTGCATGGTGGATGTTGATTTGCTGCACTACTGCCACTGGGCGGTGTAGGTGGAGGTGATGTAGCGGTAGTAGGTACTGTCTGTGAACTACTGGATGGAGTACCTACGGGATTGCTCTGATTCCCGGTCTGTTTATGTGGTGTGTAGGGGTGGTAAGGGATACCCCCTTCTGTTCCTTCTGTGGTACTATGAATTTGTTCTCTGGTATTATCTAAACTGTTTTCAAGTATGGGAAATCTGGAATCTACTTTATATCTCTTTCCACTACGTGTGCATCCAATGTCATCAAGATCACTGTCAAACTCTTGTGACATTACACTTTACTTAGCTTATTCATCTGAGAATATATCTAAGGTTCCTTTTTCACGTAAGATCTGCTTAATGGACAAATTTAAAGATTTCAGGTACTTACCGCGATATCCTTTGAATAAGTACCGCTCTGCCTCGCTGAAGCTTTTTCTTTGGTCTACTGCAAACTCTGTAACGAATCCTTGTAGCAAACTGGAAAGCCAAAAGTCCATTGCTCTCGTAATGGGATTATCAAGGTTCTGAATGGTCTGAATTAGCTCCAGTGTCAAGACAATGTCTCTTTTCTTCTTGAATATGCTCTTATCAGCCAACTTTGATAACCAGTCATAAAGCTCGTTTCCAATGGTCGCAAAAAATATCGCATGCAGGTTTGTAATGATATGTTTTTGTAACCAGTCCTCTGTGCTCAGTCGAGGACTCATGTTCTCTCGTTCAGCAAATTCTCTCACGTTAGACTCAACCCACTGGTTCAGTTTGTCTCTAGTAGGACGCCACCAGAACATCAGTGCTAAGTTTGTTCAAAACTGGCAACGGAACCATTTGTTGGTCGCTATGGGTAGACCCGGGTTTACTATGATTAACCAACAACACCCCTAGCTCACTGGCTCTTTCGGCGACAGACCGCGGAGCGGCCTGAAGTCTCACCCGAAGTGATTCTAATGGGTTGGCCAAGGACTCAAATGTCTTGGACCAGGTTCTGTGGTGTCCTACTTGCAACTCACAGCCTTTCTAGCCGCGAGGTCTCTCTTTCTCTGTCGCGTGCTTCCTCTCCGTGTCGTGCAGCTTCCACTTACTCGCGATGACTTCAGCCCCTATCGCATCGCCGCACTCCGGTCAACACGTAACTTCCTCATGTGCTAGACTCTTAACCTGCGGTCTCCCGCACCGCAGCTTCTATGTCCGTGCGATATCGCCTCTCCACGATATCCTACCGCGGCGTCTCAGCGCACTCAACGTTACATGTATCCGACTTGCGAGACTCAACATACAAGGTCGTTTAACACTGTGACTAATAACTGTCTTGAGCAAAACACATACGAGCTCTTATAGAGAATACTTAGGGATTACAAACTCATGTTTATCCTCCTATCATGCTGCGAACTGAATAACACATACATACACTTACTGTAAACAAAGTTCATGCACAAAATAACAGATAACAGTAAACAAATACAATCACATGCATTCAACACACAACACGCAGGTTTTACGTGGTTCACCCCCAGGATGGGAGTTACGTCCACAGAACTGTGTTTCTCTATTATAGCTTAGGGGAAGGTAAACATATTTTTTGCTGCACTGCATATGCAGCTAGAGATCTTCTGGGTAACTCCGCACACAGCCTGGAGCCCTTCTCTCTTAGATCTCTTCTCTGTCTCTATCTCTATATTGTCTCTCTTACAATATACTCTTCCCTCTCTGTCAATCCCTGCAGATTGTTACATACAAGCTCTGCGAGCTAGCTATTGGCCTTAGTAAGATAACTACAGGTAATAACAGAACTAGAGCTCAACTCTACACTGCTGGCTATGACTAACTGACTAGCCAACTATCTAACCAATGAACCAACTATCTAACCCTTTACAATACAAAATACAAGCTTATATAGGCGGCCCGAAGGTCTCGCCATTACAACACTGTGGACCTGTCCCAACAGTAATCCCAAAACCCTAATTAGTGACAGACGACATATGTGTACTTGGGGTAGCCGCTTTCCATCACACCGCAGCTCTCTGCAGTCTTCCATGCTTCCCGGTGCTGATCATGGGTACTATGCACCGCTTCCCTTCACCATAGCTTCCTGCAGTCTTCCATGCTTCCCAGCGCTGACCATGGGTACTGGCGCCGCTTCCCATCTGTCCTTCGTCTTCAATACCTCGGCCTCGTCGCTCATTTTCCTTTATGAGGGTAGCTGAACCCTCTTGTCTTCGCCGCTGCCTTCAATGCAGTGGTTGAGCTCTCTCTTCTCGGCCGCTCAAGTACCGTCGTCTTCCTTGACTTCTCTGTCTCCACAGTAATGGTTTCCAGCTCTGATCTGTGGCTAGAAACCTGCTACAACGTCATAGCTTTACCTCTTATATCTCCGCCAAAACTGTCTATCCACCAAAATAGCAGCTTCTTCTGTAGCTGCGGGACCCTACTCCAACATTTACACCGGTGGTCACCCTCACGAGGGTGGTAGGGGATGCGTGAATATTGGGTCTACACCTTACTTTCCTTTTTTATGTCGCATCATTCACCACATTGTTTCCTTTGGGTGCAGTTGACATGATCATTCCTCCCTATATCCTATAGTTTGGATTCTTTATTGACTATTTTGGGTTGTTTTGGACTAATATGGTTGCCATATAGGGTCGAGTTTTTGTATACTCTCTCCAAGGTTTTGACCTATTTGTGCCTATCATAGGTATTATGTCTGAACTGGAATATAGGTTAGGATATCACATGCGCTTGCACTTATGCATTTCCTTATGACTGTTCCATTTTAGCCTTAGGTACGAACCCATTCCATGGTGTCACAGAACCTTCATGTTGCTTTTAGAAGTGACACTATGTGAATGGTAGAGCTTTCCTATACATGGGTGTCCTAGTTAGATCCTTGTTGCATTTGGTGCCCATGTTGCGTCGCCTCCTTTAGGTTGTGGGAGTCCTTTGTATAGTATCACCATGACTTTGAGCAAGAGCTTCATACTCCTCTTGACCTTTATGCTAGCCTTTTTCCCCGGGACTCCCTTGTATATGTCAAGTTGTAATTGCATTATCATGAGTTTTGCTTGCCTTATTAAGCCTTATGACCGGCTTCCCTGACTTTGAATATCAACTATATGGCCCGATCTTGTCTCATGTCTAGCCAAGAAGAGCCATTTTACATATTCTTTGCAGCTTGATTCCCCATTTTTTACTGAGAGGGACTTTCCCCCGAGTGTCTTTATCCTACACATGTGTCCTTACATTGAGCATAGGTATGTTCCATTGCTTGGAACTAGTTTGTTTGTCCCTTGACACTCGTCTCCACCTAGTCTGTAGCTATAAAGCACTTTTATTATTTTCAAGCTTTTCAAAATATTTGAAAAAGTCCAAAAATAAATAAAAAACCAAAAAGCCAGACAGGAAAAGATGTTATCTTTGGCAGCAGTTGGTCGTGTTGCCTTCAAACAGAGCACTGTATATCTCATATGTTGGTTGGGTTAATAGTTTAACTGTAGGAGCTGTATTCATTTCTCTGAGTTTATCTCCACCGATTGGTTAAGCTTCCAGTCCCTATGGAGTCTCTTTCGATGCCTCCTGTGTTGCAGAGATGTCCCAGTTTTGTATATTGAGTCTATGCTGCCTACATTCAGTCACCATTCAATTTTATGCTCTTGTTCAAAGGAATTTGAAACCTGAGTTAGCCATTCCTCAGTTCTCTTGACTTTGCATGTCAGCTATTCTCGGTAGTGATACTGGTTCGTGCACATTATGATCGAGTCCTTCCACATTATACATCTTTTTTGAGTACCTCGTGTTGGATGATGAGGGATGCATTAATGCCCTCCTTCCAACGGATTTCATCCCATCGACTTTAGATCATTTATTCTGGGATAGGAATCTAGATTCATTTTTGAGTGCCTTGAGACTTGCAGTCATCAGTGGCAGGTTCTCTTTCCATCGACAGTTTTGGGAATACATCAATGTCCCTTGATCGATGGATCCTTTCAAGTGTTCGACCTCAACACATTTATTCACACTTGTTAGATTGCACTCTAGTACCTTGATTCCCATTTTCATTATCGGTGGGTGATCTCGCGTCTTTTAACGGTATACATCAATGACCGGTAATCAGACGATGGACTACTATGTTCAACCTCGACACCTTTATTCACATAGTAGGACATGTACTTGTAGTGGTTGGTGTAGAAGAATTTCTAGATGGGTGGCATTTCATATATGCTACCTCCTTGATCATGCAAGTGTTCATGAGATTTCAGCTCTCGTGACTTGATTCCAGTGTATGTCAGATATCTTCAGCCATTATGGAGATCTTGATCCATTATATATCTTCAGCTTTCATGGAGATCATGATCCTTTGTATATCTTCATCATGGAGATTCTGATCTATCTATATTGTACGTGGCGATGACCACACATGTCATATTTTGTATCATGCCTATTCATGGCCACTGTACTCTTAAGTATCCAGGATTGCTATATCTACTTGCAGTTATGTGCAGAGTTTGATTATTGTATTATACTGTTGGATGGCTGATTCTTCCACCTAGTTCTTTATCACTCCACTTCTAGGATGGACTTATAATGTATTTCGGCCATTGTATCACCCCTCTGACCTCACACATTAGGGGGCATCTGTTACAGCTAATTTTACCACACATGGTGGATCACACCTTTATGGCTTTCCCTGTCCCTCTATAGACTCTTTGGACCCCATGGACCATTTTTGTACCTTTGATGTTTCCAAGATCATCCCTAAAAACATGCATTATTTTCTATACATGACTTTTAAACCTATTCTCGCGTATATACGCAAATATCACCCTCAAACGCGTGTACATTGGGATGTGTGCAAAAGGCCAAATAGTTTTGGAGTTTTCCTTGATGTGGATCTGAGTCACTTGTCTCTTGGCCTTCCATATGCCTTGAGATCACTCAGATTTGACCTTCCATTACCCCATTGAAGCACTATATAAGGAACCCTTTGGATACATTGAAAGAGAGGAATTGAAGAGCAAGAAAACTATTGTCCATTGTTGTTGGAGCTTATACTTGAGTCTACATCCCTTTGTCCCTTGGAGCACTTTGTGTTCCTCCCAAGCTTTCCTTTTGCTTGTGAGTTTGCTATCGAGAGATGGAGGATTGAAGTGGTGGAGGCCCAAGTGGAGGACTCAGTTTCTCTAGTTCGCAAACATGCCGATAGAGGTTGTCACTATTGTAATCTTTGATTTATATTAATAGAAAAATATTTTCTTGTCCAATAATGTGGATTTGAATGAGTATTGAATCCATGGATGCTTTTAAATGCTTATATATTATTGATTGTATATGCTTGCCTTGTTTGCTGAATGTTGAGAGAGCAAATTGCTAATACAAGCGAGAGTGGAAAAGCTCAATGGGGATCTACATCAACCATCTGGAATAAGGTATGTTTTGATGTCCTTTAGTGTTAGATGTTTGGTTTCTCTTGCATATGGGAAAGGATTTATTTCTATGGTTACTCTGTTTGTTGTGTTACTCCAAGCCATAGGAAGTTTTCTCCGTAACACACACGTTTCCCAGTGCAAGTTATCAGCTTGTGTTTCAAAACTTAAGAGAGAATAATTTGTGCATGCAAACCAAGTGTTATGTTTCTTGAGAGGTTTAATAGTTAGAATTTGCAGCCTATGTATTCATGTAGTTGATTGTATACCTATAGTAGACTTGACACACATTTCAAGGTAGTGAATTGGTATTGTTTTCAAGATTATGTTTTGAGCATTTAATGCTGATTATTGCTATGATTTATCACTGTTGTAATCCGAAATTTTATCTCTAAAAGCTCAATAAAATTCTCTTGCAACTGGTTTTCACCGTAGTGGTTTTTCAAGGGTCAGTTTGATCAAAATCCAGTGTCTCAGCTTTTAAAACAATCTGTTGGTTTTATAATTTTCAATTGCTAAATGTACTTTATGAATAAAATATTAGGCCCAATACATGTCTATTTAGTTCTTTCAAAAAGTACAACAGTTTAGCTTATTGTTAATGTTTGATATCAGTGGTTCATGATGTGTTTAACGAAAATCATAAGTGACTATGTGTATGGCAAAGGTTTGATTTTCACCATTTTCTTCATCTTTACCCATGGTTAAGTGGTTCAGGGCTTATGTCACTACAACCTCATTTGTTGCTCTTGATTTTCACCATTTTCTTCATCGTTACCCATGGTTAGGTGGTTAAGGGCTTCTGTCATTACAACCTCATTTGTTTCTCTTATTAATGGGTTTGCTTTGAATATCTTTAATTCATACCAAGGACTAAGACAAGGGTGCCCCCTATCTCCTTATGTCTTTTTGCAAGTGGTTGAACATTAAATAAGAGTGTTGGAAGTTGCAAAAAGATATAGATTAACATTGTTGGTGTTATGATGGGTGGAAGAGAGTACTTAAAACATTTGTTGTTCATTGATGACGTACTATTATTTTGTTTTGGTATTGAAACTAATTGCATTGAGAGTAGCGAGGTTCTTTACAACCTAGTATGGGGGAGATGTCATCACACAACATATCATAACGTCATGTTATAATTAAAAAAAATCATATAGGCTAATAAAATAAAAAATTAAAACCAATTAAAAAAATTCATGTTGGCTTATAAAATAAAAAAGGTTAAAACCAAATACAAAGTAATTAAAAAAAATCAATTTCCACTCACAAAAAAAACAAAAAACAAAACAAACATAGATCCATCTTAAACTTAGATCTATCAAGTTAAGAGAGGGATCCAATTTCTTGATGTGAATTTTTTTCTGTACATGTAAAAAAATTAAGATAAAAAATTTACACATTAAGAAATTGAATCCCTCTCGGTGCTTGATAGATATAGGTTTAAGATGGATATATGCTAGTTTAGAAGTCTTTTTAGGAAATTCCCCAGCTATATAAAATGACTACATGTATGGAGTTTGATGATTCCTAATCCGCAATGTATCCTTCTGGATTGGATGCGGATCTCTTGAATTGACTGAATAAAGTCTTTATATTTAAAGTGTTTCACCCCAATCAAGGATCAAGTATTTGGGATACAATATGACACCCAATAACTATGACAAAAACGTTTGGAGATGGTTCATTGGAAAAATTGAGAAGATAATCAATATGCGGTGTAATAGGTGGATTTCCTAGTGTGGGCTTGTAGTCTTGGTGAAATTAGTTTTTGAAGCTATTGTTGTATGTTCGCAGTTGTTGGAAGATGTTCCCAAAGGAGCACTTGAGCAAAATGAAAGATGTGTTTAATTACTTGTGTTAGGGGAGTAGGGAGTATAAGGGGTTTTGTTAGGGAGATTGGAAAAGATTGGCCATTTCTAAGTCACAAGTTGGTTGGGATTTGAAGAATATCCGCCTATTTTGGCATTGTTTGGCTGCCAAGTCCCCATGGAATATGGTGATGAAAGAGAACCTATGGAGAAGCGTATTAGTTCAAAAGTATACTCAACACAAATGCTTGTTGACCTCCTTTATTATTATTGCTGACCTTCCTAGATTGGAAGGTTGCATGGGTAGTCATGTTAGAATTGGAGCTGATGTGGTTGTGGTAGTTGGCAGACATAGTTTTCTCTTAGCATATTTAATTTATTGACTTCAATATATGTGTAAAGTAACATTGAACTTGATTTCTAAGACAGAGGAATCCAATATCTAGCACCAAGGGTGGCAACGAGCAACTGCTCTCGGTTTGGCTGGTGATTGGGTTTATGCCTAGGAATCTTACATTAATGCTTTAGAGAGAGAACACATCCCACTTAAAAATGATGATGATGTTCTCATTTGGGGTCACAATAATATATGGGTATTTAATCAACCAAATTGGTGTATGAGGCCATTCTTGGGCCATGACCCAAGGCGACTTCCTAGTGGTATAATTTACTTTGGAAATTTAAAGCACCCTCCAAGGCTAAGTTATATATTATTGTTTTTTGGAGCGATTGAGGACAATTTATTTGCATGACTTCAAGGTTGAAAGCATGCATTGATGTTTGAGCTTTACCTTTTCACTTTTTTATGTAAAAGTGACTTATTAATTTATGGTGAACTTTTTACGGTAAAGTGAAATTAGGGTTTTGGAACCCTAAACGTCATTGGTAAATTATAAAAGAGAGGTCGAGGGTAAAAGTTCAGTTGATCGACACATTCACTCATTCATATATTGTTTGAAGGGGAGTGATTTCTTAAGTTGTCAGAGAGCAGAGAGTAGAGGTGCACTTCATTAGTCATGAGGGCAGAAGAAGCATGGGCACACTTCTTCTAGTGATTGAGAGGGAACACATCTCCCTAGGCAGTTGTTCAAGGTTGATGCCATCAGATATTTTATAGCAGAGACAAAGGGCGCACTTTTCCCAAGTCAACACCTCTAAAACATGTGTGAGTAGGGGTGCACTTCCTAGAGCACAACAGTTGCAGTGGTAGAACAATGTGGGTTTGGCTTTGAATTTGGGAGGCATCCCAAGGCTTCAGGTTCCTCTATTTGTGAAATATCTGTTGTAATCATTTCTATTTTATTTGGCATATAATGATTTTTAGTCCGATCATTGCTTATTTCCTTCTGGAGGGAGAGCGAGCGCCATCTTAGAGAGCTTATCTACTTTTGAATTTAGCTCTCTATAGACATTGTTGAATGAGATTGTCTCAAAACTTGCTATCTGCTGGGTGATTTCTTTCCACCTTGCACCTTTAAATGCAATTCCCAATTTATTTATGTTATACCCTGAAGTTCACATTTAAAAAAATTATTTATTCTAAGTTTATGACTTTTTAATGATTTTTGGGTTGAAAATCGATAAACTATTTTTAGTAAAATTTAAATTTAAAAGCCTCTTAATTACGTTTTTAAATGTATAAATACATTCGACACCCTCAAATACCTTAACTCCAAATTTTTTTAAATTTCCAATTAAAAATAAAAACAAAAAATAAAAAATATATATATTTTTAAAATTTCCAACCAAAACCTATAACCAACAAAATATTAAAAAATAACATTCAACCTCACATTCTTCCTTAAAACATATAATAATAAAAAATATTAAAAAATAACATTCAACCTCACATTCTTCCTTAAAGTTTTACCCTCACATTCTTCCCTAAAGTTTTACCCAAGCATTCTTTCATTGTCAAGTGGATAAATTAGTCAAGACACGCAGGAGGCAGGATAGAGGAAGCTCAATAGATTTTCTCTGAGATGCCAAAGTAGGGTCTCAGCCCTAATGTGTTTACATACACCGCATTGATGAATGGACTTTGCAAAATGGGTAATGTCAAGGAGGCTATAAAGTTATTTCAACAGATGAAAGATAGCAGTCTTGTCCCTGATGTGATTACATATAGCACTCTCATGGATGGATTAAGCAAGGGAGGCACACTTGAAGAAGAAAATAAACTATTGGATGGACTATGCATGGAAGGCACACTCCAAGAGGAAGTGGTTACATACATGGCATTGATTAATGGACTTTGCAAGCATGGCAGGATAGAGGAAGCTCAACCGATTTTCTCTGAGATGCCAAAGCAGGGTCTCAGCCCTGATATGGTTACATATAACACATTGATCAAGGAGGTGATTAGTAGTGTTGTCCCTAATGTGATTACATATAGCACTGTCACTAATGGATTAAGCAAGGAAAGCATGCTTTAAGAAGCAAATAAACTATTGGATGGACTAGGTAGGGAAGGCACACTCAAAGAGGCAAATGAGGTGTTCAAAAAGGTTTGATGGCATTATTTATCGGTAACTGACAACTTCGATAAGGAAAGGACAATTGCATGAACCAAATACGTTATACAAAATATAGTAGAACATATGGAAACAGGGATCTATGGATTCACATGTTAAAGCAAACTAAAGCCAAGTAAGCAATCTTTTTATCTCACATCATGTATTTTAGATTTTCCTATAAAATCTACGAGCAAACTATAGATTTTAGATTGTCATATGGGATTATGTATAAGCAGGTGTGTAGTTGATTAAATTATTAAATGGAATTATGTATAAATAAATGTGTAGTTGGTTAAATTGTTTGACTTGTACCAATTAATTTATTTTTTAGATGGATTTTATATAGTTTTGATAAGTTAATTTTTTTTTAATTATTATATATATAATGTAACATATATACAAAAGCTTATATCATATTTCATGTATAAAAGTAATTTATATATTAGTTCTTTTACAATTGAAAGTATGAATACTGTATTTTCAATTATTTTTTCAACTTTTCGAATTACATACAATGCTTATGCTTACATTACTTTGTAACATGTGTTGTGAACAATTCTCAATCATTTTTTTATGTATATTCTATAGCACAAAGAATAATAAAATCTAAAAAACATGGATAGGAGATTGCATTGGTTCAAAAGATAAAATTTATTTGTTGTGAATGCTCTTAATCATTTTTTTTCTATATTCTATAACACAAAGAATAATAAAATCTAAAAATAATGGATGAGAGATTGCATTAGTTCAAAAGATAAAATATATTATTTATGGTGATGAGTCTCTTAGGTTATTAGGACCATGGAATAACATTTTGTTTTACTTTATAAAATATTGTTATGACGTGATGAACCCATTTCAATGTTAGTTATTGATATTTTCACATGGAATATGATAATTTTAGTCATTAATGGTTTTATGTTAAGAGAATTTATGTTAGATGATTGTACTTTATATGTTAGTTAATGGTGTTTAAATAAATTCTAGTTATCTCACATGAAAATAAATTAAACTAAGTTCATTAGCTATAAAAGGTTTTTAGGCAATATATTGGGGGTATTTTTGAAGTGTATTATTGCAAGTAGTTTGTAAGAGAGTAGTTTGGAAAAGAGTGGTGCCATCTTGCGTTATGATGTTTAAAGATAACTTGTTTCAATGTTACCTATTGATACTCAATGTTTTTCATTAGAATTTTAGTCATTTACATTTTATATTAGTCAACAAACATTATTTTAAGATAGATATTATGTAAAGTATAGTTACTCACATGCAAAAGACAAAAAAGCTAAAGTAGGTTGATTAGCTATAAGATAAGTAAAAGACATTGAAAAGTACATCCAACAAATAAAAGTACAATGTGGGAGTTAGGTCACACTACTCTAGAACCTGAAGTGGCATGGGCATCTCTCTACTGCTTGTGACCTTGGTCAAATGAGAGCATTTGAAAGTAAGAGATGATCCTCCTTAGAGTATCTTTCCTAGGTGAGGCATATAGGAAATGAGACATGAAATTGATCCCTTTACTTATGTAAAGAGCAAGGCACCTCTGATCAAGGTATAAGAAGAAAGTGGAGAGGAGCTCCCTAAGTCTCCAAATAAGCGGTAATCATTTTTATAAGGGTGTTTTGGACGTGTTTTATTACAAGGAGTTTGTAAGAGACTATTTTGGCATAGATCAATGCCCATATCACCCTTGAATTTAGCCCAATTCGAGGTCCATACCTTGCTAGGAACATGGATGTTGAGTATTTACATGCTTTTGCTAAAGAGATTTTGTATTAAGATAGCCAAAAAAAAGAATTGTGATCTTACCATTTCAACGTCTTAAAAAATGCAAGGATGACATTGTTATATGGGATTATGTACAAGCAAATGTGTAGTTGGTTAAATTATTTGACTTGTACCAACCAATCTATAACTTTTTTAGATGGATTTCATATAGTTTTGATAAGTTAAAAAAAACTTATATCATGTTTTATATGTATAAAAAAGCTCATATCATATTTCATGTATCAAAGCAATTTATATATTAGATTTTGGTGCAATTGAAAGTATGAATACTGTACTTCCAATTTTTTTTCAACTTTTAGAATTAAATATAATGTTCATGCTTACATTACTTTGTAGCATTTGTTGTGAACAACGCTCAATCTTTCTTTTATGTATATTCTATAGCACAAAGAATAATAAAATCCAAAAATCATTGATGGGAGATTGCATTAGTTCAAAAGATAAAATATATTTGTTCTGAATGACTCTCAATCAATTTTTTTATGTATATTTTATAACACAAATAAGAATAAAATCTAAGAATCATGGATGGGAGATTGCATTAGTTCAAAAGATAAAAGATATTATTTATGGTGATGAGTCTCTTAGGTTGTTAGGACCATGGTATACCATTTTGTTTTAGGTTATAAAATATTGATATGATGTGATAAACCCATTTCAATGTTAGTTATTGATATTTTCACGTGGATTATTAGAATTTTAGTCATTAATGGTTTTATGTTAAGAAAATTTATGTTAGATGATTGTACTTTATATGTTAGTTAATGGATTTTTATATAAACCCTAGTTATCTCACATGAAAATAAGTTAAACTAAGATCGTTAGCTATAAAAGGTTTTTAGGCATTATAGTGGGGGTCTTTTTGAAGTGTGTTATTGCAAGTAGTTTGTAAGAGAGTAGTTTGGCAAGGGTGGTGCCATCTTGCGTTATGATGTTTAAAGATAACTTGTTTCAATATTACCTATTGATACTCAATGTTTGTCATTAGAATTTTAGTGTTTTACATTTTTTTTGTTAGCCACCAAACTTTATTTTAACATAGATATTATGTAAAGTTTAGTTACTCACATGCAAAAGATGAAAAAACTAAAGTAGGTTAATTAGCTATAAGATTAGTAAAATACATTGATAAGTACATCCAACAAATAAAAGTACAATGTGGGAGTCAGGTCACACTACTCTAGAACTTGAAGTGGCATGGGCATTTGTCTACTGCTTGTGACCCTGGTCAAATGAGTGTATTTTAAAGTAAGAGATGATCCTCCTTAGAGTCTCTTGCCTAGGTGAGGCATATAGGAAATGAAACATGAAATTGATCCCTTTACTTATGTAAAGAGCAAGGAACCTCTGATCAAGGTATAAGAAGAAAGTGGAGAAGAGCTCCCTAAGTCTCCAATTAAGCGCTAATCATTACTAAACATGGATGTTGATTATTTATAGGTTTTAGATAAAGAGATTTTGTATGAATATAACAAAAAAAAGAACTGTGATCTTACCATTTCAACATCTTAAAAAAGAACAGTGATCTCACCTGCGGCTCGTCCCGAGCCACATCAATATGAAATTTCTGTAATTACGATCTTGCTTTAAAAATATTTGAAGATTTTCACTACTTGTTCAGTTTCCTGTCACACTTATTATTCTATTGTCTTCAAATTCTCCACAAGTTCGGAACGGATGTGTTCTGAAGTTGTCAGTTCCACCAACCTAAAGGCTTGTCACACATTTTCATGTATAGGCTGAATGAGACATGTAACTTTCTATTCTTTGGCTTGGAGTTCTATGACCCGATCGATTCTCTACTACTGATGGGTCCGCAATTTTGCTACTTGCTGTTGTAGCTTCTTCATGTCATTCGCCTTGGTTATTTTCTCTACAGTCGACAACTTCTTTAGATCGCTCTTCATTTTGCTGAAGTTTTCCTCAGCCGTATGCAACTGCTCCGTTACTTTTTCTAATTCTTCATCATCGATCAAATCTTGCCATGACTGAGAAAAATGCTCGACTGATTTGGCAGAAAGTGCATCTGCCTCTTCTATCTTTTTTGTAGCCTCAATTTTTTCTTTTCTTCTTTCTACAAGTACCTTTGGAGGTGTACTGGGATTTATCTGCAATCCACTTACGGAGATTTTTTGCCACTTAACCAAGCAAAATACCTTGGCTTCTGAAAACATCTCTGTCATGATGCCTTCATCTGTAAAATTGCATTTGTTGGCATACTTTCGGTCGAACCACGTTCAGATCCTCATTTGTCAAAAAATACCAAGATATCGACCTGACAGAGCAAAACTCCGTCGGCAACACCTATGATGTAGATGAAGTCTCACCTGATATATCTTATGGGGATTGCCATAACCAGGTTTCTGCAGTTATGTCGAGGATTTATTCCTTACGACAATACCAATTCACTCAACCGAAACCAGAATTAACCCTTTGTTCTTATTTATTCATCCCAGATAACCATCTACCATTCCCTCGATAGGGCTAACAACATATATTATAAAGGATTAACACATGTTAAGTTATTACATGTGCGACACATATAATTTCATTCACCATTAAGTCTGTGAAAAATATTCAAATAAGCTCATTTATAACAAAAAAACATTCGACACAACACAAACATTAAAACACATAGAGACACGATGTAATGTGGAAACCCATTCGGGAAAAACCACAAAGGTGCTCTTCATCTAGCATGAGAATTGGTTTGGCACATTTTGTTTGTGCACTTAGCTTGTAGACTATTCTTTAGATATTCTTTACAATGCATACATTCATCTCTCGTCTCATGCTCTCTGTTTTTGTCTTTTCTCTCTTCCTCTTTCTGTAAAAGGGTCGATCCACACACATCTTGCATCGATTCTCTCCTTTCCTTCGACTCATCAATCATCAATAACCAAAATGCAACTACTCTTCATGACCAACCCACACACAGTTTGAGTCAAAGATTTTATGTTTTTACATTCTTGATCCAACCATCGACTGACTCACAACTATAAATCGAGAGGTTGTCTTTCTATTTTAATACATTTAGTTATAACTAAAAATAAGCACTATCAACCCAAAATACAATCACACTTTATTACTAAAAGAAAGGTTTTAGTTTGACTAACACTTCCCAAAAAATCAATCAAACTCTGCTTTTCGACTACTTTATTCCTCTTCCGTCATGGTTCCTTTAGTCATAGATTATTTTGTCAAGCGACCAAAATATTCATCTTCCCGACCATAATTCTGGTAGAATTTTGTCTGACTTTTCCTAGGTCCAAGAGTTATGCTACGTAGGTCTCTATTATGGTGCAGTGTATGATTAACGACTGGGAATCCCGTGTGGTCTCTAAGCACTTGGATTCTGGGAGGAACGACAGTAGGATAAACCATTACTGGATGATGAAAAACATGATGGGCATGTTAATGGAATATCTGACAACCAAATGGAGTGGATCCAGAGAGACGGTGCATTTTATCATGACATGCATGATGCAGACTGACGAGAAACTGAATAGTCTGGAAGTCAATTTCAAATGGAAGCATTATGCCATTGCACATAGTGCTGGGGAGAATGAAGTTCATGGAAATATTTATAGAAACGGTGTGGTCGGCAAGACTTCCTGGGCGGCCAAAAGATCTGTTGCTTCCAATGGGGGGAACCTAGAAAAATTCCATCTCATGACGTTGGTGACGAATGACCCCCTGGATGCAAAAAGAGTTCACGAGGAACCCAAGGGAAACATGGCTTCGATACCTATTCTGGAGGCTGATTTATTTAGCCAACGCTCTAAGGCATGAGAAGATTACTATGGTCTTTGCTCAATTCTGGAGGAAATGACGGACTCGATGCAACCACCTAAGATGGCCATTGTTGCCCTGAGTTATCTCTACATCTTTAAGCTTTTTTTGTTTTCTCTACTCAATAGTGACTTTATTTTCATGCCAATTAATACTTTAATTTTTCAAAAATGTAATATCTTAGTCGGGTGGAATAATTCTAGACAGGGTTTTCTGCTAGTTTTGATAATTTTGAACAAAACATTTAGTTTTTTTGAACAACTAGGTGGGTGGCTAAATAGTCTCATTCCCCTGTAATATGACGACAATTATTTTGTATTTTGTTACCTCTATTAATGTAAAAATTAAAATGAAAATTTGTAAAAAAAATATTATTAATTAATAATGATTAAATAAGAAATAATTAATTAAATAATTATGAAAAGTCAAAAGATATGACTTATATTGAAAAGGTGAAAATGGCTTATAAATACCAAGGTAATGCAATTGTAAAAGATATCATATCTTAACAATTTTATATATTCTATTATTTATCCATTCATGGAATATTTGGCGTATTTATGCTGGTTATTTTTGTAAGAAACAACTTTTACTGTTTCACTGGCATCAGAGCCCCTTCTTGGGATAGATTCTGGCCTTTGGCCATCTTTTGGCTTTTATCCATTATCCCAGGGCTTCCTTGAAATTGGTATTTGACCATAAACCCCCATTCTTCATTCAACCCACACCACAAACTATGCTCCATTCTACCTCCCACACCTTCCCTCCATGCACCTCTCTTCCCTCGACTCTCTACTTAATGCCACACCATACCATCTTACACCTACTCTTACCTCTTGCGCTCACACCTTGCTTCGTGAACTCCCTACTCCAGCCTCTGTGACCTCCATGCCCATGCCCTGCTGCGACCTCTCCCTATCTTACACTGCTCCCATCTGACCTGCCCATTCCCACCTCCTCACCTGCTCAACATAGTTATTATTCCCTACTCGACCGGGCTTGTGTACCATTTCCACATCATTCCACTATCAAAGACAACTTTCAAGTCAAGAAAGACAAAATCTATCATCAAAGAAGTCAAAATCAAAGGAAGGCTCGTCGAAGAACAGAAGTCAACGACGACTAATTATTGTAAAAAAAATCTCTAGACCAATTATCATCAAAGAAGACCAAGTCAAAGAATATATTAAAAAGGGAGGAAATCAAGTCTCAAAAGATATTGAAAAGTCACTGAAGCCAATTGTGGAATTGTTGAAGAAATTATGGATTCCATATATAAATCCAAATTTTAGGCTAAGTTTCCTTATTGTGAAATGGAATTCCAATATCTAACATTTTTTAAGAATGGCAATCACTCCTGTCCAATATGTGGTAAATATTTATTATGAAAGACGATCAAGGTAAATCACAGTTTCAATCACAAAAAATTGGAAAGCGAATTATGATGCTACAAGGAAAAAATGAAAATCTACAATCTAAGACGAGTAAGCAAATCATTCTTCATAAGTTGAGAGAATAAGAGAATCATCGCTCAAAAAATCAAAATAAAAAACTGGGAAAAGCTAATGTAGATATAGAGAAATTGTTATCAGCTAAGAATGAAGAAATATCTCGATTAAAAAATCACAACCAAGACCTTAAAGACAAAATCGGAAGGTTCGAAGATAACAAAGAATCATCGTATAGAAGTGATAATGATTCAGAAGAAGACAT
>LPNX010396264.1:66018-115428 GCA_001517045.1 Pseudotsuga menziesii
GAAGAAATCGAACAAAAGTATGATGACACTAAACAGAAGCACAAGTTATAAATTGTGAAAAGCAATGGAAAATTAGCAAGCAATACCGAAGAACTATTTTGACTAAGAATTCTTAACAAGACATTACTTACGAAAATCAAGAAACAAAAAAATAGCCGAAAGATGGAACTTTCAAATGAAGACCTTGAAGGAAGAATACTAAACCAACAAGAAGAAAACCATCTTCTAAGAAATCTTAATCAAGAATTAGAGGAACACATCAAGAATCTAAAAGAGGACAAACCATTGCAAGATGAAAGGTTCTAGAAGATTCAAAATAATAATAATTTATTAGAGAACAAATTAGTTCAAATCCATAAGGAAGCATCTAGACTCTCTGGAAAACAAATTCAAGTTTAGGAAAAATAAACAGATACAAATTCGGACCCCATCACAGTTCAAAAGGAAGTCAATCCAGCAAAAAAACAAACAAGAAGAACTCCTTATCGACACTCAAATTACAAAAAGTATTTTGAGCAATGACATAGTCAAAATGAACATAAATAGAGGAGTTATAATTTTAGAAGCGAAAGAACACAAAATCTGCAACCTAATCAGAAAACAGGAAGCCTTTATCAAACAAGTCGATCACAATCATCTCCAATGAAGATAGATCTCGGATTGACTAGATCACAGACGATGCAACATTTTCTCTTTGGAATTCGTAACTCGTATCATCTCATTTCGTCAAGTGTCCCGAGTACTAAAATAATGACCGATATATGACATTACAAGTAAGAAATCATACATAAGCCTCTTCTTCAATAAGCTTTGAGGACAAAGATCCCTTTAAGGGAAAGACAATGTTATATAAACAAATATATATCATAACATAAATTAATAATAATAAATATCAATATTAATTAATTAATATTAATAATTAATAATGATTAAATAAGAAATAATTAATTAAATATTTATGAAAAGTCAAAAGACATGACTTATAATGAAAAGGTGCAAAATGGCTTATAAAGCCCAAGGTAATGTAATTGTAAAAGATATCATATATTAACAATTATATATTCTATTATTTATCCATTCATGGATTATTTAGCGTATTTATACCTCTTATTTGTGTAAGAAACAACTTTTACTATTTCATTATCTATCTCTCATTTTGTAGCTAATTTATGATGCAAATGCTTTATTACACAAATGCTTCATTTCAATTGATTTGTTGAGCGATTCCTACAACTTGATTCCTGCAACTTGTATAAATCAAATCCAATGATTGTTTTCATGAGGTTACATATGGCTTAAAGTCTCTTCCACCAAGTTCTTTTCTATTAGATTTCTTAAGCATTGTGCATCCCTTGAAGCGGTGGGGATTATGGACTTACATAAAAGCTATTGAATCAATGTTTATAAAAATCATTATAAATGCATGATTAGTTACCTATAACACAATAATAAACGGGCTCTGCAAGCATGGCAGGATAGAGGAAGCTCAACAGATTTTCTCTGAGATGCCAAAGTAGGGTCTCAGCCCTGATGTGGTTACATACAACACATTGATGAATGAACTTTGTAAAATGGGTAATGTCAAGGAGTTGATAAAGTTATTTCAACAGATGAAAGGGAGCAGTGTTGTCCCTAATGTGATTACATATAGCACTCTCATGGATGGATTAAGCAAGGAAGGCACGCTTCAAGAGGCAAATAAACTATTGGATGGACTACGGAGGGAAGGCACACTCCCAGAGGAAAATACAGAGGCAAATAAAGAATGGGATGACCATCAGTAACTGACAACTTCTGTAAAGAAATGACAATTGAGTGAACTAGATACATGTTACAAAATAATACAGAACATATGGAAATGGAGATGTTAAAGCGTTTTATTCCATTTTTTATTCGATGTTTTTTCGCTATTCATAGCTTTGATTATGAGCAAAATATAGACATCATCATGGGATTATGTATAACCAGATTTGTGTTGATTAAATTGTTTGACTTAATTAAATTATTTGATTTTTGTTTTTGTGGATTTTAATAAGTTAAAAAAAGCTCATATTATGCTTGATATATATTGAATCAATTCATGTCGTTAGTTTTAGGTACAACTGAAAGTATGAATATTGTCGTTAATTTTAGGTATAATCAAAAATATGAATATTGTATAAATTTTTTATCTTTACATTACTTTGGGGTATATATTAGTTTGTACTATTTGAAAGTATGAATATTTTACTTTTAGTTAATTATTTAAGATTTAAAGTTAAATACAATTTTCATCTTTATATTACTTTGTAGTATATTTTGTATCATTAAAGAATAAAATCTAAAAATCATGGATGGAAGTTTGCACTAGTTTAAAAAAGAAAATATATTATTAATGATGATGAGTCTCTTAGGTTGTTAAGACCTGGATGTAACAATTGGTTTTAGGTTACAAAAAATGTTATGATGTGATAACCCATTTCAATGTTAGTTATTGGTATTCTCACATGGATCATTATAATTTTAGTCATTAATGATTTTTATGTTAAGAGAATTTATGTCAGACGATTGTAATGCTATATGTTAGTTAATAGAGTTTTATGTTATCTCACATGAAAAAAATTAAACTAGGATCATTAACTATAAAAGAGCTTTTAAGCATTATAGTGAGGTATTTTTGAAATGTGTTATTGTGACTAGATTGTAAGTGGATAATTTTGCTAAGAACTAATGCCCTCTTGCATTATGTTGTTTAAATATAACTCATTTCAATTTTACCCATCGATACTTAGCGTGCATCATTAGAATTTTAGAAATTTACTAAGTGATCTGGGTAGTGCATAAATGAAGAGTTTTTAAAGGTCTAGCTGGACAAATACCTATTCTCGAGTTTGTGGCATATTCTAGTTGTTTTGGTTGTATTCGATAACAAGAGTTTCTAGAACTCAACCACCATGTGCCCTAAATTGATTGTCCTAGTCTATGAGTTACGTTATAAAGGAGTATTGAAAATATTTGATGGGTGCTTCTAGGTGAAAGTCTTCTTGAATGCGTATTTTTTATTTGACCTTCACTGTATAACTGTAAATTGTCACAATTGTGGATTTATTGGTCGTCAACAAGGTTGGGGATAATGAGAAATTATGTGAGATTTAATCCAATCTTTGAAAATTTCAATACTCGCAATGCACACTATCATAAACGCCTATTCACTAAACAATTATGTGATGATCACTACATATCTTCCACGGCATGTATATACATCAGGTCTATCGTCTTTATGTTTCGAAAAAGTTTATGAATCTAAGTAGCCTAGTCCAAGCGAATCGACATGAATTAGCATTCTCTTTAACAATTATCATCAATTGTCACTGTAAAACAGGTAGAATACATCATGCATTCAAATTGTTTGACGAAATAAAAGCACGCGGGTATGTCACGGATGTTATAACTTTCAGTACCCGTATGAAAGGGCTTTGCCAAGAGGGCAGAATAGATGACGCTGTCAATATTACATGGGCTCTGCAAGACAACGAAAAACCCGCGAGGCGTTCGGTTTGTTGGTTGTTATGCTGCAAAAGGGCCATGAATGGACTATGCAAATAACGTAAGCTCCAATATTCCAAGGAACTATTATATCAAATGTTACAAAATGAGTATTGCCCTGATGTCTTTACATACAATATTTTGATTGATGGCCTTAGCAAGGAAGGAAAGTTGGATGAGGCTAGGAAACTCTTCAATAAAATGTTTGTATGTCCCAATGTTGTTACATACAATGCAGTTATTGATGGTTTCTGTAAAGAAGGCAAGCTGGATGATGATATAAATATCTTACATGAAATGACCAAACAAAACTTATGCGCTGATGTTTTCACATATAATATGTTTATTGATAGCCTTGGTAAAGAAGGACAATGCTAAGAGGCCATTGAGGTGCTTCAGGAAATATTGGTTAAAGGCTACACTCCAAATGTGATCACATACACTGCCCTTGTTATGATGTGGTGACCCATTTCAGTGTTAGTTATTGATATTCTCGCGTGGATTATTAGAATTTTAGTCATTAATGATTTTTATTTTAATAGAATTTATGTCAGATGATTGTACTTTATATGTTTGGTAGGTGGTGGAATCTTCCAGAAAATTGGGCCTCATCCTTCCTGCCTTGAATGCCACTTTCCTCACCCTTATCCCAAAAATGGATAAGCATGTTGATCCTTCAAATTTTAGGCCTATTGTGCTTTGTAATGTTAGCTACAAAATCATTACCAACTTATAACAAACTACCACCCCCGAAATATATCCTAAATAAGGAATGGATTATAAGTTAATTAAAATGTAATTAGCGTAGTTAATCACTTAAGGGAATTCCATTGGAAATCTTTTCGACTGCATGTGAACCCATGTGAGGTAAGCTGGCGTGGTTAACGATTTTGCACAGATAATGATGTGGGGTTAGGTAAAAATTTTGAATTTTTCATGCACAGTAGTAACCTCCATCAGCGGATGCCCATTTCGATTTTACCCAGAACCTCCATCAACGGATTTTTTGACCCATTTCGATTTTACCCAGAACCTCCATCAACGAATTTTTTGACCCATTTTGATTTTACCCAGAACCTCCATTAGTTTGTTTTTTGACCCATTTTGATTTTACCCAGAACCTCTGATCAAACTAGGCCGTCTGCCATGCTTGACCTCACTCACAAGCCCTGTGAACAAACCAGGTCCCTTCTTAAGAAAAACTAGCAAGATAACCCTATGAACCATAGGTTGGTGGATCCCCTACATAAAAAATAATCACTGATCAAATCAGATCAGATGCGATTCCAAATCTAACCAATTTGGATTGCATGGAAAATTTCTAAACAAAGGGTATAATGTTTTTTTTTCCAGATATGGTTGTATTTTTGTTTGGGATTTATTTAATGAATGTAACTGCTAAAAATCCTTTTTTTTCATTTATATATTTTTACAAGGCTTGTATCATTTATTTTTTAGTTTTTGTTGTATAATTTCAGATCACATGGGATGTGATTCCAGATCAAACCAGATCGGATTGAATTGAAATTTTTTGACCAAAGACAATGTATGATGGTGCAGGATAAGTTTGCCACTATCATTTGTATTTCTATTTGAGATTCTTCATTTTTATATTTTTATAAGGTTTGTAACATTCTTTTTCTAATTTCCATTGTACATTTTTTTTCTAACCAGTCTGGCTATAACAGTTATTTACCAGATACTGTATATGCACAGTAATCAATTTTACCCCTAGTTTTTTGATGCAGAAATCTTATAGGACTCGAAAGATTTTATTTTGTTGTGTATGCAATGCCATAACCCTAGTTACAAGGAGAAAACAAATTAATGGTTCTTACGAAAGGTTAGTACAACATTTATATTGTGCCTATAGAGCTATATTGTTTTTTTCACAGTTTATTTCCAATTCAGAGATCCCCTCTGTAACCTGTGTGGCCCTTTTGGGTATCTTGTCATGATTGCAGATTATAAATTTTCATAAATTTAATCATGTTCAGTACAAACCATAATCCATTGCCACATAAATAACGGAAGCCATTGCCTCCAGAAGTTGTTGAAGAAGCATTCTGAATACTTGCAAAAGAGGATGCTATACGAGAAAAACAACGACAAATGAAGCAATAATTATCTAAACAACGAAGGAAGTCACGAGAATTATGTAAAATTGTTAAAAATGATTGTTGGAGTGATGATGAAATAGAGTCCAATGGTAATGATGCTCAGGTCCATCTTAACAATATGCAAATACCTTATCAACTCCATTGTTGCTCATTTATTTAGTGTGTTAGGGGAAAATATCCAAACTTCGATACTATTTCCCTTCTTAAATAAGACAGTGGTTTAGAAGAGATCATTCATTGCAAAGTTATTGATAAGTCCCATACAAGAAATGTAGAGTTGAAAAACTTGGATCCTTGTGAGAATGCTCCAATTCTTTACACTATTGGTACTAGTGGCACATGGACACGTAGTATAGATGATGTTTTTCCTGTTCTAGTAGTGAATGCAGATGATAGTGGCAAAATTATGTTGCACCATCCTTCATTATCTGAAATAAAATCACAGTTATCTTCAAGGTCATATGAATATTGTTCCACTGCAGTCATCAATCAAGGATTTTACATGGGATCTAGGTCAAATGTAACTCCCTTATTGGGAGAAGATTGTTTTATCAAGATTGAGAGAATTAAATTCATTCAAATGGATGGGATTCTGTTGCACATCACAAATCCATTTGATTTTACCACAAAGGAAGGCATGTATGTCCATATTTATTATGAAAATTTGCTTGGTATTTCCGAAGAAGAGTCATTGAAAATTCCATATCCTGTGGAAGTGTTGAATTGTTTAGTAGATGTTTCTACTGGTGGAACATTATGTTGGGTAAGAATTTTTGAATGTGAGTTGGATGTCATTGGTAGAGGCCACCATATTCCCCAAGGTGTGAATTTACATCCACATGAGGTGTTCTATAGGGTTTATTGATATCAACTAAATTCATTGACGGTGAGTATACATGTATCTTTTAATTCATATTTTTCAATTTATATCACAAATGTTTTCACTCAGATTAAAAAAAAAAAAAAAACCCAGTTTCTTGCTATTCATGTTTATGAATAAAAAAAAATTACAGGAAACATAAGGTGAATAAGTTCCAAATAAAACTACCAGCTAGAATTTGTAGAGACTCTTTGCAACAATCATTAGTTGTATGTTCTACTGGATAGAATAGATTCCACATCAAATCATCAGTTTTTATTGATCACTATGCCTTATTGACTGAGACAAAAAATAGTATTAAAAGTAAAAAATGTACTAAACTGGGTAGAGTGCACATATGTAAAAGTCTTCAAATAGTATCTAATGCACAAATGACTATTTGCTAATTACAATGGATAGAAACTTTATCCACTAATGTGGAATCCAGAAATTCCTTGAAATAAAGTGTGCCCTCTTCCAGACCAATAGTTTTCTTTGATAGAAAATCTGCCTGTGTGTTGAGTTCCTTGTGAATATGAAAACAGATAAATACTAAAAATTACTCCCAACATTTGTTAAACTTTGTTTCCATTGTTCCAGATTTGTAACTTGTAACAGTGACTTCCCTGCCAACTAGTCGAAGATGCATTTTGAATCTCCACAAACCTGAAGTAATGTGATCCTTTTAAAGCTAGCAAATAATAGTAAATCCCAACTGGCTATCAGTTCAAATCTAGTGTTTGATGCTCTGCCACAACCTAACCAAAGATGAAAAAGCTGATTGCCTAGGAATCTAATATAAATAACTCCCCCACATTCACCCTGTTGTGCAACTAAATTTATCTTTATAGTAACTAATGTTATTTTTATTTTTATTGCACGCATTGTTGATGTTTTCTTTACTGTGAGATCTATCAAAAGGTGGGGCAAGAGCACTCGAAAGGGAGAATCTTTTTGTTGTTGTTTTATTGCTATGAAAGATGATAAGCACACCACTTTCCAACTTCTTGCAACAAAGGGTGACGATGAAGTTGTGACTGCCAGATTAGCCTCCTCTACATAATATGGAAATCACAATGCATTACCATCATGTATTGGAGTATTGCAGCCACATCGAATCCATCGTCACAATATACATCTTTTTTCCTGCAAAGTTTTTAACCACATAAAGTCTCGTAACATGATACGTAGTTAATCTTTTGTGGAAATTCCTTGTTCAGATGAAAGTTTCATGGTTACTTTTGAGCTTATTGCAATGCATGGGGTACCTCCTGGGATTGTGAAGAAAAACAATTCACTAGAGTTCACCATAGAAGGCTAAGCGAATCTCAAGGAGGTTGTTTTCTATACATGGTCAACCTTTCGTGATAGATATCAACTATCTTCAAGCTCAAGCAATGATAGTCAACCTGTTGGAAAATGGAGAGTGGGACCAACATTTAGATTTCGGTATTTGTTTAATATCCTACAGCCTCGTGTGTAGGTGCACTTTTCATGGGATTCACACCAATGGGATCCTATCCATCATTGTAATGGATTGGGGATGAGGACTGGTGCAACCCATTTGGAGATGTAAACATTATACCTATCATAAATATGGTGAATTCTGTATGAGAGATATCTGGTTTAATATCTATGGTGAAATGTTTGAACTTTGTAATTTGAAGTTTTTATAAGTAAATGTAAATCTAAATCTGGGGAAATCCAAATAGTCTTCTTTGTGTGCTTGCTGAGATTGTTAGTGATTTAGCCCTGACTGTGCACTCTGATTTTGTAGCCTTGTAGTATTATCTCTTGATCCTGCAGGGCTGCATCACATGACATATTGATGTTATGTTATCAATGGTTTTTTTTTCCAAGGAAACAATCTTTATCTTTGATATTTCAAATTTTGAAATCAGAATATACATTTTTTATCCTATGGGATCTTGAAAAGATACATATGTTCTATCTTCAAACTATCCTAATAGCTATTTATCCTAGTCTTCCATAATCAACAAAAAATTTGGTGAATTATGTATGACAGATCTGTGGTGTAACATGTATGGTGAAATATGTTTTTTTTTTCCAGGAAAAAAATCATACTTTTCATTTCAAAGCAGAAATAACATACATTCTATATCATCTTCTCCTTTACTGCCTCAGTAAAGATTATATTTTTCAGTAACTGATAGATAACATTTAGCCTATTTACCATTTTGGCTTCCAAGCCTAATATGTCAACAAGGATCACTGACCAAAGTATACATAATTAGCCATTTAGTTGTAGAGTAGGCCACTGAAAGCGGTTTTGTCAAAAACGATTATGCATTCCTAACTTGCAATTTTATGCTTGTGGCTTACATTTTAGACCAAGTGTCCATAACAGTAAAAAAAGGTTAAAATTGCACATTTCATAGATCGAGTGTGAACATATGAGGTTAGGTTATATAAATTTAACACAAGGATAGTCTTCTCAATATATCTAGCCATCCAATTTTCAAAACATTTACTATAAACATTTAATAGGAGGGGTTGGCTTTCATTTTTATTAATCTAGGCAATTATTTCATAAATACAAGACAACCATGTAGTGTTTATGCACAACATGCAATTTTTGAACCCAAATTGAAAAAATAAATGTATAATAATGTGGAAAATAGTAAAACATACCATTTCCAACTAAAATCACTCAAAAATACCTAATACTTAGGGCTGGGCGGGCATTTCTCTGATCTAGGTAAAACTGGGTTGAAAGCACAAAAGTTGTCATTTTGTCAATTTAACTCTAGACAAATGAAACATAATTTTAAAAAAATGAAAGAGGTTTTTGTCAAAAATATATCTATCTTCAACCCCATAGTGTTAGTTTCAACTGATGACAATTGTACGAACTATGGCGTGCATTATCCTAAGCCCATTTTTGAATATTTACACACTGTTTTTTACGTAACAACTTAGAATTTCAGTCATTAATTTTGAATTTGTCCAAGATACTTGCAATTTTAGTAATTCATGTTCAATTTAACTGCTATGCATTCCTAGCTTGCATTTTACACCAAGTGTCCATATTAGTAAAAAAAGGTTAAAAGTGCACATTTCATAGGTCGACTATGAGCATATGAGGTTAGGTTATATAAAATTAACACAAGGATAGTATTCTCAATATATCTATCCATCCAATTTCCAAAACCATTTACTATAAACATTTAATAGGAGGGTTTGGCTTGCATTTTTACTAATGTAGGTGGATATTTCATAAATACAAGACATCCATGTAGGGTTTTTTCAGAACAGGCACTTTCTGAACCCAAATTGAAAAAATAAGTGTATAATAATGTGGAAAATAGTAAGCATACCATTTCCAACTATAATCACTCAAAAATACCCAATACTTAGGGTTGGGGGGCATTTCTCTGATCTGGGTAAAACTGGGTTGAAAACACAAAAGTTGTCATTTTGTCAATTTAACTCTAGACAAATGAAACATAATTTTATAAAACTGAAAGAGGCTTTTGTCAAAAATATATCTATCTTCAACCCCATGGTGTTAGTTTCAACTGATGACAATTGTACGGACTGTGGCGTGCATTTTCCTAATCCCATTTTTGAATATTTACACCCTGTTTTTTACGTAACAACTTAGAATTTCAGTCATTAATTTTGAATTCGTCCTAGACACTTGCAATTTTAGTCATTCATGTTCAATTTAACTGTTATGCATTCCTAGCTTGCATTTTACACCAGTGTCCATAACAGTAAAAAAAGGTTAAAATTGCACCTTTCATAGGTCGATTGTGAGCATACAAGGTTATGTTATACAAAATTAACACAAGGATAGTATTCTCAATATATCTAGCCATCCAATTTCCAAAACCATTTACTATAAACATTTAATAGGAGGGTTTGGCTTGCATTTTTATTAATGTAGGTGGATATTTCATAAATACAAGACAACCATGTAGTGTTTTTGCACAACAGACACTTTCTGAACCCAAATTGAAAAGATAAATGTATAATAATGTGGAAAATAGTAATACATACCATTTCCAACTAAAATCACTCAAAAATACCCAATACTTAGGGCTGGGCGGGCATTTCTCTTATCTGGGTAAAACTCGGTTGAAAACACAAAAGTTGTCATTTTGTCAATTTAACTCTGGACAAATGAAACATAATTTTAAAAAAATGAAAGAGGCTTTTGTAAAAAATATATCTATTTTCAACCCCATGGTGTTAATTTCAACCGATGACAATTTTATGGACTATGGAAAGCATTTTCCTAAGCCCAATTTTGAATATTTACACACTGTTTTTTACGTAACAACTTAGAGTTTCAGTCATTAATTTTGAATTTGTCCAAGATAATTGCACTTTTATTCATTCTTGTTCAATTTGACTACTATGCATTCCTAGCTTGCATTTTTATGCTTATGGCTTGGATTTTACACCAAGTGTCCATAACTGGGAAAAAAAGGTTAAAATTGCACCTTTCATAGGTCGACTGTGAGCATACAAGGTTAGGTTATATAAAATTAACACAAGGATAGTCTTCTCAATATATCTAGACATCCAATTTCCAAAACCATTTACTATAAACATTTAATAGGAGGGTTTGGCTTGCATTTTTATTAATGTAGGTGGATATTTCATAAATACAAGACAACCATGTAGTGTTTTTGCACAATAGGCACTTTCTGAACCCAAATTGAAAAAATAAATGTATAATAAAGTGGAAAATAGTAAAACATACCATTTCCAACTAAAATCACTAAAAAATACCCAATACTTAGGTCTGGGCGAGCATTTATCTTATCTAGGTAAAACTAGGTTGAAAACACAAAAGTTGTAATTTTGTCAATTTAACTCTGGACAAAAGAAACATAATTTTAAAAACCTGAAAGAGGATTTTGTCAAAAATATGTCTATATTCAACCCCATGGTGTTAGTTTCAACTGACGACAATTGCGGCGTGCATTTTCCTAAGCCCAGTTTTGAATATTTACACACTGTTTTTTACATAACAACTTAGAATTCTAGTCATTAATTTTGAATTTGTCCAAGATACTTGCAATTTTAGTCATTCGTGTTCAATTCGATTTCTATGCATTCCTAGCTTGCATTTTTATGCTTATGGATTGCATTTTACACCAAGTGTCCATAACAATCAAAAAATGGTTAAAATTGCACCTTTCATAGGTCGGCTGTGAGCATACGAGGTTAGGTTATATAAAATTAACACAAGGATAGTCTTCTCAATATATCTAGCCATCCAATTTCCAAAACCATTTACTATAAACATTTAATATGACGGTTTGCCTTGCATTTTTATTAATGTAGGTGGATATTTCATAAATACAAGAAAACCATGTAGTGTTTTTGCACAACATGCACTTTTTGAACCCAAATTGAAAAAATAAATGTATAATAATGTGGAAAATAGTAAAACATACCATTTCCAACTAAAATCACTCAAAAATACCCAATACTTAGGGTTGGGCGGGCATTTTTCTGATCTGGGTAAAACTGGGTTGAAAACACAAAAGTTGTCATTTTGTTAATTTAACTCTGGACAAATGAAACATAATTTTAAAAAACTGAAAGAGGATATTGTCAAAAATATATCTATCTTCAACCCCATGGTGTTAGTTTCAACTAATGACAATTGTACGGACTATGGCATGCATTTTTCTAAGCCCAGTTTTGAATATTTACACACTGTTTTTTACGTAACAACTTAGAATTTCAGTAATTTTTTTAAAGTTTGTCCAACATACTTGCAATTTTATTCATTCATGTTCAGTTTGACTCATATGCATTCCTAGCTTGCATTTTTATGCTTATGGCTTGCATTTTACACCAAGTGTCCATAACAGTAAAAAAGAGTTAAAATTGCACCTTTCATAGGTCGACTATGAGCATACGAGGTTAGGTTATATAAAATTAACACAATTATAGTCTTCTCAATATATCTAGCCATCCAATTTCCAAAATCATTTACTATAAACACTTAATAGGGGGGTTTGACTTGCATTTTTATTAATGTTGGTGAATATTTCATAAATACAGGACAACCATGTAGTGCTTTTGCAGGAGTAAACTATCTACCCAACCATTTGCACCCGGGCCCACCTCACGTCGTCAGGTGATAGCTTACTCCGTTACTGTTATCTTTCCGTGAAACCAAGAACAACGGATTCCAACACCTACTTTCACACCAACTGGGCTTTGGAATTCATCCATACATAAATTTAGCCATGAAAATTCTTGTTTTTTTAAGTGCAAGTTTAAAATTATAAGTTTGATTGGAATTTTTATGAAAATTGCAAATGTTTTAGAACACAATTGAATTTCAAATTACTTTAAGGTTTTAGGACGCAATTTCAGACTAGGTTTAGATCGGGTCAGTCTTAGATTCAATTTGATTTGGTAAATTAGTATTCTTCATTGTTGCATTATACGGAGTGTAATAATAGTTTGTTGTTGAATTGATCTGCAATGAAAATGCAAGAAAAGAAGCAGAATCTAGTGTTCTTGGTCTCATTGTCACAGAAAGATAACGAAGTAACGGAGTCAAGTGGGCCTCGGTGCAAATGGTCGGGTAGATAGCTTACTCTGTTTTTGCACAACAGGCACTTTCTAAACCCAAATTGAAAAAAATAACTGTATAATAATGCGGAAAATAGTAAAACATATCATTTCCAACTAAAATCACTCAAAAATACCCAATACTTAGGGTTGGGCAAGCATTTTTCTTATCTGGGTAAAATTGGGTTGAAAACACAAAAGTTGTCATTTTGTCAATTTAACTCTGGACAAATGAAACATAATTTTAAAAAACTGAAAGAGGATTTTGTCAAATATATATATATATATATATTCAACCCCATGGTGTTATTTTCAACTTATGACAATTGTGTGGACCATGGCATGCATTTTCCTAAGCCTATTTTTGAATATTTACACACTGTTTTTTACATAACAACTTAGAATTTCAGTCATTAATTTTGAATTTGTCCAAGATACTTGCAATTTTAGTCATTCATGTTCAATTTGTCTGCTATGAATTCCTAGCTTGCATTTTTATGCCTATGGCTTGCATTTTACACCTAGTGTCCATAACAGTAAAAAAATGTTAAAATTGCACCTTTCATAGGTTGACTGTGAGCATACGAGGTTAGATTATATAAAATTAACACAAGGATAGTCTTCTCAATATATCTAGCCATCCATTTTCCAAAACCATTTACTATAAACCTTTAATAGGAGGGTTTGGCTTGCAGTTTTATTAATGTAGGTGGATATTTCATAAATACAAGACAACCATGTAGTGTTTTTACACAACATGCACTTTCTGAACCCAAATTGAAAAAATAAATGTATAATAATGTGGAAAATAGTAAAACATACCATTTCCAACTAAAATCACTCAAAAATACCCAATACTTAGGTCTCAGCAGGCATTTTTCTGATCTGGGTAAAACTGGGTTGAAAACACAAAAAGTTGACATTTTGTCAATTTAACTCTGGACAAATGAAACACAAGTTTAAAAAATTGAAAGAGGATTTTGTCAAAAATATATCTATATTGAACTCCATGGTGTTAGTTTAAATTTATGACAATTGTATGGACTGTGGCATGCATTTTCCTAAGCCTATTTTTTAATATTTACACACTGTTTTGTATGAAGCTTAAAATTTCGGTCATTTTTTTTTAATTTGGCCAAGATACTTGGAATTTTACTCATTCATGTTCAATTTGATTGCTATGCATTCCTAGCTTGCATTTTTATGCTTATGGCTTGCATTTTACGCCAAGTGTCCATATTAAAAATAAATAAAAAATAAAATTGCACCTTTCAAAGGTCGACTATGAGAATACAAGGTTAGGTTATATAAAATTAACACAAGGATAGTCTTCTCAATATATCTAGCCATCCAATTTCCAAAACCATTTACTATAAACATGTAATATGAGGGTTTGGTTTGAGAGTACATCAAAACATGTAGAGAAGAATATTACTCTATTATTATATTATTCAATCTATTGCTCTATTTTATCCAGAATAGTTAGAATGCCAAATTTTTACTCTATTATTTACTCTTACTTTCTTATTTTCAATAAGTATACTTAACATGCAAGAAAGTTAACTATATTGAAATTGAAAATGTAAGTTGTGTATAGTTGACTTGATACACATTTGTAATTTTTATTATAGTTTGGAAAAGTTAGAACACATTTGTAACTTTTATTATAGTTTGGAAATGTCAGAACACATTTGTAATTTTTATTTTAGTTTGGAAAAGTCAGCGTGCTGGTATCCTGTGTGTACTTTCGCGTGCCATCATCCTACAAAATGGAAACAACAGCCTCATCTTCCATGCCATCAACTGAAACAAGGGGTTTTGAAGTTGCTGAGAGGTTCACTGTCAAAAAATTCGGAGAGAGTGCTGAGGCATAGAGTGACAGAACCAACTGGCTAGAAGGTATTCTAAATGTCTTGGTCAGAGTAGGAGTGCATCGTTTTATTTTCGGTCAGTTCAATTTCAACAATGAAGAGATAGATAATTCCATTTCTAGTTATGATGATGAGTCCAAGGAATTGATTATTTTTGGGAGGAGGGTTTGTCTGGACCCTGATTTGTTTTCAGGTGCAACGAAAATTCTACGCAGGGGGGGAGTAATCTTGACCACCAAGAAAACCCTCAAAGTAGAAAAAGGTGTGATGGCAAACAAAATATGTGGAAAAATGGTTAAGGTTGCCCGAAATGGTTTAAAGATGCAAGATGTTCCACCAGGACTGTACAAAACCTTAATTCAAATTGTACTTAGGACAATTATGAATCACCACAAGCAAGATATTTTAGGTTATTGTATGAAGTTGGTGATTCATTGGGTTGAAGACCTGGCCATAGATGTCCCTCATCTATTGGCACAAAAATTGCATTTTGCATTGCAAGAGAGAAAAATGAAGAGAGTGAAGCTCAGTTACCCTGGTACGCTACAAAACATTATTGACTTATATCGACCCAGCACTATAGAAGGAAGCAGATTTAAAAATACATACATTAAGAGGCTGAAACTGGAAAAAATTGACCAGGAAGTTCCTCAACAATCTCCAAAGGACAATGTACAAGTCCATGAAGAGCCTTTTGAGTACTATATGGAAGGTATGGGAAGTGACCCTGAAGAATTTGATGTTGTCTTGATTCTGGACGAATTACATGAAGGCAGAGAAATAAATGTAAATGAGATGCATGATGTTGAGTTTAATGAACAGGAGGAGTATAGTGATGATGATATTTATGCTCATGCAAAAATTCCACTTATTATATATACACCTCCATAGTTGGGAGTTGAGAAAACTTCCTCTCCAAAATAATTTTTTTATGGTAAAATTGTTTTGAAGCTATTGTTCGATGAAATGTTGCATTTCAAAGAAAAAGCTGAATTTCATAGAAAAAACTTTTTCTATTAGTATCTTACCGCAGTACAGAGTGTAGAACTCCGTAGGATTAAGTAGATGCAAATTCAGGACCTCTTAAAGCTAAGTGCTATTTTTCAATGCTACTTTTCAAAAAGAAACAGTTGCCAAATTCCTTTTTTTAAAGCCTTGTTAAAATTTTCACTATTTATGGGTAATTGCAAGGTTAGAAACAGGACACGTGGATATTATGGAATCTTCTATTAAAATTTTTCAAATGCTAGACCTCTTTAAGGTAGGAGGCATTTTTCAATGCTTTTTTACAAAAAAAAGGTTGCCAAATTCCATTTTTTGAAGCCTCCTAAATTTTTTTCTTGTTTACAAGAAATTGCAAGATTACAAGAATCCCTTGTGAAGACTATGGACAGTTCAAGAAGGACGATAGCAGGAAAGGTCTCTATTCTCAAGTCTTTGAATAAGGAACAAGAGAAAATTCAGGATGAATTTAGAAAGGAAAATTAGAAATGCAGAGAAGAATATATGGTTGTTCGGAAGAAAGATGAAGAAACCATAAAGAGACTAGAAGATGAGCTGAAACATCGACCGAAGGTTTTGGACATTCCCCCTCTAAGGACTGTTATCGGCCATGAAGCAATACTTACAACTGAAGTCAATAAGTTAAACCGAATAATTGAAATAATGAAGGTTGTCTTTCAAAACAGCCTTGCTGAAGACTGCAATAAAGATCAACTTGAGATAAATGAATATAGAAAAAAATAGGAAAACATGAAAAACATAATTTCTAAGAAAGATGAAGAGTTGAAAGGAAAAATAGTTGAACTTCGAAAGATTACTGCAGAACTACAGACTAGAGGAGTTGAACAGTTAAAAGAATATGAAATCGGTAAGGGACATAGTAGGTATATGATTTCTAGTGAAATTTATGATATGTCAGCACACAAACAGGCTTTAATAAGGTATGAGAGTTCCCTTCAAAATAGAGAGAAGGCATTGGACATAGCTTTTAATGCAATATAAGCTCATGCAAAATTAAAAAAAGGGTTACAAAGAATCGTGCCTTCTTAAGAATTCGAGAGAAGTCCTGTTGAGGCCTGGAAAATTGCAGGCAACAACAGTAAGGGATTCTCCCTAGTAAATGTTTCCAACTAGCCCGTTACTGTTTGGTATGGGGAATCCGTCCAGTTTGCGGTCCTGCTACCGTAGGTCAAGTTTTTACCGGTTGCAGCCCGGTCCACCATGTATATTTTTTGTGTTTTTAGTTTTAAGTATGATATGCAAGTGCCTATCTAAAATGCAGATTGATATAGAATATGAGGAGCAGTCACAATGTGATGCGCAGGTTCTTACCTCTCATCTTAAACTCTCTCGCATCTAAATCACACACAACAAGAAATTAAAACTAACTACCTAACCTATCCCTAGGGAGCAAAATTGTCATTCATTAATGAGTAATGTATTTTGTACATGCATTATGAAAAGTCACAGATAGCTGATACTTCTTTCAAAACACATGAACATTAAAGATATTTGAACAACCAGATAGCCAATTGTTTATGAACAACATTCATTACTCATAGTGGAAATTTTCATAAAATAAACCAGAGAACATTCATACAAGAACATAGGTTCAAAGAGTTAGAACGATCTCACAGTTAATGGACACAAAGCTGAAAACGAAATAGTTCCTCTTCAACAAATCCATAGCACAACACTTGAACATTCCACCAAGCTTTCTCCAACAGGAAAATTGTAATTATCTATTGCAAAAGGAAATAGTTCCTCTTACAATATGTCCTGACAAATCTAACTGGGAAAAAGTCCCTTATTCCCTCTAACTTTCCTATCTTTATACAAAAACAACAAAACCTTTGGGTTGCCCCACCGGGTGACCTTTGGCCTCCCCCAACTGTTTTAATCTTATAATTTTGTCCTTCATGAGTGCTCATGATTCGTCCAATACGTTACATTTTAGATTAAGATTTACAAGCGCTTTGTAAAAGATACCGGCTTGGAAAATGATGAGCCATTTCCAAGCCTGAGCCTCTGCCGCTACTGATTTTGTTCAATAACCTGTTGATCTCAACCTTTCACTATCTTCCGTCTATGAGCAACATCTCTGCTTCTGAATTTTATTTTAGAGATGTCTTCTTGACAGTAGCAATCATCAAACCGGATCTGAAAACAATCTTCTAAGTCTGTCTGCAGTTAAACGAAAAACTCAACATTGATATGAACTACATCCCTTCAACAAACGTAAACCATACTAACAATAAAACTGATCATCAAAATGAGGCCTTGTGTTGCGCTCTCATCGTAAAAACCTTAAAATGATAAGAATATGAAACCTCTGCCACCCATAAGATAGGGTAAAACACACACAGAACAGGCAGGAAAAACCTTTATCGGCGGGAAAAATCAGTAAAGCATCAGCATGATAGTTTTATTAACAGCCGCAACGACGGGCTTCAGACAGACAACGAGTTCTACGAGATCATTAGGTCTATCGACGTCGGAAACTCTATAATTCAGATGGTTAGCGCATTACACAACCGTAATGGGCAAAGACGAAAAGACTACGGGCCTTGGTAATCATAAAACCATCGACGATCAGAGCAGTTATATAGTGGATGGTTAGTCTGCTGAGGAGACGCAACAACAGATGACATAAGGATTATGGCTTCCATTTAAAGTTGTAAAAATTTTCGAGAGAGAAAAGCAAAGTATCACAAAGTCAAAAACCTTGGCATCAGAGAAGAAAAGAGCTAACCGTCAGAACATTCAGCGTTTAGCTTCCGCAACGGTGGAAAACGTAAAGACTACGGCTTCTGTTTTACTATCCAAAAACTTTCGACAGCGAAAATTTATCAAAAAACAAAGTATTAAGTGTTCAAAAGATTTAGGCTGGGGAGTGATGAAAATAGTTCATTTAACCCCCGAAACAGTGACAACAAATAGAAACAAGCTTCGACTTGAATGCAAACAGTTTTTCGATAGCGATGAGGGAAATCATTCAGACCAAAAAGACATCATTTTCAAAACTCCACCATTAACGCATTTGCCGACAGGAAGCAGTTTTCCAAAAAGCATGAAAGCAATTGACCTCACTTCAAACCAAATTGTAGTAAAGGGGAGAACAAAACAAAGTTCATGAATCCACACACTCCCAGGCAAGATAAAATAAACAAGGAGGGTCCAAAATTTCAAAAAATTTGGGAGAAAAGTTGCAGCTGCAACAATGGGCAACTACCTGGTGAACCTAGATCTCTAGATAATTTCTTCCTTAAGTAATAGACTGTTTAACAATAAAACCAACATGTTGAATTCTTCTAGCTGTCTGGATTTCCCAAATGACAAATATATGTACTTTTAATCATTGATGATGGTCCAATTTAGGAAAATGGAACCCAATATTTCAAAGTCAAGATAACTCTTTTGAGGCCAAGAATATGAGTTTCATTTTTTACCTCTGTCTTCGGGTAGCTTCCAGCTTGGACACCACAGGATTGTAACATATGGTAAACAAGAATATTCATTTGTTCCTCATTCCCATGCCATTTTGCACGTTTGTGCTTTTGGACTTTTTCGTCCTTTTTTGAGTCCTCCTGCATGCCTTTCTTTCTGAATTTTTATTCAGGCTCCTCTATCCATAGTGTCCTTTTGTGTGAGAGATGTATTTAATTTTCAACTCACGGACGGAGAAATTTTTTTGGCAATTTTGTACTCATATGATTCAGTACTTTGTCTTGATACATATTGCTTTCTTAGGAGTTTTGACTCTTATTTGCCTTTTGGCTTTCAATTCTTGGCATGGGATCATTTATATATAATATACTGTTTACCCTACTTCCTTTCCATGGGTCTTTTGCTGTCACCCCCTAGGACATTTTTAGATGTAAGATGGATGGAGCCCCAAAAGAGTATTCCAGACTTTTGATCCTAAGTTATTTTACAACGATTAAGTAGGACTTCAATGTGTTCATAGCCATTTAGGAAAACTGTTAAACTAGAAGAAATTCTTTCAGATAAAACAATAGTACACAGTCTTATAATCAAGGATTTTAGTTAATCCAGAATTAGGATGCTCTCCATGCAACCAAAAGTTTGCTTCTTTTATTGAAATCAATCAAAATCTAACTAAAAACAAACCAAAATGAAATAAATCAAACATAAACAACCAAGCAATCAATTTATTTATGTATAAGACAAATCAAGAAAAATAAAATTTGAGAACTAAACCACTAACTGGTCAGTTCTCTGCCCACCCCAATAAATCTGGAAACTTGTAAGCTAAGGGGCTAGGCTTGACTACAAAATGAAAAAGACCTAACCATTATCAAAAACTACATCTACTGGTCTTGAAAAAACTATATCTGAAACTGAAACTACTACTTTACAATCAATCTCATCAGCCCGTGAAAACCGAAGGAGATCGGGCTGAGTGTCAGTCATATTGCTGGATTCTTCTGATGGCAGATGTCTTAGTTTAAGCTCCATTGGATAATTCCCCAAAACAGAATTTGCCGGTTCCTTTTATTCTTCCAACTTAGTGATAGTATGTTTCATGTAAGGTTCCCTTAAAATTTTGATCCGGTTTGGGACCCCTTTATGAGGCAACCATAAATGTGACCAATTTGAAGCAGAATACCCCTTTAACCTTGCGGACCAATCTCAGTTCAGAATAAGTCCATACCCATTTTATATGTCCACCACCATAATATCAATAAATTGACATATCTTTTCATTTGCAGATAAACGAATGAGAACATTCTCCATTTCCCCCACTACTTTGGCACTAGTTTTGTCTAGTTGAGTGACTTCCCAAGCAGTAGGTTTTGGCTGCCCATTAATTTTTTTGCAAACTGTGAGTGGCATAACATTCACTGATGATCTAGAATCTACCAGACAATTATGCACCTTATGGTTCAAAATTTCCAAAGTCAACAGGAAAGGTGGGGTTTTAAACCTAGCTTTCCCTTCCCCAATTGATTCGACACCTTCCTCCACAGGTTGGTTTTCGGTGGGTATATCTTCAGGCTTTTTAGCATTTTCTTTGCTAACACCTACTTGGTCTTCCATAGGCTTAGCAGGCTTGTTGATTTGCTTAGAATCCTGGCTAATAATGGTGATTTCATGTACTTTGTCCTCAACATTGTTCTTTGGCTGTTTCCTGACGTTCTCTTGTAACTTCTTAATTTTCGAGACTATTGAATGGTCTTTATTTACCAAATTCAGGTCTTTCATTGTCATTAGTATATTCTCAGGTTTAAGAGTACCTTTTTTCTGTATCAAATAGCGAGACACAATCCCATAAGAACATGGTATCACTTTCTTGTTTTTCTATGGTCGTATTACCTTTTTCCTCCTCATCACTATCCTCAGTCAATTTAGAACCCAAGAGCCGATTCATTACCAACGTCATTGAATTTAACCATTGAGGAAAATTCTTTTCAAAATGGGGTTGTTGGTGAAAAGTGCAAAAATTATCCATCCCTACCTCTGTTAGATTTATTGACGCTAGACCATGCAGAGGGGTCTTGAATTGGTTGTTATCTTCCCTTTTTTTATAGTAAGGCTTATAAGCTTTCTGAGCTTCTTTTTCCTTCTCCAAATCTATTATTCTGTTGGAAAGCTTTTGCATCATCTTAAACATCCCCTCAAAATCGTGTGATTTCTCCTCTTTAGACAGCAATAAGGCTCTTTTCCCGGAAGTTTTTTCTCCAGATTGCTCGGGATAATCTTCTATACTTTCCTTTTCAGCCTCTACTCTTTCTGCTTCTTCATAAGTCTCTGCTAACATAGGCTTAACTTGAGATTTTGCAAACATAGCCAAGTCCAGACCCAAAGCTGAGGTATAATACTCAATCAGAACTTTATCAAAGGGCTTATTAGTTGCAAAGAAGTTCTTAAGGTAAGCAGAAAATCTTTGAGTGAAATTGTGTACCTTTTCTTTCCTTTCTTTTTTAAAGCGCCTAAACCTTTCATTAGTGTTGCATGCGTCTTTTGGGATGCATACTTACTTCTGAAAATCCTTTCAAAGGTATCACAATCTGGGATAGAGTTTGCAGGCAAACCAAAGTAGCATGATGTTGCTGCTCCTTTAAGGGTGTGTAGAAATAATCTGCAAACTACATCTTCATGTTCTCTAGCCTTTAGCCCTTCTATAGCCAAGTAGAAGCTTTGCAAATGATCATCTACTAAGATCTTTTCACTGGGATCAAACTTAGGCAGCATTTTCTCAAAAGCCCGAGGTAAGTCATGCAAAGGGGGTGCCAGGTTTAGAGGTGACCTAGCCTTCCAAGCAGGTGGTGGATTTGGTGGGTTGGGTGGCTGGTTTGCATTTATGCCTGCCATGAGTCTGGGTGGAGAGTGAGGTGGTGAATGAACAGGAGTATTAACAGGTGAACCGTAAGGTGTATCTGGGCCTACTTGATTCAAAGGCTGAACAACTTCCTGTAACGCTACTTCTACCAACTCTTCCAAATCTCCAACCAACACTGAATCTTCCAAGATGGGATGGTCTTTCTTCTTGTATTCTCTTCGGGTAAATCAGGGATAATGGGTAATCCTCCGATACTCTTTACATAATCCCATGTGTGTCTTCTTAGATCATTTACTACTTGGTTTTAAACAACCAACAAATGTTCTCTATTCTCTTGAGTATTTGGATCAGGAAAACTACTTTCAAAACTATCACTGGTGGAGTAATTTCAAGGAAATGGATTTCCCCGGCCAGCCATGCACTGGCGGCCCTCCTTCTAGCGCCAAAACTGTTGAGGCCTAGAAAATCGTAGGCAACAACAGTAAGGGATTCTCCCCAGTAAACATTCCCAACTATCCCATTACTGTTTGGTATGGGGAATCCGTCTGGCTACCGTAGGTCAAGGTTTTACCGGTTGCGGATCGGTCCACCGTGTATATTTTTTTTGTTTTTAGTTTTAAGTATGATATGCAAGTGCCTATCTAAAATGCAGATTGATAGAGAATACAAGGAGTGGTCACAATGTGATGCGCAGGTTCTTACCTCTTGTCTTAAACTCTCTCGCATCTAAATCACACATAGCAAGAAATTAAAACTAACTACCTAACCTATCCCTAGGGAGCGAAATTGTCATTCATTAATGAGTAATGTATTTTGTACATGCATTATGAAAAGTCACAGATAGCTGACACTTCTTTCAAAACACATGAACATTAAAGATATTTGAGCAACCAGATAGCCAATTGTTTATGAACAACATTCATTACTCATAGTGGAAATTTTCATAAAATAAACCAAAGAATATTCATACAAGAACATAGGTTCAAAGAGTTAGAACGATCTCACAATTAATGGACACAAAGCTGAAAACGAAATAGTTCCTCTTCAACAAATCCATAGCACAACATTTAAACATTCCACCAAGATTTCTCCAATAGGAAAATTGTAATTATCTATTGCAAAAGGAAATAGTTCTTCTTACAATATGTCCTCACAAATCTAACTGGGAAAAATTCCCTTATTCCCTCTACCTTTCCTATCTTTATACGAAAACACCAAAACCTTTGGGTTGCCCCGCCGGGTGACCTTTGGGCTCCCCCAACCATTTTAATCTTATAATTTTGTCCTTCATGAGTGCTCATGATTCGTCCAATACGTTACATTTTAGATTAATATTTACAAGCGCTTTGTAAAAGAGACCGGCTTGGCAACTGATGAGGCATTTCCAAGCCTGAGCCTCTGTCGCTACCAATTCTATTCAATAACCTGTTGATCTCAACCTTTCACTATCTTTCGTCTGTGAGAAACATCTCTGCTTCTAACTTTTCTTTTAGAGACGTCTTCTTCACAGCAGCAATCATCAAACCAGATCTAAAAACAATCTTCTAAGTCTGTCTGCAGTTAAATGAAAAACTCAACATTAATATGAACTGCATCTCTTCAACAAATGTAAACCATACTAACAATAAAATTGATCATCAAAATGAGGCCTTGTGCTGCGCTCTCATCGCAAAAACCTTAAAATGATAAGAATATGAAACCTCTGCCATCCATAAGATAGGGTAAAACACACACAGAACAGGTGGGAAAAACCTTCACCGACAGGAAAACTCAGTATAGCATTGGCATGATAGTTTTATTAACAGCCGCAATGGCAGGCTTTAGACAGACAATGAGTTCTGCGAGATCATTAGGTCTATCGGCGTCGAAAACTCTATAAGTCGGATGGTTAGCGCATTACGCAGTCATAATCGTGGAAGACAGAAAGACTACGGGCCTTGGTAATCATAAAACCATCGGCAATCGGAGCAGTTATATAGCGGACGGTTAGTCTGCTGAGGAGCCGCAACGACGAATGACATAAGGACTATGGCTTCCGATTAAGGTTGTAAAACTTTTCGAGAGTGAAAAGCAAAATATCGCAAAGTCAAAAACCTCGGCATCGAAAAAGAAAAGAGCTAACCGTCAGAACATTCATCGTTTAGCTTCCGCAACGGCGAAAAACGTAAAGACTACGGCTTCCGTTTTACTATCCAAAAACTTTCGACAGCGAAAATTTATCAAAATACAAAGTATTAAGTGTTCAAAATATTTAGGCTGGGGAGTGATGAAAATAGTTCGTTTAACCCCCGAAACAGTGACAGCAATGAGAAACAAGCTCTGACTTGAACGTAAACAGACTTCCGATAGTGATGAGGGAAATTATTCAGACCAAAAAGACATCATTTTCAAAACTCCACCGTTAACGCATTTGCCGACAGGAAGTAGTTTTCTGAAAAGCATGAAAGCAATTGACCTCACTTCAAACCAAACTGTAGCAGAGGGAAGAACAAAATAGAGTTCATGAATCCACACACTCCTAGGCAAGATAAAATAAACAAGGAGGGTCCAAAATTTCAAAAAAATTGGGAGAAAAGTTGCAGCTGCAACAAGTCCTTGATCGATGCTAGTGCAGCAATGAATGCTAGAGACGATCTCTCTACGTGGTCAACCATGAACGAAACATTGACAAACAAGCTAGCTGAGAGAGATGATGAGATTAAAGAGCTCAGATTGAAAATACTGGAGGATAGAAAATCACATCATTTGGGATGTAAGTCTGAGATAGAAGATCTGAAATCCCAAATTGCCACTTTGCAGAAGAACAACATGCTTCAACAAGTAGCAATTGCGTATACTCCAGATAATACTGAATTGAGGGCAAAAGAGTTGGAGACAGAGACAAAGTATCTCAGGAAAAAATTGACCCAAGTTCAGTCTGAGTTGAAACATGCAAATGATCGTCTTTAGCAAAAGGAAAAGGAACACAAAGAGAAAAATTAGAAGAACGTGGAATTGATGAAGAAGTACATACAAGATATAGATAGATTGAGAGAAAAATTTCACAAATGTGCAATCAAAGTGGAAGAATTAGAACATGCACTTGCTGCAGCTTCTGAAGAACCAGAAGCTTCTATACAAGGCAAGAGACTATAATGTACAAACTTATCTTCTCTAGAAAAGGAGGACTTGTAGCCTAAACCTCCTAAGTAGACTAGAACTATGGAATAACATTATTTATATATGTTGTGTATGTAAATACATTTCAAGTTTTAATACATAAATTTATGTGTGTGTGTGTGTGTATTTATCAGCAATGTATATGTTTTTGATGCATTTAATGTGAATGGTAATTTTGAATTTAACTTTTCAATAAGTGTACATAATAGGCCAGAAAGTTAACAATATCAAAACTGAAAATTTAACTTGTGTACCATAGGCATATATATTTGAATTTGTAAGAAATTAAAAGAGTGACAGTGATTAGTGGATATGAGATGTCAATATATTTGGTGACATAGGTAGATCCTAGTTGTTTGCTTGGATTTGTGGATATTATAAGGATATTATGGGGATGATGGACTGAGAACTTTCAAGTTCTTTGTGAGAATTTCGATGCTATGTATTGTTGTATTTATGTAAGTTTCTTTATCTAATGAAACTGAAACTCCAATTCTGGAACAATGTCATACAATTCTACTCATGCAACCAAACTTCAGCGAATAACCCAAAGCTGTAATGCCTATAGACCTGGCCTAAAAAAGACAGAAATTTACAAAATATAAGCAAACACATAAAACAATTGTAATTTTATCACTGAAAACAAAAATTAAATATTTAATATGCCTTCCACCATTTGTTACATTTCCAAAATTTGGTAACATAAATGTTAGCGCAATAGAATAAAGTTTCAGTACGACAAGATCACCAGAAATGCTTATTGCAACATAAGTTTCTTTCACCATTTTGCATACAATGTTGCATTTTGATCATCTAGGACTTTTTTCTTTTTGGCCTGTCTCACACTTTGTTATGGAGAGAAATTCCTATGGATTGGGGTACCACAACAGACATCTTGACTCCAGAAATCAATCCTTTCCAATATGCAATAGAAAGTAAATGTCTAACACTAAAGGATCAGACCTCGTACCTTACTCCGGACGGTTGAAGCAGATCCCTGTTGAGCTTTCCAACTTCAGCTTGAATTGATAGATTACTTCCTCAACAATAAGTAAACAATACAAGCATTCTATATGTCATGGTGTTAGATCTATTCTAGCATATATAATCAATAATGTATAAGCATTTGACATAATCCAATGGATAAAATATTCATTCAAACACACATTATTGGATAGGAAAAGATATTTCTATTAATATAAATCAGATATTACAAGATACAACCTCTGACGGCATGTCTGCGAACCGGAGAAACTGAATCCCCCACTTGGGCCTCCACCACTTCAATCCTCCATCTCTCGATAGCAAGCTCACAAGCAAAAGGAAAGCTTGGGAAGAACACACTAGCGCTCCAAGGGACAAAGGGATGCAGACTCAAGCATAAGTTTCGGCAACAATGGACTATAGTTTCTTTGCTCTCAAGTCTCTCATATGCCTTCAATGTACCATAGAGTTCCTTATATAGCTTTTCAAATGGGTAATGTAAGGTCGAATCCGAGCGATCTCACGGCATAGGGAAGGCCAGGAGTCAAGTGAGTCGGATCCATGTCAAGGAAAACTCCAAAAGGATTTGGATTTTATACACATCTTGATGTACGCAGTTTTAGGGGTCAAACCCACGTATATACGTGATTAAGGGTTTAAAAGTAGCGTGTATCATTTTTCACATGTTTTTAGGGATGATCAAGGAAACATCAAAGGACAAAAAATGGTCCATGGGGTCTAAGGAGTCTGCAGCGGGACAGGGGAAGGCCATACAAAGTGTGATTTACCTGGAGTGGTAAAATCAGCTATAACACACTTCTTATAATGACATCAATTTTTATAGGATTCCCAGCATCCATCTTTTGGATATCAACTACTACCCCTTGAATTTCTTGTTTTTCACCGCTCTACCCTGTACCATTTACCAAGGATGGAACACCCTTTTTATTGTGAGTCATAGCCTCCATCATTGGCATATCAATAGTAGCTGCTCCATACACTTCTTGTAATTCATTGATTTTCCTTGATTCATTTCTTGAGGATGAAACACTGATTTTAAAGTAATTTTCAGTCGCCATCATATGTATTTCAACACCAGCTGCCCCATTCAATTCTTGTGTTTGATCAGTTTGCGCTACCACTCTCCTCTTGGATGAAACACTTAGATTTTTATTGTTATTTCTTCTTTGAACATTGTTTTTTTCCTTACGCCTTATGAAGTGATGTGATTCATGAAAAGCCTCTTCACCATATTTGCTTATTGGCCTTGATCTTGGAAGATGACTACTGAACTACGAGAACATATTAGTATTTAGTAGTTAAAACAGATTATGAGTCGTCACACCATCAAATGAAAGCAGCATTGGAAGCCATTTAAAATTAGGGCATACTTACTGTTGGTGGTGCAATCAATGATTTCTTAGATTGTCTTACCCATGACTGAAATAGTTGTTTTACTTGGTTAGAAGTGACATCAGGGAAGCAGGATGCCAACTGTGCTGCAGTTTCGTCATTTAGTGGACTTCTGGTCTTTTCATATTCAACACGAAGTTGACATCTAATATTGGAATCCAAAAATCTTCTTTCTTTAAAATTTTGGAAAGTACCCTCTAATCTCATAACCAGTTTGAAAAATTATGCTCGCATCTCATTTACAAGACACATTTTTTCATGTTCAAATGTGTTTCTATACTCCTTAGCAACTCCTCTTCCTCCTCCTTGGTTTTTGTTCAAAATTTTCATTTCCCTATGCTTACGTTCCATTACTTCATTCTTTAACCGTCCTAAAGTATAAGGATGAACAGACCTAGTCATTTGAAGAGAATGGGCCCCTTGGATATGCATATAAGGAACCATCTCATCTCCCAAGCAACAAGTACTCAACCAAAGCGACTCACTAGCAAGGAATCCAATCCTACATTGATAGTGGATCAAATTTTATATCATGAATGAGATAATACCACCATGCTGAAAAACATAATACTATGCACTTAGTATAAATTGCCATACTTTTTCTCATATTCATATTTATCATCCCCTACACACCCTTGCAATTGCACCATGTGGAATTCTTTATAACAATTCCACATCCTCACCAATGTTTTATACTTTTCTTCATCTGGTAGGCCTTCAATAACCTACAAGCACAACATTTCATTGTACATGATACACTACTTAATTTTCTATTAAAATTGCATAAAAATAAGAGTGAATTTCACTCTTGTGTCATCATAAATCCATATGTAAGACCATCAGTTCTCTCCCAACCCATATCAATATCCTCATCTTCTTTGCTCCACTTTTTCATCTCCTTGGAAATTAAAGTTGGACTAACCCCTTGAAATACACCATGACAATCAATCCGCTTCAGACATTGCAAAGACTTATGGCTCATGCTTGATTCAATAAATGCAAAATCCATATTCCTAGGCATAAAATCATTACGGATCTCTTGTATAACAATTGATCGAAGTTTATGAAGCACTCCATCTAGGTGTTCAAGAACATCCTCAAATTTAGAATCTTCACTATAGTTTTTGCTCATGAAGTACCCAATTTTAGAAATAATGTCATTTTCATCTACATCTTCAAGTGACTTCCCAGAGAACCATTTACCAATTTCCTTAAATTTTTTGTTCCCCTCATTTACTCTGTGGTTAAACCATCCAGACCGTTTCTTAAGACTCAATAAGGATGTCCTTAAGCGGTTTCATGCTGACCTTCTAGTTACAACATATGTAGTTTGATCTATTGAACACCCTTCAGGCATTTGTACTGAAGCTTGTACATCTACATAATTTTGATTTTCTGTAGGTGCATTTCTATCCATTTGTCCTTCTGGAATTTCTACTGAAGCTTCTACATCTGCAGAATTTTGATTTTCTGTAGTTGCATTTCTATCCATTTTTCCTTCAGTCATTTGTACTGAATCTTGTACATTTGCATAATTTTGATTTTCTGTAGTTGCATTTCTATCCATTTGTCCTTCAGGCATTTGTACTAAAGCCTATACATCTGCAGAATTTTGAATTTCTGTAGGTGCATTTCTATCCATTTGTCCTTTAGTCATTTCTACTGAAGCTTGTGCATGTGGAGAATTTTGATTTTTTGTATGTGCATTTCTATCCATTTGTTCATGAAAGGTATTTCTTTCAACTGTTTCATGAGTTCTAGTTGTATCCAACTTCTCAAGGGATACATGTTCAAATTGTTGTCCACTAGGTAGGATTACACTTTCATTCCCTTCAACCGTAACCGAAGACAAAGGCAACCTAGGTTATTAAGCAAAACAACCTTCTATACTTTGATACAAATTATTTGTAATGGCAGCATCATCAACAATTGATCTTTGAGGGACATTTCGGACCACATTACGTGAATCAAAGTTAATAGTATGGTCAATAGTTATATCTTGTACATTATCATTTCCCTCAATTGTAATTGGAGTCAAAGGCTGCCTAGGTTGTTGACAAACATTTTTGTTTGTCACGCATTGCTTACATGCAGAACATCTAAATTCAACATTTGCTACATGATTGCTTGTTGTTTGATGGAAATTCATAGTATTATTTTCTGGTATGGAATTCTGATTCGTAAGTGCTTGACATTGTTGACGGACAACACGAATAGCAGCTCTTTTACCCCCAGTAGAAGTGAATTGAAGGACAATATCATGTGGGGGAAAAATTGGAATATTATTCAATTCTACTTCCTTGCATTGACCTCTTTTTTGAGGAATACTTTGTTGAGATGACTGGTTCGAATGATCCATTGATGTGTTATTCTGGGAAATCAACAAAATAATCAACATTGATACAAAATATAGTTTTTTTGTATAAAAAATAATTTTTATGGCTCAAAAAGAAAATATGGAATAGTACAAGAACATGGGAGGAGGAAACATATATTCTCCAACTTAAGCCACGTAAAAATACCTAAGGATGGAACTTATGCTTGCATTTTAGTGGACTATGTGGGCATTTCACATTTACAAGGCAGCCTTGCAATGTTTTTGCACAACATAAACGTTTTTAGCCAAGATTAGAAAAATAGAAGTATAGGAAGGTGTAAAACAATAAAAAACACCATATCCAACTGAGATCACCCAAAAATACTAAAAAATGAGGGTTGGGCGTGCATTTTACAGACCTAGTCAGATAAAGTTCAAAACAGAAAAAATACAATTTTCAAAACTTTACTGTACACATAATAAACATATTTTAAAAATTATGAAGAAGGTTTTTGTCCATAGTATATATAGCTCCAGGTATATGGCTTTAGGTTTTCAAAATCACCTCTATAAACATTATGGCAGGCATTTTTTTAATCCCATTTTTACAAATTTACACTCTGCTTTTACAAAACAAAATTGTGAATTTAGACATTCTTTTCAATTTTGACCATGCTAATTATAAATTATGATAAGTCATATATGTATAATACATTTGGTATGATATAACTAGAATACTATCTTGAGGCTGTGGGCCTACTACAAGATCCTCATGCAAATGTTATGAGACATATCTAGACTTCATGCAAATATTATGAGACATATTTGGACATGTGTAAGAACATGGTAGGAGGAAACATATATTCTCCAACTTAATCCACTTAAAAATACCTAAGGATGGAACTTATGCTTGCATTTTAGTGGACTAAGCGGGCATTTCACATTTACAAGGCAACCTTGCAATGTTTTTGCACGACATAATTTTTTTTAGCCAAGATTAGAAAAATAGAAGTACATGAAGGTGTAAAACAATAAAAAACACCATATCCAACTTAGATCACCCAAAAATACTAAAAAATGAGGGCTAGTCGTGCATTTTACAGACCTAGTCAAATAAAGTTCAAAACAACAAAATTGCAATTTTCAAAACTTTACTGTACACAAAATAAGCATATTTTAAAAATTCTGAAGAAGGTTTTTGTCCATAGTATATAGAGCTCCAGGTATATGGCTTTAGGTTTTGAAAATCACATCTATAAACATTATGGTGGGCATTTTTCTAAGCCCATTTTTACAGATTTACACTCTGCTTTTACAAAACAAAATTGTGAATTTAGACTTTCTTTTCAATTATGACCATGCTACTTACAAATTATGATAATTCATACATGTATAATACATATAGTATGATATATATAGAATACTATCTTGAGGCTGTGGGCCTGCTAAAAGATCCTCATGCAAATGTTATGAGACATGTATGGGCTTCATGTAAATATTATGAGACATAATTGGACATGTGTAAGAAAATGGGAAAAAGAAACATATATTCTCTAACTTAAGCTACTTAAAAATACCTAAGGATGGAACTTATGCTTGCATTTTAGTGGACTAAGCGGGCATTTCACATTTACAAGGCAACCTTGCAATGTTTTTGCACAACAGTCATGTTCTTAGCGAAGATTAGAAAAATAGAAGTACAGGAAGGTGTAAAACAATAAAAAACACCATATCCAACTGAGATTACTCAAAAATACCAAACAATGAGGGCTAGGCGTGCATTTTATAGACCTAGTCAAATAAAGTTCAAAACATAAAAATTGCAATTTTCAAAACTTTACTGTACTCCAAATAAACATATTTTACAAATTGTGAAGGAGGTTTTTGTTCATAGTATATATAGCTCCAGGAATATGGCATTAGGTTTTTAAAATCACCTTTATAAACATTAGGCTGGCATTTTTCTAAGCCCATTTTTATAGATCTACACTCTGCTTTTACATAACAAAATTGTGAATTTAGACATTCGTTTCAATTATGACCATGCTACTTATAAATTATGATAATTCATACATGTATAATACATATAGTATAATATAAATAGAATACTCTCTTGAGGTTGTGGGCCCACTACAAGATCCTCATGCAAATGCTATGAGACATATCTAGTCTTCATGCAAATATTATGAGACATATTTGGACATGTGTAAGAACATGGGAAGAAGAAACATATATTCTCCAACTCAAGCCACTTAAAAATACCTAAGGATGGAACTTATGCTTGCATTTTAGTGGACTAAGTAGGCATTTCACATTTACAAGGCAGCCTTGCAATGTTTTTGCACAACCGTCATGTTTTTAGCCAAGATTAGAAAAATAGAAGTACAGGAAGGTGTAAAACAATAAAATACACCATATCCAACTGAGATCACTCAAAATTACTAAACAATGAGGACTAGGCATGCATTTTACAGACCTAGTCAAATAAAGTCCAAAACAGAAAAAATACAATTTTCAAAACTTTACTGTACATAAAATAAGCATATTTTAAAAATTATGAAGAAGGTTTTTGTCCATAGTATATAGAGCTCCAGGTATATGGCTTTAGGTTTTCAAAATCACATCTATAAACATTATGGCGGGCATTTTTCTAAGCCCATTTTTACAGATTTACACTCTGCTTTTACAAAACAAAATTGTGAATTTAGACATTCTTTTCAATTATGACCATGCTACTTACAAATTATGATAATTCATACATGTATAATACATATAGTATGATATAAATAGAATACTATCTTGAGGCTGTGGGCCCGCTACAAGATCCTCATGCAAATGTTATGAGACATGTATGGCCTTCATGTAAATATTATGAGACATAATTGGACATGTGTAAGAAAATGGGAAGAAGAAACATATATTCTCCAACTTAAGCTACTTAAAAATACCTAAGGATGGAACTTATGCTTGCATTTTAGTGGACTAAGTGGGCATTTCACATTTACAAGGCAACCTTGCAATGTTTTTGCACAGCAGTCATGTTCTTAGCCAAGATTAGAAAAATAGAAGTACAGGAAGGTGTGAAACAATAAAAAACACCATATCCAACTGAGATTACTCAAAAATACCAAACAATGAGGGCTAGGCGTGCATTTTATAGACCTAGTCAAATAAAGTTCAAAACATAAAAATTGCAATTTTCAAAACTTTACTGTACTCCAAATAAACATATTTTACAAATTGTGAAGGAGGTTTTTGTCCATAGTATATATAGCTCCACGAATATGGCATTAGGTTTTTAAAATCACCTTTATAAACATTAGGCTGGCATTTTTCTAAGCCCATTTTTACAGATCTACTCTCTGCTTTTACAAAACAAAATTATGAATTTAGACATTCGTTTCAATTATGACCATGCTACTTATAAATTATGATAATTCATACATGTATAATACATATAGTATGATATAAATAGAATACTCTCTTGAGGTTGTGGGCCCACTACAAGATCCTCATGCAAATGTTATGAGACATATCTAGTCTTCATGCAAATATTATGAGACATATTTGGACATGTGTAAGAACATGGGAAGAAGAAACATATATTTTCCAACTTAAGCCACTTAAAAATACCTAAGGATGGAACTTATGCTTGCATTTTAGTGGACTAAGTAGGCATTTCACATTTACAAGGCAGCCTTGCAATGTTTTTGCACAACCGTCATGTTTTTAGCCAATATTAGAAAAATAGAAGTATAGGAAGGTGTAAAACAATAAAAAACACCATATCCAACTGAGATCACTCAAAATTACTAAACAATGAGGACTAGGCGTGCATTTTACAGACCTAGTCAAATAAAGTCCAAAACAGAAAAAATACAATTTTCAAAACTTTACTGTACACAAAATAAGCATATTTTAAAAATTCTGAAGAAGGTTTTTGTCCATAGTATATAGAGCTCCAGGTATATGGCTTTAGGTTTTGAAAATCACCTCTATAAACATTATGGCGGGCATTTTTCTAAGCCCATTTTTACAGATTTACAGTCTGCTTTTACAAAACAAAATTGTGAATTTAGACATTCTTTTCAATTATGACCATGCTACTTACAAATTATGATAATTCATACATGTATAATACATATAGTATGATATATATAGAATACTATCTTGAGGCTGTGGGCCCAGGATGTGGCGTGCATTTTTGTAATCCTAGTTTTACAGATTTACACTTTGTTTCTTACATAACAACTCAGGATTTTATTGATCAATTTTGAATTTGACCAAGATACTTACAAATTATGAATATGTACATCTTTAATGCATAAATTATGATACTCTTTACTATAATAAATTCATAATATATGAATGGTCAAATTTGTTGACTCATTTTAAGTCTAAAAATCTCTTTCTCTGCAAAAATGACACTGCATACACTTTTGGAACCCAAATTGAAAACCTATATGTACAGTAAGGTGGAAAATAGTAAACCACACCATTTCTAACTTAATTCACTAAAAAATACTCAATAGTGACGGTTAGGCTGGCAGTTTTATGAACATGGTAAGACTTGGTTCCAAACATAAAATTTGTTATTTTGTCAAATTAACTGCGGGCAAAAGAAACATAATTTTAGGAAACTGAAAGATGTTTTTTTCAAACATATATCTGTCTTCAATCCCATGGTATTACTTTAAATTAATAATATATGTATGGACTATGGCGTGCATTTTGTTAAGCCCATTTTTGTAGATTAACACTGTTTTTTACATAGCAAATCAAGATTTTAGTGATTAATTTCAATTTCACCGAAATACTTACAAATTAAGAATAACTATATGTTTAATGCCTATACTATGATACTCTTTATTATGATATATTCATGATATCTTCATGGTCAAAATTGTTGATATAATCATTTTAAGACTAAAAATCCCATGCTCTAAAAATGCATACATGAGGCACTTTTTGAACCAAAATAAAAAAACTAGTTGTAGAACGTGGAAATATTTATAAATTCATGAAGATGATGTACAAAATACAATGTCAAAAACCAAGTGAAATACAAATTAAATAACAATGTCAACAACCAAGTGAAAGACAAATTGAAAGAAAAATTAAACAACAATGTCAAAAACCAAGTGAAAGACAAATTGAACAGTAATGAAAAAAAACAACCTTCGAGACTATGGTAGACCGTAGAAACGACTTAATAGCTTTCCCAAAATAGATAACAGCTTCATTGCTGGATAAGATAAGGATGGGACTGGATGAAGTACAATGCAGGCGTACCTGAGTCAGAATAATATGATTTTGTGTGGATGAGTCAAGGTTGGTAGACTTCACGCCAAAGGAGTCTCATAAGGTAATGCTGCTTCTTGTGCCAATTTAAAATTTCGAAGGTATCCACAAGACATTTTTACATAATCAGAATTATGTTATATGTTTGTCTGGTTATGTTGTAGGGTACCAGGTAGTCCAAAACAAAACACATTGTTATAAAAATCACTCATTCAAATTCATGAGAAATGAAATTTTTTGAAACTACCCGCCATGCTCAATCGATCATGGATGCTCCGTTGATTTCATTCCACCACGTAGATCTAACGACGACTCATATCATAATCGTGCCACCCATTCCTGGCATGGCTTACACTTCCAAGACTATTACTATCGGTGCTAATTTAATGCAATTTCGAATTTCCATATGCTTAACCTACGTTAAAGTAACCATGGGTTGGAAATTTCGGTTGGGTGACTATGCTTGCTTTTAGAAAATGACCAGTTAACTTATATTTTTTATCAGAAATTGTCCCGATTTCCTTTTTTCGGGCTCAAATATTTTCGGTGAGTACACTCATTTAACTACTTTAAAATAATAATAAAATATTTTCAATAGGATGTGAGCAATTCTATCCAATAGAAAGAAGCATCTTTTGATATTCCTTGATTAACATTCTTAATGATTTAGGATACACACTAGTGTATGATAGTTTGTTACTTGAAAATCATTACCAATCGTCTGAAGCCCCTTCTCGCTCTTATCATTTCCCCATAGCAAACTGGTTATGTGGAAGGGGGGAAAAATCCTAGCTGGAATTATCACTTTCGATGAAGCAATCCATTCTATGAAAACCTCCCAGAGCACTGGCATGCTCATCAAGATGGATATATCCAAAGCCTTTGATAACATAAGCTGGCAATTCCGTAGAGAGATGCTTTTAGCCTTTTGATTCTCACCATCCTGGGTGAATTGGATGTTAGATTTAGTCTCTTAAATCTTCTTTTCTAGTGCAGGGGTTTGGACCAAAACCAACCCAACCAGCACCTCTAGGATCTTCAACTTCCTACACTTGGCAGGATCTTCAAATTCCACACCAAAATCAACTTCCCGCAATTTTCCTTCCACCTCCGCCTTTCCACAACAGGCGTTCTGCAACTCCGTTTCCACAACAGTTTCCGTAGGCAAGTTGCGGGATGCAGGATGCCAAATTCACAAAGTTGCACCTCTGCAACTTTCTGCCTGCAATTCTTTCCCCGTAATATTTTCTAACCATTAGATCTTTTCATTGCGACCTTCACCACAGCCGTCGATTTGCCTTTTTATGCAGATCATGGATTTGCCTTTTTATGCGGATCCCTTGCAACTCTAGTTGCAGATTCCACCTAGATCGTCAGATCTACATCTGTGGGTCAAATCTCCACTATTTGTTTTCGACAAAAACTCGTTAAGTCAGAAAACTTGTGTTCTGCGTGGATTTGATCAAAGAATTGATCAATCCGGCTTTCAACCCCTTCGATCCATCATTCTAGTCCTCCTATGCATGCATCTACCCTATCCTTCAACGATTCCAACAAAATCCAACTCTTAAACCATCAATTGCAGAGAAATCTATAAATATTCATGAAAACGCCGAAATCGCTCTACACAGCTACACTGCTCAAATTAATGCATACATCTAGACTAACAACACTCAGAACACATGGCTAACTTATATTAGGGAAATAAAATAAAATACACACAACTCTTGGCCCTCTTTCATCCTTCTCAAATATTTACAAGTCAATACAGACACAGGTTTGGCCGCCTCTCTGCAAAACCCAGTTTTGTTCTGAAAGATGGAACCCTTTCAAGCTCCACAACCTAGATATTCAATTTACTTTGCTACCCCTCTATGAGTGGTCCTGTAACTAAAACAAACTACTACAAAGCATGATGAAACTTCCTTGTTTGAAACAAACAACCGTCGGCTTGATCTCCACGCAGGGAGTCACGATTTGCTATTATTCCTACAGCTTTGATAGCCTATGACTAAGCAAAATGACTCATCACTATCTAGAATATTCATAAAAACATAGGTTATTTACAATGTAATAGTCTAGGGATTATTAAATCAAAATGTGTAGACCCCTTCCTAGGCCTGATCTAGCATTGAACTTGGAATTTGAAATGGAGAGCAGGATGATCCTGCATCAGACTCCCCAAGAAAAAGAAATATGACCTCCAGGTCATAGTCTACCAACTGTAATATACCTGGATCCCAAACTTTGTTTTGTAGTTGTTGTTGTTCATTAATCCTGTAATGAACTTCCCAGTCTTCCACAGTCATCCAAATAACTCCCTGTACCTCATCATTACCGTTCCTCTTACATCTCTGCATGAGGTTCCATAACTCATCTATCTCCTCATCTAGTCTATTTCTTTGCTGAAATTTTACTGTCTGGATTCCCTCCTCCATAGTGACCTTCATTTACTCAGAAGTATACAGAAGTTCCAAATCCTCCCTCCATTGCTGCAATACAATAATGTCATTGCTGCACCTTTCAACATCTTCCTCCCAATCTTGAGCGGGCATATTGTCTCTCAAGACAATTTCTTCCTCTACATTTTCCTATACTCAGAAGTATACAGAAGTTCCAAATCCTTCCTCCATTGCTGCAATACAATAATGTCATTGCCACACCTTTCAACATCTTCCTCCCAGTCTTGAGAGGGCATATTGTCTCCCAAGACAATTTCTTCCTCTGCGTTTTCCTATAGCAAATGAAAGGAAATTTTACAGCCGTTAGGAAACCATGATTCATCATTCACCATCCCAACTATCCATTTGCAGAATACCTGTAACAAAGTCAGCAAATAGATATGTAAAATATAGACATTCCACATGTCCATGATTTTACCTTCATCTTCATCCTCTTCAAACTATTGGACAATGTTCAACAACTGTCATTTTTTTCTACCTACGTAACCTGCAGTTAGACACATATTATCAGTTTGAAAAACATAAGGCACTTCATACTCAACTAATGCCTTCTCCTCCATCTTTTCATAATGCACTATTTCTTCAAAATAGTGCAGTCTTTGAGATCCTCAATAGACCTCACTTCAACATCCTCTTCTCCCATATCATACTAATATGAACACCTTGCCATGTCCAAGAGTTTAACATAAAACTATGTATCAGCATCCTCTTTCTCTTCTTTAAGGTACACACCTTGCTTAGGTTCACACATCACGTGAAATTTCTCATGCTCATCTTCCCTGAGCATTTCCTCTTTCTTCACCCAAACACTATGCTTGTGCTCGAGATCCTTGGCACATAACCTCTTTACAGGCCATTGCACCTTCTTCTTCAACCTCCATACATAATACCAACCTCCTATAGCTTTCTCATGCAATAGTTCAATCACTTTACTAAGCCTTTTCTTTAGCTCAATAACCTCTCTGTCAAATTTTCTTTGACTCATCCTCTTGACACCATTTTCTCTGAAATCTTCCCTTGTTCTACTATGGCTTCCTTTTGAACCCTTTAGATGACTTTCAGTAGCCACCTTCCATACCACCTCCATGATCTTTCCCATACTCATGATGAATTGCAAACAAACCTACCCTCTCAACACCTCATCACGATTCCTCTTACTTGACTATTGGCATTTTCTTAGTTCTCACACAGAACCTTTGAGCACTCCCTATGCTCTCTACAGGCTTGAGATTTGCATTCATTTCCTACAACACTCTGCTGTGAGGGTTCCAATACCACCATCTCCTTTTCATCCCTCTATTTAGAAATCAACATTCTGAACCCAAATTGCAAATTAATATTGCAATATTCCTCTCCATAGTGTGCAACGTTTTTTTTGCACCCGCTCTGATACCAAAAACGGTGTAGGGGTTCAGACCAAAACCAACCCAACTAGCACCTCCAGGATCTTCAGCTTCCTACACTTTGCAGGATCTCCAAATTTACTTTAAACACCAAATTCCACACTAAAATTGCCTTCCTGCAATTTTCCTTCTACCTTCGCCTTTCCGCAACAGAGTTTCCACAGGCGGGTTGCGGGATGCGGGATGCGGGATGCCAACTTCCCAAATTTGCACCTCCGCAACTTTCCACTTGCAATTTTTTCCCCGCAATATTTTTCGACAGTTAGATATTTTCATTGCATCCTTCACCACAACCGTTGATTTTCCTTTTGATGCAGATCACCCAAACCTTGGTGGATCCGTTATCTCCCTTGCAACTCCAGTTGCGGATTGCTCCAAGACCGTCAGATCTACATCTGTGGGTCCAATCTCCACTGTCTGTTTTCTACAAATACTCGTTAAGTCAGAAAACTTGTGTTCTGCGCAAATTTGATCAAAGAATTGATCAATCAGGATTTCAACCCCTTTGATCCATCAATATAGTCCTGATATGCATGCATCTACCCTATCCTTCAATGATTCCAACAAAATCCAACTCTTAAACCAACAATTGTAGAGAAATCTACAAATATTCATGAAAACGGCGAAATCACTCTACACAGCTATGCTGCTCAAATTAATGCATACATCTAGACTAACAGCACTCAGAACACATGGCTAACTTCTATTAGGGAAATAAAAGCAAATACACACAGCACTTGGCCCTCTTTCAGCCTCCTCAAATATTTACAAGTCGGTAAAGGCACAGGTCTCGCCGCCTCTTTGCAAAACACAGTTTTCGTCTGAAAGATGGAACCCTTTCAACCTCTAAAACCTAGCTATTTAATCTACTCTGCTACCCCTCTATGAGTTGTCCCGCAACTAAAACAAACTACTACAAAGAATGATGAAACGTCCTTGTCTAAAACAAACAACTGGTGGCTTGATCTCCATGCAGGGAGTCACGACTTGCTATTATTCCTACATCTCTGACAACCTATGACTAAGCATAATGACTCATCACTATCTAGAATATTCATTAAAATATAGGTTATTTACAATGTAATAGTCTAGGGATTATTAAATCAAAATGTGTAGACCCCTTCCTAGGCCTGATCTAGCATTGAACTTGGAATTTGAAATGGAGAGTAGGATGCTCCTGCATCATTTTCCATTCTAATTAATGGATCCCCCTTGACCACTTTTTCCAGATCACGAGGCATCCGGAAGGGGGACCCTTTATCTCCTTACCTTTTCATCATTCTTGTTGAAGGTCTTGGGAGATTCATCAAAGCTCATGTGCAGGAACATCACATTCAAGGGCTCAACCTCACCTCCAATGGAACTCCTCATTCTCATCTTCAGTTCGTAGATGACACCATGTTAATGGGGAAATCCTTTGTAATAGAAGCAAAATCCTTCAAGATCATTCTAAAAAATTTCGGGGAAGCCTTTGAGATATCTATCAACAGCCTCAAATCACAAATATTTTTCTTCAACACTCTGATTCTTACTCAGCTTCGCATCACAAGGATCTTGGGCTTCCAGAAGACCTCCCTCCCCTCCAAATTTCTCGGTGCCCCCCTCATTGAGTCAACCCTAAAGAACTCCTCTTGGAATGACATTTTAGCCAAGCTGGAACTTAATCTTTCCTCGTGGAATTTTTGGGCTTTGAATTTCCCAGGTTGTCTCATCCTCCTAAAATCTATCCTCATAGCCATGCCTCTATACTTCTTCTCTGTTATGGCGGCTCCTCAACATGTTCTAAAATCCATTCGCAATATTCATAGAAATTTCCTATGGGGGGGAGCTTTGCAACATAGGAAATTGCCTCTTGTGGCATGGAAAACGCTCTGCAAAGACAAAAGCAAAGGAGGTCTGGGCCTCAGGGACCCTCTCATCTTCAACAAGATCCTAGCACAAAGTTGTGGTGTATATGCCTCACAGAACCAACCCTTTCTTGGGAAAACATATGGAGAGACAAATATGCTAAGGATGTGCCTCATGATGATCTCATGCTAATGGAGTCAATGCAAAGAAGGCATCTTAGATCTAAGGGGCTAAACTCATGTATTCCTAGAATTCACCCCAACTTGAGGCATTCCAATGGAATTTTGATTGATCAAGGGGATGTGTGTTCTGTATATTGAGGAGGTTTCAAGGTTATGGCTTAAATATGACAAGGTAAAGAAACAATATTTTTACTTGGGGGAAGTTATAAAGTTCAAATCATCTTCGTATTTTAAAATGAGTTTGTAATATAGTGTTGGATTTTGATGATCAATAGAAATTACGTTTTATTAGTTAAAAAATGGCAGTGACTGTTTTCCTTGATAATTCCATTACATAAAATATTTTAGGATATCAATGCATTTTATATATATATATAGAAGAGGTGTTAGTTTGAAATATTTCACTTCCAATAATAAACCATTCCCTATAGTATAATTGGAAGTAAAATTACCATTTAAAAATGGTATTGGTGGATGACAACAACCATATATATATATATATATATATAGGGTGCGATCATACCAGCGTTAATGCATTGGATCCCATCAGAACTCCACAGGAGGTTTTTTCTTGGATAGAGCTAGGGTCTGGTTGGTGCGCTGGGCTCTGCCAGCCCTCTCATGGGCGCTCTGTGGTTGGGTGATCTATTGCGATCTGATGTGGGTAGATATCCCCTCTGGGTGTTCTGGTGCCGTGCATTTGGCCCTCGTGGGCGTCGTTCTTGGTGCCCCCCCTGGGCCCCAGTGCTAAGCTTCTTGCCTTTAGAGCATTAATCGCAAGAAGGTCCAAGTCTCTGCCCCCGTTTGCGATCCCCAAATTTGTAAAGAGGCTCGATGAGGTTCCTATCATTGATCTACCCCCGCTGCACCCCATGCAAGTTGCCATCTACCTTGTAGATCGGGCTTTAGTGGGCCAGTTCACAGGTCTTTCACCATCTCCCAAGACCACAGAAAACTGGATTCAAAAAAACTGGAGACCCCTTATCTTGAATAGTGTCACATTCTATGCAATCGGAAGGGGATTTTTTCTCTTCGAATTCATTGCTAAAGAAGATCGAGATCTGATTTTTCGAAGCGGACCATACTTCATGGGCCCTCGGGGTTTATACTTGAACAGATGGAACCCCAACTTTGATCCCGCCATCGAAATCCCTAAAGCAGTCCCGATCTGGGTTCGTCTTCCCAATCTCCCGTTCCATTGTTGGACTACCTCCTCCATGCAAGCCATCAGAAACAATCTTGGTAAGTACATCGACAAAGCTCACCCTAAAGATAATTATTCTTGTGCCCGTATCTGTGTAGAAGTAGATCTAGAAGCAGGGCTTCCTGAAGCAATCAAACTGGTCATCGGGGAATGGCATCACTATCAAAAACTGGACTATGAACAATTTTTGTTCAAATGTCGTCACTGTCACGAATACAACCACTTTTAAAAACGTTGTCCTAAGAAACCCATAGACATTGAAAAAGATCAAGAAGAAGGATGGGTCCAGGCAAAACGAACTAAACCCAATCCAAAGAAGCCTCCTAAAAAAGCCAAGAAATCCTCTGGACCCGTTAAGACTTCGGTTGCACCCTCCATCCCTTCCCCTAACCCTATTCTTGCTGCAACTATTGCCTCTCCGCTCTCCGAGGAAGCCCTGGAGCTAGAAGATGGGGACCCCTCAAGTCTGACCCAGGACCCTGCCAGCCCTTCGCATCTTGGAAATAATCAGGAAGGGAATAGTATTCCAACTTCTTAGATCCAATCCTCCAAGGAAGAGATCTCGGAAGATGAAGAAGGAGAAATTCACCTCCAACCCTCTCCCTCAAAAAAGAAAGGAAAGAAAGGAAGGAAAACAGACAAGGAACGAAGAGAAGAAGCTACTTACAAGGACAAGCTACTGGGATTGCAAGTCACTCTCGAAACCATGCTTAGCACCAGAAATACGAGACAGAAAGGGCATCCCAAAGGGGCTACCAAAACCCCAAAAGGTAAGTAATGAAGATCATCTCCTGGAATTGCAGAGGATTAGGTACCAAAAAAAAGCTGGACTCTATGAAAGATCTAATCCATATTGTAGTCCAGACATCCTTTTGATCCAGGAGACAAAAATGGAGGAAGACTGCTTCCTCCAGTCAGCCCCTCTTTTTTGGAAATCTAGTGAGGGCCTTGCGGCCAGTGCTAGAGGTGCCTCTGGGGGACCTGGCACCCTCTGGAGAAAAGATTCCTTTGATCTCATTCAAACCATGTCTAACACCCACTGGATTTTGTCCATTCTCCTCCACAAAGATTTTGGTATTCAGCCGAGTCTTTACAATATCTAAGTCCCTGTTCTGTACATGGAAAAAAAAGCTTGCTGGTAGAGTATTCAAGAGAGTCTCTTCTCCCAAAACTTGGACAACATCATTCTCGCCAGGGATCTGAATATCACGTTGAATGCCAATGGAAAAAAAAGAGGGCCAATTGTCTGAGATCCTCTTCGTGAAGCTGAGGATATCATGAGTAACTAGGATCTTGAGGACATCAAGCCTTCTTAGGGAAACTTCACCTGGTCTAATCGCAGGATAGGGCCAGGCCACATTGTCGCTAGGCTGGATCGTTTCCTCATACACCACTCCTTTGCTGCCTTTGGTTTCAGATCTGATTCCAAGATCCTCCCGTTCAGTATGTCGGATCACAAACTGATCCTGCTGGATCTCACAGAAGAAAGAAACCTTGGCCCCATTCCTTTTAGGTTCAGTCCTTGCTGGATCTCTCAAGCAGGTTTCATGGACCTGGTAGCCTCAAGTTGGGCTGTCTATGTTTCAGGTTCTCCCTTCTTTGTCTGGGAAGAAAAACTGAGAAGGCTTAAAAAAGCTCTCAAACTTTGGGCCAAGTCCCTTCTGCCCCTCTCTGCAGTTAGGCTGGAAGCCCAAATCAACCTGGAAAATCATCAACTCTCTTAGGATGAACATCGTCTAGATCTCACCAATCTGGAAAAAGAAGCTACCCTTCATCACTCCCTTCACGTGGCATGCAGGCTGGAAGAAGAAAATCTCAGACAGAAGTCTAGGTGCCTATGGTTAAAAGCTGGAGACCAGAACTCAAGCTTTTTCCATAAGCATGCAGAGGGGAGAAAAAATTTCAAATCGGTCAAAGAAATTTAGTTCCAAGGCTAGACTTCCAAGGACTTCGAAGGGATTAAACGGGCAACCCATGACCACTTCCAATGAGTCTACTCCGAAGAAGGTCCTTTCATGGGCTCCCCTATTTTGTATGTTGTTCCCTCTCTGCTCCGCCACTCCAAAAATCGCAAGCTGTTTGCCCCCATCTCAAATAAAGAAGTAAAAAGGGAACTAGAGCCCATGGAGCCTAACAAAGCACCGGGCCTGGATGGTTTCACTGCTAGATTCCTCAAAACCTGCTGGAAGATCATCAAAAAGGACCTAGTCAAAATGGTCCGCAAATCTCAGAATTGTGACAAGATTGGAGGGAGCACTAACTCAACTTTCCTAGCGCTCATCCCCAAAGAGAAAGGGGCCACCTCCTTTGACATATTCTGGCCCATCTCTCTATGCAATATCGGCTACAAAGTCATCACCAAGGTCATCGCCAACATGATTAAAGAAGTGTTGCCTTCCATCATCCTTGATAACCAAGGAGGCTTCATTCAAGGAAGGAAGATTGCAGACAACATTATTTTGGTCCAAGAAGCGATCCATTCTAGCATCAGCCACCGAGAAAAAGGTATGGTCGTCAAACTAGATCTAGAAAATGCCTTTGATAGAGTAAACTATGAATTTCTCTTTCAGGTCATGCTCCTTTTCGGATTTGATCCTGGGTTTGTTCGATGGATCCAAGCCTGTATCAAATCTCCGTGGATAGCCGCATAGGTAAAAGGGCGTGCAACTAATTATTTTCAAGCCTCTCGTGGTCTTCACCAAGGTTGCCCCATGTCTCCCATGCTCTATGTTATCCAATCTTCTGTTCTCAGCTTCCAGCTTGACCTCTGCCAACAAAATAATGAGCTCCTTGGACTTCGCATATCCCGTGGGGTTAAGAATGTAAATCACGCTCAGTTTGCTAATGGCACAATCCTCCTTGGACATACTAGCATGATATCTGCAAGGTTATTCAAAAGAGAGCTTGACAAATACCAAGAAGCTTCAGGCAGTCTCATTAACTACAACAAAAGCCAAATCCTCTCTTGGAACTATAATCCTAGAGACCTCGTCGACATCAAGAAAATCCTTGGAATCAAAGGAAGCTCCCAGTGGGTTGATTTCAAATACCTTGGGGTCCCCATCTTTAAAGTCGCCCCGAAAGCATCCTCTTGACTTCTCCTCATTGATAAGATCAAGAATAGGATTAATACCTGGGGAGCTACCTGGTTGAACCCAGCCAGTAAAGTCGTCCTTATCAAGTCAGTTCTTTCTAGCATTCTGATCTATCAAAGCTCCATCCTTTTGGCTCCCAAAGGCATCCTAAACCGCATCGAGTCCCTTCTCAAAAATTTCCTTTGGAAAGGAGGAAAGCACAACAAAAAGAAGCTCCACTTGGTTAGCTCGGAGACAGTTACCAAAACCTGGCTCAATGGGGGCCTGCAGATCCGAAACCTAGCCCTCCAAAATGTTGCTTTGGGTGCTAAATAGCTTTGGAATATCATCTCTGGAAAATCCTCGTGGTGCAAAGCAGCCCTCTGGAAAAAATACTTTTCTAACAGTCATCTTCGATGCCTCGATCACCCTCCTACCACCAGAAAAGGCTCTGCCATCCTCCCCATTCTCCTTAAATCCATCCCCTTCTTCTCGTCCCAGTTAACTTGGATCCCTAGGAATGGAAAACAAATCAATATTTGGGGGGATTCGATCATGAGAGACCCCCCATTGGATTAGTCCCGCGACTTGGAAGACCTAAAATCCCATTTGCTCAGTTGTAACATCACTACCATTTGGGATATCTCGGTTTGGAACCAGGATGGCTCCTAGAAGGATTGGAACATGCCATGCCCTCCTTAACTGACCGGTGCTAAGAGGCAGCTCCTTCGAATGTTAAAAGGGAAATCCCCTGAAGCCAGATCTGTCAAAGACTCCAGAGGGTGGGGCAATAGATCGGGTATCTATTCTACTTCAGCTGGTTATCATCTCCTTGCAGGCACTACAAACCCTGAGAATTCTGCTCTTTGGAAGAGTATCTGGGCTGTCAAAAGTCTCCCTAAAATCGATTTCTTCATTTGGACTGTTCTCCACAACAAAATTCTCACCGATGCTAATCTTCAGAAAAAAGGGTGGGAGGGACCCACAAGATGCCCCTTTTGCCTCTCTTGGGAAGAAAACACAGAGCACATTCTTATTTCCTGTGAATATGCCAAAAGTGTTTGGAAAGCGTCCCTCCCAGGGCAGGCTAACCTCCCTTCAGGAAATCCCCAAACCGTCTTTCTGCGTTGGGCTGCCAAATCTCCCTTTAGTCTCAAGTCAAAAAGTGCCAAAGAAAGTTGGATGGCGCTCCCTAATATTGTTATATGGAAAATTTGGTTGGAAAGAAACTCTCGTATTTTCAAAGAGAGAAATGAAAGGGCTGATCAAGTGATAGCCAAAATCCTTGGTCTGCTAGGAGAATGTATCTCACAGATTTAGAGCGAGCCTTGCTTGGCTCAGCAAGCTCACCCCCAAGCCTACCCCGGTTGCCCCTGTTCCAAAAAAAAAACCTTGGGAAATAAGGTTGGATCATTCTGAACTCAAATCGTGGCTCCGCTCTGTTAATAGGAGATCTATGTTTACCGACGGTGCTTCCAAAGGCAATCCCGGGGCGGCAGGGGGGGGTGAAGTTTTTTTCACTCGGGACGGATCAATGGAGTTTAAGTTTGCTTGGGGGTTGGGCATTGATACCAACAACATGGATGAAGCCTTGGCTCTATGGAAAGGATTGAGGATAGCCAAGGCATTGGGAATCTCCGAGCTAATCGTCATTGGAGATTCCAAAATTGTCATCCGCGCTCTTGCTGAAAAACTCATGCCAACTCATATGGCTCTGAGGCATCTTATCCATAAGATCGTGAAACAAGCCTCCCTCTTCAAAAAAATCGAATTTTTCCATGTGTTAAGGGAAAACAACTCCATTTTTGATTTAGAGGCCAATAAAGGTGCCTCCCTATCCCCCGGGGAGCTTATTCTTAATGAGCAGGGTTCCTTCTTCCCTCCCCCATAGGCCCGAGGGCTTATCATGGGCACCCTCTCCATGGGACCCCCCTCTCCCTTGTTCCTCCGTGTGCTAGCGGGCTGCATGGATGTGTGGCGCGTGGTGTTCACATGGCCATACGTGGTTTTGCTTAAATGTTATGCCCGGACTATCCCTTCATCCGTGGTGAAGACACTTGAACCCTCAGAGCTCTGTCCTGCGTCTTAATGTCTACATGATAGGTGACCTCATGAATTATCATTGTTTGTTATTGAGGGGATTCGCTGGTTTAATGGCGCTCATAGATTTGGGGCTCTCGCATGAGGTGAATTCAGCAGAAGTCACGTCCAAGGAGGTTGCAGCGAATGTTTTAATGGGTCTAATTACCATTCGAGCATACGAAACTCTGATGATCTCTGGTATGAAGGTTGCGTCGAATCTAGATCACTCGAGCATTTGCTTGATTTTATGTGCGTTGGATTATGAGGTGACGCCAAGCTCCCCCAAGCTTATGGATATAAAGGAGTGGAAGGCAGAGGGCCGAAGCAAGCAGGTTGCTGTGCTGATTATTCGAGAGATTTGTCGTCTAGCCACTTGGAGACTGTTGTTACTCAGGATGGAAGCGGGTTCCTCTTCCGCGATTGCGTCTGTGCCAAAGTCGGTGGACACAAAGATAAGGGAAGTGAAGCATGAGCTAAAATCGCTGCAAACTCAAGTGAATGCAATTGACTACGAGGGAGGGAGGAGACTGGAACATATGAAGAAGGATTTGATCTTCCTTCGAAAGAAAATCAAACGAAAGGTCAAGCGTACTGAAAAATCGCTCACCAGGCAAACTGTTGAGCTGGAAATCAAGGTGGACAAGCTCACTCTCAAACTTGTCATGAAGCATCCGATAATGGTATGTCCTCTAGCTTGGATGGATAGAATTCGTTTGTGCGCTCGGGTTCGCTGTCCTGCATGCACTCGACTCTCTACTTTCCTACACAATTTTAGTTTCTCTGTTTATCAACATTTAGGTAGTTTGTTAAATATGTTTCTCAGTTACAAACTCTGTTAAGGTTTCAGACTGTTTGATTGTCGCTTCCTCAAGGGCATTTTTGATGGCTTAAATGCCTTTGCCGCTTCCTCAAGGGCACCTATGGCTACTCTGGTTTCTTTGTGTATTGGTTTTCAGATGCCGCTACTATGAGGGCTTTTTGTAAACGGGAACCTTTTGGTGGTTACACCACCTTCCATTATAATTTAACCGCTTTTGTCTAAAAAAAACAATCATATATATATATATCATGGATAAGGCAAGAGAGGGAGAGAGGGAGAGATGGAGAGAGAGAGAGAATTTTGCTAACTTTAACGTAGTTCGTGTGAATGATAGGGAACCTAACAAACTTGAGCAATCCATCTTGAATTAAACTTTAGCCATGAACTTGTGCATACTAATTAATATTGCCTCAACTCTTGAACCATGAACTTGTGCATACTAATTAATATTGCCTCAAATCTCTTTATTAGGTTTTCAAATGTATAAATACAGTGAACACCCTTAAATACCCTAAATCTAATTTGTTTAAAAAAAAATCAAAATATTAATATATATATATAAATTCCATCCAAAACCTATAACCAAAACAAATATTGAAAACTAACATTTAACCTCACATTCCGCCCTAAAGTTTTACCCTCACATTCTTGACATTTTTTCGTTGTCACCTCGGATTCTTTCGTGGTGAAGACACGCAGGAGATTTACAATAGGCACTTTGCTTCTAGGTTCGGCTGTTACATACATGGCTGTATCTCTGTATCTGAATCTGCTCTCACAATCTACAAGTGGATAATCTCGATCTGATTCTACTCTCACAATGAGGAGGACATTGGTTTTCATTTCGATCAGACTTCCTTCAATCCCCCTTATCACTTTTCCTGGCAAAGCCTTCCTACCCTCCTCTCGCGCT
>LPNX010396287.1:0-16133 GCA_001517045.1 Pseudotsuga menziesii
AGATTGCACTTGGGCTAGCCGTGTTCTTTGGGACTTTAATTTTATCTGCTAGTTCTTGCTATAACAATTTGAAATTGCTTGGCTGGAACACCTGCAAAACATGAAAATTTTTCTCCAATCCTTTGGGGTTTCAGGAAATTCCTTCCAAGCAAGTGTCACCCTAAAGCATACACCTTTAATATCTAGATCTTAGCTCATACCCTAGCCTATGCACACTTAAACTTGTAACCCTCCTTATATGACGATCACAAGCAAGATACAAGACTAGAACATGTAATAAGTAAAGAGATTCTTCCCTACTTATTTCCAATAGAGTAAGATTACCCTTTTTTATGGACTAAATCTAAAAGTTTGACAATGCAAGAAGATACATGTTACCTCAAGAACTGATTCATCTTGATATGCCTCATGTAAGAAAGATCCCAAAGAAACCAAGAGCTTTAGATGCATAATATATCTTTATTCCAAAAGAATGCTTGGCCTCTTAATTGATAATTTCAAAGAGTAGGAATTATTAAGGTTTTCAAAATTCATCTCACACTACTATTATGTATCAAATTACTTAGGAGTCTTAGTCTTATATTTGCAAGTGATGGGAAAGAATATGCATTGTCTTTTGTGACTTCAAAGGATCTATTGTATAATAGAAATAATAAAAATATAGTGTATAGTTACTACTGATATAGTTAATCTTTTAATCTAAAAAGATTAACAGTATGCATTGAAGATTCCAAATCAATTTTGTTTTTGAAGTTGTACAATCTCCTAGATACCAAAATGGTGCTTGGATAAAAAGTCTGTGATGGAAAGAAGCAGTTATAAATGGTGTAAGTTTCATTTTTGAACCCTTCTTGGGGAAAACACACTACTGTTTGAGATTGGTACAAATAAACCCTCTCTTATTTGTTTTGACATCATGTGATACATTTTAATTCCTAATAAAGTGATTTGCCTAAGGGCACCTATCAAGTGTTTCCCTTTCTTGTGTTTAGTTTTTTTTTCCTTAGGTAGAAATATAAAGGGGTATAAAAAATGTAAATGAAAAAATGGATACATGCAATATATAGGGAAAATAGGGGTTTTTTAAGATCGGCAAGGCATAATGGGAGGGGGTTAAAAAAAATGATTTTGGGAAGTATTTTCCAATATTTTTTGAAAATAGGGGTATTATTTCATATGCCATGAACGAACGTGCTATGGCATGGTTTCACTAAGTGAAGACCCCGTGATATTTGACAATGGTGGTGAGTATGTCAAGTCTGATTTCATTCAATATTGTAAATATGCAGGTAATCAGATGCAGCATTCGATCCCTTACACACCATAGCAAAATGGTGTTGCTGAGAGAAAGAACAAGTCACTGAAGGAGATGGCAACCTTCATGATGGAGGCTAAGAATTTGCCACCAAAGTTTTGGGCTGAGGATATAAACTATGCATCCTACATCCAAAATAGGGTGCCTCATAAGCAGCTTTATGGAATGACTCTTTTTGAAGCTTGGAGTGGGAACAAGCCAGATGTGACCCATTTCAGGATTTTTGGCTCAAAGGCTTTGGCTAGAATTCCAACTGAAAAGAGAAAGGATTTGCAGCCCCAAAAGCAAGAGTTCCTATTTGTTGGGTATTCTAAATATTGAAAAGGGTAAAATCTGATAAACTTGATCACTAACAAATATTTCATTGAAAGAAGTGTTCAGTTCCAAGAAGAGCCTTTAGTAGACGTTTAAGTTGGAGAGTCTTCTTCACCACTAGATCCATTGATTGTAAGTGGAGAGACTAATGAGTTTGCTGATTCTGATATGTCTGATAATGATGATTTGATTGTATATCCTAATAGTCCTACAAGACCAAAATAGTCAGCAAATACCATTCATGCAGCTGGGGAACTAGCTGGAAATCCTAGTCACACTGGGAGGACTAGATCTCAGTTTGAGAGTGCCCTTTGTATGAAAGATCCTTTATTTGCTGAGAAGTGCTATATGATGGTTGAATCATATCCACAGACATACAAATATGAAGCACATGATTCAATATGGCAAACATCCATGAAAGAATAATTCATCTCGCTCCAGAAGAACAACACTTGGGAACTGGTTGATCTTCCCCCAGGGAGGAAACTAGTTCAATGTAAGTGGGTTTTCAAGACTAATTTTTCTGCTGATGGTTCACCTTTGAAATATAAGGCAATATTGGTAGTCAATGGCTACTCACAAGTACATGGTATTGACTACAATGAAACCTTTTCACCAATGGCAAAGATGGACTCCATAAGGCTAGCTTTAGCTATTGTAGCTTTGAAGCAGTGGGAGGTACATCACATGGATGTGAAGTGTGCTTTCCTAAATGGAGATCTCACTGAAGAGATTTACATGAAGAAACTTGAAGGGTTTGTTTCTAATCCATCTTTAATGTGCAGGTTAAATAAATCATTGTATGGGCTCAAGCAAGCCCCCAAGGATTGGTATGCCAAGATTGATGGCTTTCTACTGTCATTGAGTTATGTTTGATGCAAGTATGATCCTAATGTTTATTTGAAGCTGATTCATGGTTCTTTGATGATTATTTTCTTATATGTGGATGTCCTTTTGATTACAGGAAGTTCAAAGAAAGAGATTTCCTCCTTGAAGGATGCAATGAACCATGTATTTTCTATGACAGATTTGGGATTGTTGAGCCAATTTTTGAGTCTCGAAATTGCTCAATCGCAACATGGAATCAAAGTACATCAGTCCAATTATTCCTTGGATTTTCTGAACAAGTTCAACATGAAATATTTCAAGCCAAGAAAGACTCCCTTCCTTTAAGGAGTTGAGCTTGAAGAAGCAGGTTCTTCTCCTATGGTAAATAATACACTGTATATGAAGTGGATTGGGTGTTTTCTTTATCTTACACACAGTCGACATGATATATCTTATGTAGTTAGTGTAGCTTCAAGATACATGGATCAGCATCATGAGATCCACTAGAGAGCATCCAAAAGGATCCTAAACTTTGTTCAAGGAACAAGAACTCATGGGATCTTCTACAAAGCAAAATCTGATCTTGATTTGATTGGGTTTACTAACAATGATTGGGTAGGTGACAACACAGATTGAATGTCAACATTAGGATATGTGTTCATGCTTGCAGAAGGACCAATCAGCTGGTCAAGTAAGAAGTAGAGTGCCATAGCATTCTCATCTACAGAAGCGGAGTATAGAGGAGTTGTAAATGCAAGAACTCAATGTTTGTGGTTGCAGGGAATACTTGGAGAATGTGGCTTCAAATCAGAGTTTTCAAATATTATCTACTGTGATAATCAGAGCACCATTCAAATATTCAATGATCCAGTTCAGAGACAGTGAACCAAGCACATTGAGATCCACATGCACTACATCAGAGAGCTTGTGCATGATGGTACCATTCATCTACTCTTTTGTGCATCTTCAGAACAAGTAGCAGACATATTCAACAAAGTATTTTGTGAGAAGACATTCAGTAATCTCAAATCACTATTGGGGATTGTTGATCATGCTGTGAAGCATGATTGATGACAATATTTCCAAATTTTGTTTTCCTGTCCATGTTTAAGGGAGGATTTTCCCACTGGGTTTTTGCCTCTTTCCTTGGTTGTATGGACAAGCAGTATGTAAAGGGTGACTAAGCCTTGTTGCCAGGCCCTATATTTTTCTGATATTTACTCATAAATTCAGGATTAAGGGGGGGTATTAGAATAACCAACCCATAGTTACCTACCTTAGACATTAATTAAATCATTTTTGTCTTATTACCTAGTCTCCTAGATTCCACTCTATGCTAGTTGCCTTCTACATGTCTTAGAAGTCAACACTTGCTAAAACTGAGTCATGGAGTGCCTAGGAAACCTCCTAGAAACCATATTTAGCATGTCTGATTTATTCTCAATCCTCCTAAGCGCATATCTTCTTTTTTTGAAAAATCTTCCTATTTTATTGAGAATTAAGGCAAAAGGAAAAGCTAGACTAGGTGTAGTTGACTTGTTTTTTTCCCACATCATCCTCCCTCCTTTTCTCCTAATAAAAGAATGTATGAGTTGTCTTTCCATCCCTCATTAGATTTCCTACTTAACTTAGCCAACCTGTGAGCATCTTGGTGGATTTGGAAACTACTTTATGCACCTATGGGGGATTTGAGTAGATTTAGTAAGCCTACTTTTTAACCTTTTCGAATGGTATCCTTATGCATTTGAATCTCTCATGTAATTATATATTTCATCATCCTATTACTTCACAAGGTTGGCTATGTACACTTATTCAATACAGATTAGTGTTATGCTCCAATTTTAGTCTCCTTTGATGTTAATTTTTCATGTTTGATTAGCAATTTTGTGAGTGTAATTGTTCTATCTCTTGGGTTCAATTTCCACAAATGAAAAAAGGCCAATGTCACACTTTCCTCCACCCACATTGCTATACAATCCAACATGCTTAATTGTGGTTGAAAATTCATTTCTACATCACTCTATAACAACTCATTGAACCGATAGGCATCGACACATCTTAAATGCCTCTTTTTCTACAAGTTTTGCATATCTCATTAGGAATTTATGAGACACATGCAGGGATTGGAAATATCAAGAATAAAAACCCAATGCAGATTATTTAACAATGAAGCTCCTTAAAAAGAAAGAGACTGAACCAACATTTTAAAATAAACTTCCTACTTTCTCTCCCCTGATATACTTTGAAGGCCATGTTCCTCATCACAAAAAGGGAGCTAATAGAAAAAGTAGTATTATCAAAAAAAATGGAATGGAATTGGAAAATTGGGCTACAGAGAGAACAAGCAAGGAAATCAAGAGTAGGGAACTAACAGACATTCTAGTATTGTCATTGCGATTGGAATGGAGTTGGAAAATTGGGTACAAAGATAGCAAGTTGGGAAATCGAAAGAGATGTGTAATGACAATGATGTTTTTATGCAAAGTAAAATTTTGGCAATCTAACAGGAAGGGCCAGTGGAAATTTGATTTGGGATGGGATCAAAGTTCTTGCGTGAAGACAAGTAACACAGTGGTTCTAATAGATTTTATTTCACACTAGGTATTGAATGCTCCAATGGACTTCAATGGAGGAGAATAAAATGACACACTTGGTTGGGTATAAACTAGAGAACCAGACTAAATCATAGTTTTACATTAGAGGAAATTTGGGGTCTAAAATGGGCCTTATAAGAAAACGTGCCAAAATAAGTTTTTGTGAGTTGGAATTCAAGAACCAATAGAATTTCAATAAAATAAGTCAACCATCATGGTTGAATTGACATATTTGTCATTAAAAAAAACTATTTTTTTTGTTCGTATTTTCGACCTATCTCATTGTGTTTTTACTCAAATTTCGATTGGGAGAGCTTGTTGGATGCGGAATTTGATTCCGCATCATTCCGCATCCAACGAGCTCTCCTGATCGAAATTTGAGTAAAAACACAGGGAGATATGTCGAAAATACGAACACAAACAGTATTTTTTTTCTTTCTTCCTCCAAAATTAATCAATATTATTTTATTATTTTAACTATTATTTTATTATTTTCCTTAGGAGGCCCATTTTAGACCCCAAAATTCCTCTAATGTTTACTGTAAAACTAAACAAATCCTATCTATAGATTCACAAGTCACTAAAGATAGAACTAGGTTGTGATATTCATACCAAAATGTGTTGTGAGTTGTGGAGCAAGACGAGAAGAAACAAACTTTCTAACTGAAAATAAGGGGGGGAAACACCCAGAGGGGTTAGAGCAATTGGTAATGAGTAAATGAGATGATAATTTGTAAATGGAAGGTCACATGTTTCATGTAAAATTCCTAAAAGGTGAACTTGAATAAAAAAATACTACTACATGGCATTGGCAATTAATTTTTAAGAGATTTTTTGAAAAAGACAAATATGGTGGAAGTTGCATTTTCTCAGATAGGAGGCAGTTCACTATACACTATCATTCAAAATTTACTAAAGTACAAATATTTATAGGAAGTCATGCCTATAAAATTATATTCCCTAAATTAGAGTGCTTATTAGCAACATATTGGAATAAATAAATTGCTATTTGATTACATAATCTTGATTACAATTGTACCTATGCAAATGAGTTAGAAACATAATTGCAAATTCCATAAGAAAACATAACATTTTAATTCCAAATTGAAGTATATTCACATTTGCAAAACATTGTAAAAGATTCTCATATTGGGAAATGCATTGCTTGTACATGTTGACCAAAAGCATCCACCAAAAAAGGGGTCGCCTACAAAGTAGTTATTGGCAAGCTAGCTAAACAAGAGAAAACCTATAAAGTGGTATATTTTTTTTAAAGATAAATCAAGTATCCATGAGAATTGGTCTCCATTAGCTAATCTTGTTGGAAGGAATGTCAACAATAATAAACATAAATACTTAGGATAAGATGAGAAATAATGCGTAGTGGTTAACCAACAAGGTCAAATCCATCATAATTGAATCAATGGAACTATGAGAAAAAAGTAGGAGTCAATCAATAATGATGAATAAATAGAAGGCCTCAAATAATTAGAATAAGTGAATTGGATAAATCTAGAAAACATGTAGAGAAAAATCCCTTTCTCCCAGCAGTCCTCAAAAGCGATAGGGCCCCATTTTTCTCTGATGGTACTCCCGTTGATAGTCCAGGAGGAGAAATGTCAAGAGGTGTAATCCTATTGAAAAGAATAAAAAGCATAGTTACTAGGATCACAAACCAAACTTGTGATTCGTCAAGTTTGACTCTCATCAAACACTAAATGATATTTTTAGGATCTTCCCAAGTTAAACTCAGTTTTAATCATGCAATGCAAGTTGGATTCATAATTAATGTTGAGTAAAACCTGGTTTGATGAGTTAGACTCACTCAATTTAACATTTTCCTAACATGTGTCAAAATATGTGTATATCTTTATAGTTTTTACTTGCCAAGTTTTCTCAGCTCTTTTGTCTCATCAAGTTTTTTCCAATTTCGAGATTAGTGACTTTAAAAACTCATTCAAAATAGGCATTGGAATATCAGCCAAGATCGTTGCGGTACTCTGCAACTTTGCATGGATTGAAAATGACACAAGGCCATGGCAAAGTAATTTCAAAATGAACAGACACAAATATATTTAAATAATGACCCTCCCCTTTCCTAGGAGGTCATAGGGGAAACATCTTATGAAACAATTTGTTTTAAGCGAAAGGAATTTCGTGTCCTAATTTGAGTTAGATTGAAATTAAAATTCTCTCGTGTATTTTAGAAATGTTGTGGAAACTATTACAATATTGTAGGTTCACTCATCAACACCTCTACTTAATAGTATGAACTATAGAAAAATAGACTACGATAAAATTATACTTCTACAATGAAACAGGTTCTATGTTAACTATAGTATTACAAAAAACAAAGGAGATGACAATGTGCTAAGTCAATCAATCATTCTGGAATTTCTCATGAAACAGAAATAAAACAAAACTAACAAACAAGCACAAGAACATTACTTGGTGAATTAAGTATTCGTCGAAAATACCATCAACAATGATTCGTACATGCCACACATTATTTGTTCATACATTTTATAATAGAATTAAAATAAAATCCAAACTCACTATCGTTGTTAGAATCGCCATAATTTGAAGTTCGTGCAAATGCCGCTAAAGAAATTCCAACATCTTCAAAGAACAAAACATGTTCTCCCTCAATAGAAGAAACAAAATGTGGTATCATATTCTATAGGTGTGTCCAAGGGTTTTGAGCCTAAAGTTTCCTATTCCATGTGACTCACTTTCCTCAAAATCTATGAAATAAAAAAAAATACAAATCAACTTGGAATAAGATGAAACATATTGAATCACACAATGGGAATCAAACTTTTGACTACTTTTTTCATAATAAAGATGATTTTAAGGACCATTTTGAATATATTATAACAGAATAATAATAAAGGTAGAAGCATACCTAGGTAATGGTGTTTAAATTGATGGGTCCAAGCTTGAAATCCATAGTTCTAGTGAACTTCAGCCATTGTGAAATGGAACCTTAGATGAGAATAGATACAAATATATGAAAATATATGGAGAAGCCAATTTCACAAATATATGCAAATACTAGACTGAAAAGAATCTTTATATTATTGGTGCAGCTACTAATTCTATAGATCGATTGCCTCTTTCAAGCGATTTTGAGGCTGGATTTTTTTTTCTTATCACTAAACTAATTTTCAAATCTAATCACATCACTTGATGAAATTCATTCATTCACGATATTCTCAAAATTTATTTTTTTGGTTTGGGTGGATTAAACATCATGATCATGATTTCCAAGAGGTAAATCCTTCTATATTACACTAGGAGGGGGTCAGGACTAGGGCCTTTACTTACTAGGACTTTCAGCTTTTGTTACAGACACTCATACATGAAAAATCATGATCCATTTAGACCAAACCCCTTTTGGCTAGGTTGGGTTTGATCCTATGAACCCATTTCTCACCATTGGCATAGACCTCTAACACATGCATAGCATGCTTCAAGCATCCCCCCTTCCTATAGGTCCACAAAAACCCTATGAAAAATGTCTGTACTACCATACTAACCAGTAAATGATCAACAAGGGCAATGCCATGGCCCTTGTTCTTTGGTACTACCTTCAATTTTTAGCGAAAATCTAGTTGCTTGTTAGTGATTGGTCCTTATGCACTGATTCCCAAGTCACAAATGCATTAGAAGCATCTTGACCCTCATGAAACTTTCTTGTAATGGCATGGAACAAATTTTATGTAATGTGGATATTTCGATCTAGCCAAATCCCCCAGAATGGGTCTTGGATAGCAACATACAGACACACTTCTGAACCAGGGATAATTTTAGGGGCGAAATTTAGCCCATGGGCTATTTTTAGTAGGTTTTATCCAAAAAACGATTCACCATTTTGCAATTTTTGAAGGCCCGTTTCGCCCAATTTTGATGGGGTAAACTTTTTACATCCTAAAAATCACCAATTTATTATATAAACGATATAAAGTCCTTGGAAATTAAAATATTTTTTGAAAAATATCGCCAAACATTTTATAGTTGGTGTTTTAAGAATTTGTAAGGTTCGCCAACATTTATACACTTTTAAATAAGTACAGTTCCTTAAAATCATCCTTGTTCTAAACCTCGGGAAGGGTTTCAAAAACAAGTAACTTGAAACAAGCTCATCATCCCATACTCGAATAATTGTTGGAATATATTACTTAAAGGAGACCCTGGCACATCTAGTTAGTGGTGATACCTTGAAAGGTAGAAAGAATTTGCATTACAATTAAGATAGAAATAATCTTAGAAAGGAGTTTTGTTGCTTCTAGGATCCTTTATTACGGGATCTATTTACACCATTGTGCATCTTTGAAGCAAAATTATGACCGTCAGTTTCCATAGTAACATCATGCCTTGTAGGTTAACCATTTTACCAGCATTAGGGGAATTTTGAGGTAAAAAATGGGCCTCAAAACAAAAAATGTACTATCAAAATGCACTTTAAAACAACTTATCACATTCTAGAGGATGACATCATCTATAATGGTTGAGCTAGCATTGGTTGAGTTAATGATGCTTATTTGTCAAATTGTAAATGGTGAATGAAAACCCATAGTTAATTATATGTATGTTGTAAGTAAAGTACTCATTATGAAAATAGTACTCATAGATTATTTTTGAATATAATATAAATGTACTAAAGTACTCTTAAAGTACTTAGAAAGAAAAGTACTCTCTATTATAATATAAAATAAATTAAAAATACCAAAAATATAATGTTTTATTCAAAACCAATATTATGTAATTACTTTTCATATATTTTAATATAAAATAAATTACAATTACAAAAATAGTAAATGCCCTATTCAAAACTAAAATTATGTAATTACTTTTTCAATTTATAATATATATATGCCAAATCTTTATTTAAAATCAAAACCACTTAACATTTTATAATAAAAATAAAAAATAATTTGTGATTAATTTTTGTTTTGTTTTTCAAATACTTAATATATGTAATAATCTATTATCATTATTATTTAAATATAAAAAAGATATTTATTTATTTTATTAAAATTAAAAAAAAATTATAATAAATTACTATATGTATTCTCATCGGCTTGAATATTAATATTAATACTATTTTTTTTTAAATTTAGATAATCTTCAAGGTTCATATTTTATTATCATGTGTTAACTTAAACATTTTCATCTATATCAACATAAATCAGACACACACATTCAAGTTATAAAACCAAATATATACGTGAAACCTTAATGTAACAATTTGAACGAACTATTATATCATAATAAAATACTATATTATAATATTTTTATTACATATAATCTAATTCACTTAATATTAACAAGAGTTTTTTGTGATAAGAATTTATGTACTATTCCTTCATCTCAATATTAACATTAAAAAAAAATTAATGATGTTATTAATTATTGCATTAAAAATGATATATAATATACATAATATATATCATAAAAATATTAATAAAGAATTTACATATGTTTTTGAAAATGTATTAAAAATTTGAAAAAAAAATTTTAAATAAATGATTTTTTAATATAGTTTTATATTTATATTTTACAATAGATTTTTATTTTTAATAATTATAACTTAATACATGGTTTTATAAACATATTTGGAATATTGAAAAAGTAACTTATATTTCAAAATTCAAAATTAATATATTTTATTTTATTAGTACATTATTTTATAAGTACATTCATCTTATTATATTCAAAAGTATTTTATGTACTTAAAAGTACATTGCTTTTAGTCATATCAAATATGGTTTTTATTTTATCTTATTTTAGATATATTTTCAATTTAACTTAACCATAGTTACATTGGTTATGGTGTAAAAGATGAGTTGTAAATATACCTCTCTCACAAAATGCCTGACTCATAATATTTTATTATATCTCTTATGAGGCCTATTTTAGACCTCAAAATTCCCCTAATGTGAATTTATCTCGATTGGCATCCGGTCTAGCTCAAAGCATCATCCAGCACATTCATGCCCATGTTCCCCTTCATTGACCCAAAATGTTGTCGGTACCAAACATATTATTCCCTCAGAGCCAAACAAACCCCCAAAGAAGACGAAGATGACAATCCAATTAGTTTTGACTAATTTTGGCGCCCAAAATTTTGTTTTTTCTAAATTTAGTATCTATAATCATCAAAATAAAACTAAGATTCATGATAACCTACTCCTAAAAATTTAATAACTTGAGATGTAATCACTAAGAGAATGAAAAAAAATCATACGGATGTCTCTATACGAGCATAAAGGATGGATTATTTAGGAAACATCTCACTTTTTAATAAATTGTCACTCATTTGACCTTTTTATCTAAGTTATAACACTACGAGGTCATCGTAGAAAGTATATGAAAGATAAGACTCTTTCTACTTAGAAAATAAGAAAATAAGAAAAATATAGTATTTACGTTGTGTGGGGAAATAGAAAAAAGTGCATGGCTATTGATGGCTATATGGTTACGTGGATTGTTTTGTTCTAAAGAGTTTGGTTGATCCTAAGAGCTATTATATGGAGAGGGTGATGTGAGAGTCCTTAGCCCATTTTCCTTAAATGAATTACATCAAAGCTTGATTTGTAGGTAGCACCTATGATGTATCTTTACCATTGGTTAAGAATTACCTCACACATAGCCTTTTTCTTGAACCATCTAGGTGCTAAAGATAAGTGTTCCATGTCTTCTTTTCAATTCTATTTATGGTTTTGAAATCTAACCTTGTATTCTAATTTATAATTCATCTCAAAGTAGGATTTTTGGTTTAAATAAAGTTTTCCATGTTTGGTTTTGTTAAATTTCTTAGTTGCACACATTTGTGAAATTAAATGGCCTTTTAAGCAAGTTGGGTTCAAAATTGTATTAAGTATTTTGAAATTGAGTGTTGTAGGAAGAAATTCCTAGTGGATAGGGTCAGATCACTAACAAAGAAAACATAATATAAACTACTCAAGTTTCTAATTCAGGTAATGGTATAAAAGATGAAATCTATGCAGTTAACGAAAAAAGTACATTTTACTAAATGGTCGATCACTTGCCAATCTCTTATTACTTGCCTAGGGGTAGTCGCTAGGTTTTCCAATGTTCTAGATATTTGTACATAGAAAAGCAATAACCTTCCTAAAACCATAAAAGCAAATATAATCAATGATAATAAAACAAGAAATCTTGTAACTAACTAATATTAATTAACAGTAGACATTTAATTCCTCCACGTGTTATTTAAACTCAAATAAACAATTGATAGACTCGCAAACTAATTTTTTTTGCAGGGGGGAGAAGAGAGATCTTAATATTTTTTTTAATGTAAAATAATAGTTACAATGATATACCTAACATGTTGTTAGAACCTTCATCACATAAGTTTGGATTTCTCTAGCCTAAACCACTTATTGATTTCTACTCAATTTCGAAACCCCTTGCCATGCAAAAATGGGAATATCATCAAGGATTTGGGTCCCAATTCTCAACAATTGATAGTCACTTATAGAAATAGGAATTTCTCTAGAAGGAATGATCATAAAATTCCAAGATAAATCTATGAGGTAATTTCTCTAGCATAAGGGTGCAAGAAAGGTAAGTTCCCATTTCCAAACAATCAAAGTCAACTTATATCTTTGAGAGTTTGTGAATTTCAATGATAATGAGAATTAGGGTGCATATGTGGAAAAAACATGTAAACTACACTTAGGAGTGGACAATTAATGTGGTCCAAAATCATCTTAAACTAAATAAATCTGGTCAAAAATCACCATGAAATAACCAAAAACACGACATCTAAGCGGAATGGATGTCTAGACAGATATTTAACTTCAGAATATTTACCAACAAAAACCAAACTTATTTTTCCCACATATTGCAAATCACAGACATTGGTTTCCATTAGGGAAAAAAATATAGTTCTCTCAACGCAAAATTTAAATAAAGTGTTTTAGGATATATAGAACCTTAGAGTACACTAAAGTTTTGACACAACAACCTACATTTTTGGCATTGAACTCAACTTGGTGTAACAAAATTTAAATGGACACCATATCCTGCTCACATGGAAAAGTTCCCATTTATAAGGCCTATGTAGTGGCTAAGGACTCCACAGATTATGGCTCATGAAGCCTTTACTTTGGCATCATTTGTAACCATCCATGTTGTTCTAAACCTCAAAATGGCCATGATCATATCCAACTTACATGCCAAAGATTCCCTATGGAGGGCTTGTGGTGATAATTTGGGGTCTCGCGTATGGAGCATGAGAATTAGAGGCAATAATTAAAGCCTAAGACGATAGTTTGGACTATATTATAAGTCACACATCAAGAACCATCTCCTATGCACAAGTTTTTAAAATCATGACAATATCTCACATGTAGACTAGATATTTTCTATGTAGATTCATGCTATGTGATGGTCAAGGGAATAGTGATGGTCCATGATCTCGTAAACAAATGATGTGAACTTAGGCCATAAATTTAAACTCTATACCATGGTGTGGGCCAAGATATTGATTATCGATGTTATAAATCTCAAAATACAAACATATCCCACTTGTAATTGAAATAATATTCCCTCCATAGAGATTATGTGTTGTCTCAAGGCCTTACGATAGATCACTCATGAGCCACATTTTTACATGTAGGCTATAGTTTCCATACGTAGTTCTTATGTGGTAGTCTAGGTTAACATGCATGGACCATCAACCACATAGAAAATTAATATGGCATAAGACCCAAAATTTAGTTTGCGAGTCATTCTATAGGCCATAATAATCATCCTTATTAGTGTTACACATATTGAAATGGACACCATATCTCACTTGTAAGGTAAAGTAGTTATCTGTAGGGCCCTACACAAGGACCATGACAACATAAGGTCCTATATTTTTCACTTTACCATGGAATGGTCCTCAATATCCATCCCTAGTGTGCCCCTCCTCAATGTGGTAGCCACATATCACATGTAGGCAACTAAGGATTCCCTACACGGGCCCTGTGCAATGATGTGGGTTATTATGCAAAGACCATGAGCCCCATTAACAATTTTTTTTATCCCAACAACAAGTTTTTGGGTATCAAATGATGGAGTAATGATGAATATTCCTCCATAATGTGACAAACCTAAAAATGGCCACCATATCCATGTCATAGGGAAAATTTGGGTTTGGGCCTCACGGATGGCATATGTATAACCCAAAAGCCACATGTTATTGAATAAAAATCTATATATTAACCCTAGGACACGAAATGGGTTGTGAGGAACATCCTTTTTGTATTAAAACTAGATTCAAATGTCACACGACATCTTACTCACATTCCATATATTTCCTATGCATGGCCTATTGTTACGGAGATAAATTCCTATGGCTTGGGGTACCACAACAGACAGCTTGACTCCAGAAATCAATCCTTTCCAATATGAAATAGAAATTAAATGTCTAACACTAAAGGATCAGACCTCATACCAGATGGTTGAAGTAGATCCCCGTTGAGCTTTTCAATCTTCAGCTTGAATTGATCTGTTACTTCCTCAACAACAAGTAAACAATACAAGCATTCTATATATCATGGTGTTAGATCTATTCTAGCATATATAATCAATAATGTAAAATCATTTGACATAATCCCATGGATAACATATTCATTCAAACACACATTATTGTACAACAAAAGATATTTCCATTAATATAAATTAGAGATTACAAGATACAACCTCTGACAGCATGTCTGGGAACCAGAGAAATCGAATCCCCCGCTTGGGCCTCCACAACTTCAATCCTCCATCTCTCGATAGCAAGCTCGCAAGCAAAAGGCAAGTTTGGGAAGAACACAATAGTGCTCCAAGGGACAAAGGGATGCAGACTCAAGCATAAGTTCCAGTAACAATGGACTATAGTTTCTTTGCTCTCCATTCTCTCTTATGCCTTCAATGTACCAAGGGGTTCCTTATATAGTTTTTCAAAGAGGTAATGAAAGGTTGAATCTGAGCGATCTCAAGGCATAGGGAAGGCCAGGAGTCAAATGAGTCGGATCCATGTCAAGGAAAACTCCAAAAGGATTTGGATTATGCACACATCTTGATGTACACGATTTTAGTCGTCAAACCCGTGTATATATGCACTTATAGGTTTAAAAGTCACATATATCATTTTTCATATGTTTTTAGGGATGATCAAGGAAACATGAAAGGACAAAAATTGGTCCATAGGGTCTAAGGAGTTTGTAGCGGGACAGGGGAAGGCCATACAAAGTGTGATTCACCTAGAGTGGTGAAATCCGCTATAATAGATGCCCCCTAATGTGTGAGGTCAGAGGGGTCATACGATGGCCGAAATACATTATAAGTCCATCCTAGAAGTGGAGTGATGAAGGATCCCAAATGGAATACCAGCCACCCAATCAGCATAGTACAATAATACAACTCTGAATACAACTGCAAATACATATAGCAATCCCGGATACATAAGAGTACAATGGCCATGAAAAGGCATGATACATGATATCACATATGTGGTCATCGCCACATACAATATACATAGATCACAATCCCCATGATGAAGATATACAAAGGACCATGATCTCCAAAATGGCTGAAGATATATAATAGATCAAGATCTCCATAGTGGCTGGAAATATCTGACATATACTGGAATCAAGTCGTGAGAGCTGAAATATCATGAACACTGGCACGATCAAGGAGGTAGCATATAAGAGATGCCACCAATCTGGAAAGTCTTCTACACAACCGCTATGAGTACATGTCCTACTATGTGAATAGAGGTGTTGAGGTTGAACATAGTAGTCCATCATGTGATTATGAGTCATTAATATATACCGTTAACAGACACGATATTACCCACCAATAATGAAAATGGGAATCAAGGTACTAGAGTGCAAACTAACAAGTGTGAATAGATGTGTTGAGGTTGAACACTTGAAAGAGTCCATCGATCAGGGGACATTGATGTATGGGTGAATCCACGGACCTGGGTAACACTTTTTGGCAAGCGCATTTTGCCAAAAACCAAAAAACGTACCTCGGTCGAGGGCTTGTTAAGCCCTCGACCGAGGTAT
>LPNX010396308.1:3016-13311 GCA_001517045.1 Pseudotsuga menziesii
TGGAATATGTATGTTCAATCATTTCCTTTTGTTTTGGTTCCCTTGAGTTTTATTTTTATTTTCCAAAGTGGATTTTGTGCAGTGCATTGATTGAGTTGGATGCTAGTTTCAACCAGTTAACCTATTTGCAAAATCTTTTATAAGCAAGTCGAAGGGACATTGCCACTTTGTGGTTATTGTTTATATATCTAGCAACTAACACAACTAGATTAAGTATTTCATGCAACAATTTTAGGGGTGGTATTTAATGTTATGAATATATTAAAGGTATTGCCTTACACTTTTTATGAATGCAGACACCCTTCACCACTTGTTGTAGCGCCTACTTTTAGATCTGTTGGAAATATTGTTGTTGGTGATGATATTCAGAATTAGATCCTTTACTTTTCTCTTTTGAAATATTCCAATGATCTATTTTTTGACGAGTTGTATTCTTACAATATATACATTTCTTCCGTGTTGTATTCTTACAATATAAGTTTATTTTTAACTAGGTTGTACTACACGAATTTAATTTCACATACAAATATATTAAAGTGAATGACAACACAATTATTTTTTATATTTTATTTCACATAAATGCAGTTGCAAAGAGGGGTCTGAATACCAAGTTCAAGTCGATGAATTTCTTGATGGAGGTTGGCTTATAGTCCTAGGTCTCAACCATACTTTCATTGCTTTAAAGGAGCCGGAGAACACTTCAGCTTCGGAGGCTCATTTCATTTGAAACATACGTATAGATTCTTGCGGAATTAGTGGTGAGTATAAAATTGGAGTCACAACAATCTAAGAAACAAGACAGAAACTTACGATAGATTTCGTAGATAATTTTTACTTAGAAATGACATGAACGAGTGCAATAAGGAGTTGCAATTGTACATTTGCATATCATTAACATAAGTTGTGATACAATGTCATACAATGGCATAAATAGCCATGCAATTTGAATCCCAGAGAGGTCATTCAAATTCAATACATGAGAGTGGCTTAGTTGTCAGTTAGACACCACTCGACACATCAGTTAACCACTTAACTCAACCTTAATTGACTCTAACTGACTCGGAGGCAGTTTAGACTGAGTCTAACTGAATATAACTCAACTGCATGTCAATCAGTAGGTGAGGGAACATATATGTCTTCAGTTAGGTGAGTTGAACTGAACTGAGTCACCAAAAGTAGGTGGAGGCACCTTTAATAACTCCAGTTAATTGCAATTTACCAAAAATAGGAAAAATAATGAGGGAGGCGCATTTACAACTTGAGTTAAATGAAATATAGGTGAAACAACCTTCAGTTAATTGATTGGGCGCATATGTCATGCAGATCATCCCTTATTTGCTCCTAGATTAAAGGAGGAGACTCAGTTAGGCTCCTTGATTGAAGGAGACAACCTAGTTAGGATCCCTGATTGAAGGGGAGAACCCAGTTAGACTCCCTGATTGAAGGAGGATGATCTAGTTGATGATGTAGTCACATATTCTAGTCAAGAACTTAGGATAAGTCGTAAATTAGGACAAATAATCCAAATAATGATGTGTGGGTTGGATAATGACTCCAACACCCCCCCTTAAGCCAAACTCATGTGGAGGAGTAAAAAATAATAATAGGGCCCCGACAACAAATGCCATAGGTCACCCTTTACAAAAAGTAACTCTAAAATGCTCAAAAAATTCTAAGCGAGGAAAAGAGGAAAAACCCCGTGGGAAAGAAAACCACCCCTTAAAATGAACACTAAAGAATTAATATGAATTCACCATGGAACTCACCCCCAACAGTTAACGGAGGTAAGTGAACTTTTTCTCAGTAAAGTTCTTGGTGAAAATGTCTACAATTGGCTCATCTGTGGGGCAATATTGCAGAACAACTGTTTTGTCATGCACAAGTTCTGTGATGTAGTGCATGTGGATATCGATGTGTTTGTTTCTCTGACTCTGAACCAGATTTGTTGAGATCTTGATAACACTTTGATTGTCACAAAAAATGACAGTAGATGAAGTATTACCAATATCAAACTCGGAAAAAATACCTTGTAGCCAAACTACCTATATGCATGCATTGACCGCTACCTTGTACTATGCCTCTGCTGAAGAAAGGGAAATGGTAGCTTGCTTTTTACTTGACCAACAAATAGGCCCACCACCAAACATGAAAACATAGCCGAAAGTAGACTTCCGATCTATGCTATTTTCTGCCCAATCAGAATCTGTGAATCCTACCAAGTCTAGTTCGGAATCAGCAGCATAGCTAATGCCATAGGATCTAGTACCCTGCATGTACTGTATAATCCTCTTGGTCTCCCTCCAATGAAGTTCATGAGGCTGCTGCATATACCTTGATACAAAATTCACGACATAACAAATGTCAGGCCTTGAATGTGTCAAGTATAGAAGGCTTTCAATCAACTGACAGTAGAGAGTAGAATCCACATGAGTAGTATTTCCCTCTTCAAGATTGATTCCTGAAAGGAATGGGAAAGGTTTTGCCTTACAATCAGCCATATTAAACTTAATTAACAGCTCTGAAGAATATTTGGATTGTGTCACCATAATCCCATCAAAATCTTGAGTTATTTCTATCCCGAGAAACTGCCTCAGTAGGCCTAGATCACTCATCTCAAAAGCTTCATGTAAAGCAGTTTTTATAAAGATGATTGAAGCAAGAGTGCTTCCCGTGATTAATAGATCATCAACATACAAAAATATAATTAAAAATTACCTTCATATTGCTGCAAGTACACATTTGGATCAGACTTACATCTTTCAAAGTTTTGTGATAGAAAAAAAGAATCCATTTTGGCATACCAAGATCTTGGGGCCTATTTCAAGCCATACAAGGATTTCTGCAGCTTACAAACTAATGATGGATCTGATGTGTATCCTTCGGGTTGCTTCATGTAGATCTCTTCTTGCAGGTCTCCATGAAGGAAAACACTTTTTACATCCATATGGTGCACCTCCCAATGCTTGGATGCAGAAATGGCCAAAACTAGCCGTATAGAATCCATTTTTGCCACCGGTGCAAAGGTCTCATTGTAGTCCACTCCTTGGACTTGGGAGAATCCTTTTGATACTAGTAATGCTTTATATTTGCAGGTTGATCCATCTGCATCAACCTTTTTTCGATAGACCCATTTGCATTGAACAAGTTTCCTCCCAGGTGGAAGGGAAACTAGCTCCTAGGTTGCATTTTTTTGGAGAGAGTTAAAATATTCATCAATTGCAGCTTGCCATCGAGGATCATTCCGAGCATGATAATATGACTTAGGATCAGATCCAATCATCATGTAGCACTTCTCATACAACAAAGAATCATTGCAAGAAAGAGCAATACCTTCTCTTTGAAAATATGACCGAGTTCTCCTAGGATTAGCAGGATTTCCAACATTTAACTCGGTAGAAGAGAGAGTCTTTTTGGCCCATTTTGGTAGATGAGTGGGCTCATTTGGATCCGATTCAAAACCTAATATATCATGCTCACTGATATCAGACATTAGATCTGAAATATCAGAGCTCACACTTTTATTTTCATCTCCAAAATCTTCAGCAGAACGAGAGGGAATTTCAACAGTTTCTTCCTCTATTAGTTTTAAATCTTAGAGAGGTTCTTTGAAGCGAACACTTCTCTCTATGAGTATCTTTTTGGTTCTGGTATTCAAGAGTTTGTATCCTTTTGCTTCCTTAGGGTACCCAATGAATATGCACTCATCACTCTGCGGTTGCAAAGACTTTATCTTATCTAGTGGAATTTGAGCCCAAGCAGTGTACCCAAAAACCCTGAAATTTGACACATTTGGTTTATGACCAAAGTATGCTTTGAAAGGTGTTTTTCCTTTCACAGATGAATGATGAACCCTGTTATGAATGTAGGAAGCAAAATTCATGGCTTCAGCCTAAATATTTGCAACCAAATCTTTAGCTTCAAGCATACATGTTGTCATCTCTTTTAGAGCTCGGTTTTTCCTTATCGCTACACCATTCTGCTGAGGTGTGTAGGGAATGGTGTGCTGAATCTTGATTCCACTTTGAGCACAAATTTGCAGCAGCTCCGATTTAATGTATTCACCTCCATTGTCAGATATGAGAGCTTTGATCTTGCTCCTAGTAACATTCTCAACAGAAGCCTTAAAATCTATGAACTTTTCAAGGACTTCAAAGTTTTTCTTAAAAAAATAGATCCATGTGAATCTAGATAGGTCATCGATGAAAGTGAGCACATACCTTGATCCATTCATTGAGGTTGTAGGCATTGGACCATTGATATCAGAATGGATCAGCCCCAAAATACATGTAGCTTGACTTGCTTTTCCTCGACCAAATTTATGCTCAGGATGCTTGCCGACAATGCATCCCTTGTAGATCCCTTTGGAGGATTTGATTGTAGGAAGGCCTTCCACCATGGAATGCTTTTGTAGCTGCTGCAAGTATTTGAAATTTAGATGTCCAAACCTTTCATGCCACAATTGGATGATCTCATTCCCATGAGTCAGAAGGGCAGTAGGCTTTGAATCAGGCACAAATTTGGAGAACTCATAGGTCTTAGCAGAATGATTTTCTATCCCTGTAGCAATGAGTTTTTCAGATGCTATCTCTGAGATCTCCACTTCATTCAGGCTGAATACTGCTCTTTTGGGCAAACTTGTGTGTGTCATTTGATACACAAACAACATGCTTGAAGCCAAAGAGGGAACATAAAGAACATTTTTGAAACTGCCATGTTATAGGTGGATGGTACCCTTGCCTTGTGAGGAGATTAGAGTCTCATCTCCCATGTGGATGGAGATGCAGCTGTCAGAGTCCAGTGTTGTGAAGGAGTCTTTGCATGCAACCATATGGTTCGAAGCACTAGAGTCAATGAGAATAACTCTAGGCTTCAAAACATTAGCCATGAGTGCATGTCGTCTCTTGGGTTGATTGTTCCGATCTTGATTATCCTTTTTCCTTGCACCTTTAGGAAGAGTGATATTGTTCTTCTCCATGAGAAGAGCCATTTGATCAATTGTTCTCTTCATGTAAGAGCTTTTAGGATGAAAACCTCTTCCACAGTAATAACATTTGATTTTTTCTTTGCCCTTTTTCCTGTTCTTTCTTGAGCCTAAGGGCTCATCCAACTGCTGGTTTTTCTCCTTCTGCTTGGGAGGGTCAAACTTTGTTTTCTCTTTCTTTTGATTCCCTTTGACATTCGAAGCTTTGGGTCCTCCAGCAAACAAGGCTTGATCTTTAGAGGATCTGATGATTCCCATTTGAACAAGCTTGTCATGCTCATTGGTGAGAGACTTAATGAATGCATTGAGGGTCCACATCTTCCAATTCAGAATTGTAAGCTTTCCAGTATGAAAGGTAGACACAAAAACATAGTAGTCTGGTCCAAGTTTCGAAAGGATGGATAGGATGAGCCGATCATCTTCCTTCTCCACTTCACACTGCTTCAATTGGAGCACCAGGTGCTTAAACTTGGTAAAGAAGTCATTCATGGTCTCAAATTTGCCCAGATTTAGAGATATCAACCCATTCTCCAGCTGATAGATTCTCAAGTCATCTTGCTTATCGGAAAGATTAGCAAGTTGTCCCCATATCTCCTTGAGAGTCTTCAATCCAGTGATGTGGAAAAGAAGATCGTTTGAAATCGAGAGGCACATAAAGCCATATGCTTTATCAAGCTTGTTCCAATATTTTGTTCTCTCTACTAATGCATTCGGCTTTGTCTCTGTGCCCCACAGGGACTTCACTTAGTGAACCTCTCACATAGCACGTGCAATCATGGTATATTAAAGAATACCCTTAATTTCCAGAGATATTGACCCAAACTCTTTTTGTTGAAACCCCCTCCCAATACTTAAAACCTCCTCCCTAGCCCTTTTTATACCTCAATCCTTATAAACCACCCTACCCACTCCCACCTTAAACCCCTCATCCCCCCCAATACCTGCAATATATTGGTTCAATTTTTGATAATTTTAAAACCCACAATATGAACTAACGTGATAGGATATTGGTCAAAAAGTGAAGCCCCCATGCTGTGCCCATGGTGACTCTGTAGAGTCCTTTGGAGCGCAACTGTATCTCAATATCCTCCTTCCACTGATGATAGTTGAAAGGAGTGAGCCCGATTGCTTGAAGAGGAGGCCATTATGTAGCTGTAGCGAATGCAATGGAAGTGCTTAGAGATACCTGCAATCACACAAAACATACAAAATAAGGTCAAACAACCTGCACTTTTAGAGTTTGCTTCACACCTGGTTTAGTCAATCAAGCAAGCTTGATCAACAAGGTTAGGCTTCCAGGAATTATGTGGTAAACTATCTGCTTCTGGTGTAGTGTTGGAATGTTTTTGAGCAATTTTGCTCAAATTTCTTCATAGATCTAGCAAGAAACCTATAGAAGAATTGCCTTGTCCTACCATGGCTCTGATACCATATAAAATTGGAGTCACAACAATCTAAGAAACAAGACATAAACTTACAATAGATTTCACATATCAATTTTACTCAGAAATGACATGAAACAATGCAATAAGGAGTTGCAGTTGTATATTTGCTTATCATTAACAAAAGTTGTGATACAGTGTCATACAATGGCATAAAGAGCCATGCAATTCGAATCCCAGAGAGGTCATTTGAATTCAATACATAAGAGTGGCTTAGCTGTTATTTAGACACCACTCGACACATCAATTAACCACTTAACTCAACCTTAATTGACTCTAACTAAATCAGAGACAGTTTAGACCGAGTCTAATTGAATAGAACTCAGCTGCATGTCAATCAGTAGGTGTGGGCGCATATCTGACTTGAGTTAGGTGAGTTGAATTGAATTGCACTGAACTGAGTCACCAAAAGTAGGCAGAGGCGCTTTTAAACACTCTAGTTAATTGGAATTTACCAAAAAGAGACAAAATAACGAGGGAAGCACCTTTACAACTTCAGTTTAATTGAAAGTTAGGTGAAGCAACCTTCAGTTAATTGATTGGGGCGCATATGTCATGCAAATCAACCCATATTTGCTCCTAGATTGAAGGAGGAGACTCAATTAGGCTCCTGGATTGAAGGAGAAGACCCAATTAGGCTCCCTGATTGAAGGAGGATGATCCAGTTGATGATGCTGTCACATATTCGAGTCAAGAACTTAGGATAAGTGGTAAATTAGGCCAAATAAGCCAAATAATGATGTGTGGGTTGGATAATGGCTCCAACAGTGAGAAGCGAAAATGTTCAAGAAAATGGGATTTCCAGCCAAGCCACAATTGCGAGTCAGAACATGGGTTTTGGATGCATTGAACTATCAAGGTTTCTCTTCTCAATTCACTTTCTTCAATCACAAGGTACCCGCATTTTCACTCTCTCCGTTTAATTTTTCCTTCATATTTAGGATCCAATTTCGGTGGCCAATTTAAATCACAATGGGTTTGGTTAATATTACATGTACTATTTGTCCCAAAATGTTGTAGATTGTGCAATCTGCAATGAGCTCAGAAAATATGGAAATCATAGAGGTTATCAAGGGCAAGATTTGTAGGTTTTGTTTTGCCATTTGGGAATTTAAACTTTGCAGTGGAGGGGGGCCAAGGCTTAAAGTTGCAGATCATGGGGACTATTGCAGATGTGTTTTCAAGCCCGAAAAAACCACTATCAAGTGATAAGGAAAGATTTTGGAGAAGCACGTATGAGATCTAGCGAATTATTCTTGGTGGAAGTGGCCTTGTGAATGAAAGGAGTATCAGTTCTCTCAGTTGTTTAGAAATTTGATAATGGATCAAGGTTTGGTGAATAAGCCAAGAAAATAGGGAGGGCGTCTCAAAACATGGCCCAGTGAAAGGGGACGTGCTCTAATTGGCTTCAGGGAAATGAGTGGTTGGGCACAATTGGGATAAATCTTTGGGATTTGGATGTGGGGATACATTATTATTTTGAACTTGATTATGACTTTTGAGATCGAGATCCGGTTCGTGAAAAAAACCCAGCCCTTTATTCATCGCTTCCATATCAAAAGCGATCAACAATAGAGCCATAAGTACAATAGTCATAGATGGAGTAGTTAAAGAGGCAGTAGCAACTGTTGACTTAGTTGTATAAGCAACGACGAAATTTGCACCAACTTAATAAATCCTTAAACGTTAGGTGATTTGCTTGTTTGCATCAAAATGCCAAAAGAACAAGATATTTATGAAACTTTAAAAGAGGTTTATGAAGTACCTCATCACCTAGTTTAGGGAACTTATTTTGATCTATTTGGGAAATAGGATTTTCCTCAACGTACGGTGAGTACAAGCTGATCTTTTCACATGAACTTATATGTTATTTTGCACTGGATAACATATTTGAGTGAAATAGATTTCTCCTTTGGGCAAATTTCAGCTCAATTTAGTGAAGTTGCTTTATACAATCTCATCAGGTTGGTCTTCAACTGGGAGAATTCTAAATTAGTGAGTTATTTAATTAAACTTGATTCAATACAATCTCAATAGGTTGGTATTAAAAAGGGATATTTTTATGAAACAATTGGTATTTAGTAATTTAACTAGCTCAATTTACCTATTAGTAGGAAATGGCTACGATGATTCATCATTTTCTGCAAGAGTTGTTATCTTATTTAGAACACATTTGTCATGATAACCACACTCAGTTTCCAAGTCTAAGTTACCAGAAACGTCTAGGAAGGGGAGGGGAAACACCGTTCCCTGTTTCAGAAACTGAAACGAAGGGGATACGGCCTGGGAACGTCGCTGAAACGTTTCCAAGCCGTATGCAAAAACCAGAAACGTTTCCAGGCCCTTTCTAGCCATTCCTTGAAACGTTTCCAGAGTTTCTAGTTGTTTCTTGAAACGTTTCCAACATTTTCTTGGTTTTCTGAAACGTTTCAGCTACTACAGGGCAAGTTTTTGACTAGAAATAGTGAATTTTTGACATGAGAATAAATAAATAAATGACCCCAAAGGAAACATATAAAACCTTAACCCTAAATTGAACCTCAAAACTTATATAGAAAGCCTCAAAGCTTATAAATCAAGAACGAAACCTTAATCCTAAATTGGTGAATGATAATTTGACATTTTATGTTTGATTGATTTTGTTTCATTGTTATTTTCCAAAATTGATAGAGGCTTACCGTTGGTTCAAAAAATCATTGATCTATGGACATTTTATTGTATCAAATGCTTGTCTACTATAGTGTTAGTTTCACAACCTCGTGTAGAAGTACAATGTTTTTTTTTCCATTTTTTTTGCCAATTCCTAACAACTTCGTTTTAAGTAAACCCAAATGACTTGCATATGTGATAAAACAACTTCAACATCAAAATTGATACAATGGTAGCTTTAGCCATACAAAATAGTGTACTACAGTTATAAAGGGTTTCATAAACCAACACATATTTCCAATAATCTGCCAACAAACTTCAGTTTTCTTCTTTTCCTTTTTGAATCAGTATGAACTCTTGACCTATGGCCTTATTTAATCCATTGCTAGTACACTCATATCCCTATCCTTGTGTTGTGGAGAGAATTATGATGGTGCGCCGTTTATCCAGTTCTCCATATGATATGCATGCGATATTTTAATCTTATTTCAAGCATTTTTATTAAGATAAACCATAAAATGTAAATAACATATCCAAGGAAACTCATTGGTGTCTAGAGATAGTATTATGGCATAGAGTGCAATATTGCATGTCATCATAGTCACACCTAAGTTGCACTAAAACATGAGCTCACTTTTTTATAATTGAGTGCTTAATTAATCCCCTTAAAGCATGGTTGATTATGTCAATCTTGAATATCCAAGTCGGTTGCAAATCATAGACAATCATGTGAATTTAGGTCCTTTATGAGCCAGTTGGTTAGTCACTTTTTGAACCAGTTGGTTAGTCAATTGACTCTCACTTGCCTAGTTGATTGTCTCGTCAATGAGTGGACCAACCCAAATACAACATAGTTGAGTCTCTGGCTTACATAAAATTTTTGTTTAATTGTAAATTTTAATACTTTTATAGAGGTGCAATCAACGTAATATTTGTTAGATGGTAACATTTGGGTACATCCATCAAGTAATTTTAGGGTTTGAAATTAACGTTTAGTAGTTGACATGTTGTAGTTTAAATGCTTGCCAGTGGGTGACTTATCTACAACACTTGAGATAGAAGAATATTGTTTAAGGTAATGTTTGAGTTTTCTAATTTTAATTGTTATAAATGACATGACTACCTTTAAATGTAATTGATGAATGGTAATCTAAAGTATGTATGTCTCATGGCCTATATATATATATATATATATATATATATATATATATATATATATATAT
>LPNX010396308.1:13356-42844 GCA_001517045.1 Pseudotsuga menziesii
CAACTTAGTGCCAAGTTTTATTTGAAATTTATAGGATTTAGCATGTAGACCATCCATTTCAAACACTAACGTATGACATTAAAATGTTTGAAATACAAATTCACTAGCAAGATGGGCAACTATGCTTTTCCTACTTTTAAATTTTAATGGCCATTTGTGTTGTTGCTCCTAGCTTAGGTTTCTAAGTCAAATGCTTTGTGTTTATGTTATAGTTGTCATACTAGCATTATCATTTGTGTATATGATTGTTTCTCTTGGTTTAGCATCATTGTCGCAGATGTGGAGGCTGGAGGCTTGTTTTGGAACAATTCTATTTATTTTTGGTTTTTCGTATGTCCTCAAAAACTTTGAAATCAACCCCTAAATTGGAAAATGATTTTTTTCTTAAGAGATAAATTACAACTTTTTTGAAACTTTCATATTAAACAAAAACAATTTTTTTATAAATATTTTCACCACTTTAACCATTTAAAATCAAACAAATTATGTTGGGATTCATAATGAAATCATATATTAGACCATACAAGAACAAATTATTCATATAAATTATCAAAAAATCCTTTAGAGTTTCAATTACAAACATTATACTAATAAAAAACATCTAAAATGTTTCATGTGAAATTATTCAAACTCATCCATGGATTATGACACCCCTAATTAAAAACCCTAACTCCCTAACCCCCCATTACATTACATTAAAAAATATATATAACCCCCCCTAACCCCCCTAAATCCCAACAACATTACATTTACAAAATTTAAAACACTGCCCCCTAACCCTTGAAATCCCCCAATAACATTATATTAAAAGGAAAATTAAAAAAATTCTAACCCTCCACCCCCTCCTTAACACCACAAGAACATTACATTTAAAAAAAGATCTAAAAGATTTAAAACACGGGAAGTGATTTTCATCCACAACAACACTCATAGTCTCAATCCTTAGATTGACACCTAAGGATCATGGCCTATAAACCCAAGGTCAATGATTTTATTTTAATAAATTATAATAAATTAATAATTTTTTAAAATTTTGATGCTCAACAACAAGTATGTTGTAAATTTTTAATTTACATTTTAATATGTACAATAAATTAAATTGTAGTAAAACAAAATTCACTATGCTTGAATTTTAAGTTTTTAGTTTAAAGCTTAACTTTTTGTTTCAATTATATCAATTGATGGTGTTATTACTAGTTTTGTTGGAAATGGTTTTATCATTACTAGTTTTTTTTTCCAACAGTATATCGACAAGTAGAAATGCTACGATTTTTTCTCAATGATTTTTTTGTTAATAAATTATAATAAATTAATAATTTTTTTTAAATTTTGATGTTTTACAACAATTATGTTGTAAATTTTTAATCTACATTTTAATATATACAATAAATTAAATTGTAGTAAAACAAAATTGACTATGCTAAAATTTTAAGTTTTTAGTTTAAAGCTTAACTTTTTATTTTAATTATATCAATGGATGGTGTTATCATTACTAGTTATTTTCCAACAGTATACCAACTAGTAGCAATGTGACTAATTTTTTTTATTGCTCTAGTAATGCATGAAGAAATAAAAATTAGAAGTCACATATTATTACTCAAGCAAAGATAAAGATAATGAAAACTCAATCAACTTAACCTACCATTAGAAATCACCATTTAAACAAAAATTAGAAGTCACATATTATTACTCAAACAAAAATAAAGATAATAAAAACTCAATCAACTTAACCTACCATTAGAAATCACCATTTAAACATGATTTGATTCACATGAAATGATCCATACATAGGATATTTAGTTCTTAACGGAAAAACACCAACTAAATATGATACGAGTATAAGCCATATTAATGAATCATTGAACATGAAGTTGATAATTAAATATGATATGAATATAAGCTACATTAATAAATCATTGAACATGAAGTTGATATGATTGAGATCTCTTATGTTTTTCATGGCCATGTTCTATTATATGTATGTCAATAAGTAGAAGCATAATCAAATCACTTATACTCTAACCTAAGCCTATGGATTTTAGACATACATATATCCAATTTATTTTATTTTATGATCTTCTCAAAGAATGCTTATTAATATATACTCTGCATTTTGCAGATATTTTTATGTATACTTCATTCTTAAAATGAAAAGCCTGAAACCTTACTTTCTGCGCTTACCTCCGGCGACCATGGGGCGGGCCCTCGCACTTACTCCCTCCCACGACTACTCAAGATAAGTTGGCTCAGAGGATTATTGAACGCTGTATACTTGACGTATTAAACTGATCTATATCTAATGACTCACAGTGTTGCCGTCGCAGCATTTATTACTCTACAGCATGTTGAATATTATTAGCCATCTATATACAGGTGATCACATTTCCAATGGTATTTTGAAAATCGCTTATTATATATATATACATTATCCTACCATAAATGGATAGATAGCAGTCCTGCGAGGAAATATAGCAGAATCCTGTCTTACCAGAGTAATAGCTGACAATTTCCCTAGCGCCATGATGAACCCGAATATCTATCAGTGAAATTGGGCGGGTTTTGGTAAAATAAGTTGCGAGACTAAACTATGGGAACACCTCCGATAAAGCATGTGGGAGATAAAGTAAGTCCTGGGTCTCTCATTCCCATAAGCATTGAACATGGGTTTGTTTCCATATATTTTTCCCATTCTGTTCTGTTCTGATTCCAGTAATAACTTCACTTAGCCCCAAGGGTTAGCTCAATTGGTAAGACGTGTGCACACTCTCTCGGTTCGGGGAGAGGTCACAGGTTCGAGCCTTGAGTCCTTTGGGGTTAGGCCTTCTGTGAGAATGGCTGGCGGTTTACCACCTCTACCATCCACTAATGTGGGGAAGTATTGCTGGGTTTCCCGTGGATATTTCCATCTAAAAAAAAACTTCACCGAATTAGATCATTAACTTTCAACACAAGTAGGAAATATTAAAGAAAAAGTTAATAAAATAGAATCTCACTTTCACTACACATATTATTGGTATGATATACTCTAACCTAATCCTCCTATGGATCTTAGATATATATATATATATATCAAATTTATATTTTATTTTATGATCTTCTCAAACAATGTTTATTAATATATATATATCTTTAACTTTTAATAAAACTTAGAAAATATTAAAAAAAGTTAATAAAATAAAATCTCTTTTTACTGCATATTATTGATATGATGATATACTCTAACTTAATCCTAATCCTATGGATCTTAGACATATATATATCCAATTTATATTTATTTTATGATCTTCTCAAACAATGCTTATTAATATATACTCTGCATTTTGCAGATATTTTTATGTATACATCATTCTTGTAAAAATGAAAACTCTCCTAATTTACTGTAATGTAAGCTAAATGATGGGCGATTTGCTTATTCAGTTTTTCCCATTCTGTTCCGATTACAGTAATTCCAATAATAACTTCACAGAATTAGATCCTTCACTTTTAATAAAACAGGAAATATTAAAGAAAATATTATCTGTTTCACTGCACATATTATTGGTATGATATTCGAAGTTCCACATAAGCTCCATTTTGTTGAAAAGCCATACCAGTCGGGGAAGGTCACCATAAAATTCAAATTTCTCAGTTTGTTATATATACGATATATCTGTTTGTGTTTGGTCACACTAAGTCTCAGGCTTTCTCTGAAATCTATTGTATTTTTGGGTTGCTTGAGAGCACTAAAGCAATGGAGGCAATTAGTGATTTCTGGTATTTTGTAACGATTTTCATGACATTCTTGTTGGTTTTAAAGCTCATTATCATCTCAAGGAAGGGCGCAGGAAATATGCCTCTAGGGCTACCCTGATGGCCCATTGTAGGGAATCTCCTCCATCTTGGGAAGAAGCCTAGCATTTCTATGTATCACCTTGCTGCCAAATATGGTCCTTTAATGATCCTTCGCCTGGGAATGAAAATAAGAGTTGTGCTTTCATCTCTTGCCACGGTGAAGGAAGTCTTGAAGAGTCAAGGCCAAGCATTTTATGCACGCACCATCATAGAAGCAGCCAAATGCCTCTCCTACAACGAATTTTCATTGGCATGGAGTAACTACGTGCCTCATTGGCATTTGCTTCGAAGATTCTGCAATATCGAGCTATTCAACGTCAAGAGGCTGGAGGCTGGAGGCTCATCAAGTGGCGCCCAAGCGATCTCAACGGTGGGAGGAAGAGGGGGCGCATGGAGGAGGGAGTGAAGAGGGGGCGCATGGAGGAGGGAGTGAAGCTCCTCTCCCTTTTCCACCAAAGAGCAGCCCTTCATTGGTGGCGCGATGCATGGAGGAGGGAGCGAAGCTCCTCTCCCTTTGCCACCAAAAATCCGTCCTTCATTAGTGGCGCGATTGTCAGTGAGGGATGGCTCGGGAAGAAGAGGGAGCGAAGCTGCCCTCTCTTGACCACCAAAGAGCCGTTTTTCATTGGTGGTGCGATTCTCAGTGAGAGGTGGCTCTTTGGTGGCCCCTTGGGTAAGGAAGGTTCAACAGATTCCGTGGAAGGGAGGGGAGCTCCACTCCCTCCTCCCTTTCTCGCCTCCCTCAACACCCTTCTCCTCATAAAGTTGGAAATTTTTTGCTTACCAGGATTTTGTTTTTGACAGCTTTCCTTTTTCCCTACACAAGTGACCCCCAAAAGTGATCAATTGTCGGTTTACCTGTATTTTAAACAGCTTGACATTTTCTCTTCATAAGTAACCCCCAATTTGTCATATTTTCTGTTTTGCCATATTTTTAGCAGCTTTTCATTTTCCCTTAATAAGTCCCCAAGAGGGGTTAATTTCTGCTTTACTGGGATTTTAAACAGCTTGACATTAGATTTCAGTTGAACTTCAATGGTTAAGTGGATAAGTATGGGACTAAGATCACCCCTCCAGGGGATGGTGAATAAGAGAGAGAGTCGGCATGGATTAAGATCATATTGGCTTTGAAGGGGACTAAGAGAGATAGTCTAGGTTAGGCAACTCAACCCTAATTATAGAAAAAAACCATGGGATAATTCCTAGTAATAAAAACTAATAACCCTATCATAGGTCTAGGAGTGCTATTATTAGTCAGGGATTTCTTAATTAAGCCTCTCTTAGTTTAGCATGCTGTTATCGTATGACCTACTTGGGTTGAATTCGAATGTAATGGTATTTATTGTCACCATTATTATTTTTTTAATAGAGTTCTCCCACTAATTATGAAATTTATTGTCACCATTTATTATTTTTATTATTATTTTTTTAATTAGCTGTGCTTACCCCTATGGAACCGGAGTTCCCCCTCCTCCTTTCCCCGTGCCCCTCTGCCCCCTCTTCCTCTATCGTTGAGCTTAAGTCAGGAAATATCTTTATCTGCAAAGCTGTAACACGATGTGAAGTTTGGCTTCTTGGTCATGACTCCAGCGAACAACACAACACACAAATATCGCATACATGACTCCATACAATCATGACACATCAGTTCGGAAGAAACTGGTAAAATAACCAACACTTCATTCACATTGGAGAAATGAAAGCGTTCGTTTGTGTCATAAGAATACATGAGCTGTATACATTTTATGTAATTCTAAGGTCTGTAATAACACGTTACCTTGATTTCAAACGGTTGCTTATCTACCGACCGAAGTTGGGGAAGTTTGTTTCAAAAAGCTCATCCTTTTTCAACACTTGAGAGAATGAAGTAAAAGAGGATTTCTGAGATATTTCACTCCAGTTGAATCGGTTAAATGTGATATTACGTCGGCAATATTCTTTTCTCCAAACCCTAGTGCCCAGTTTCGCCATTGCTTCCTGCAAATACAATGGGACCTTGGACTCAATATCTTTGCAAAGAAAATTGCACTACATTACAATATGTGTTCTATATTTTCTGTGAACGCTGTGACAATTCTTAAACACCATCCAAGAACCTTTCTTGACATATTGCTTTATTCGGATCAGGATGCTTTTTTTTCATGCTGGGACATATATGGGTGTCTAGGGACACATTGCTTTATTCCCGTGTTTTTCTTTCATGTAGGTGTTGTCAAATATGACGTGCCTTGTTTAGAGAATCTATATTTTGAGGAGTTTTTATGTGTGGGGTATCAAGAATGAGTACATTGATTATTTTAAGTATACGGGGATATATTAAAGTAAAAGTGAACGAATCCCTTTGATATCAAGAAATTTATTATTATTATTATTAGTATAGTAATGTTCTCGGTTAAAATGCGAGTTTATATTAATTTGTTATTATCTTAATTTTATACTTGTTATAAAAATGTTTTATTTTATAAGAATAATTTCTTATTGGTCTTAATTTCTTGAGATTACATAATTATCCTTGTCTCATTTGCAGTTTTTATTATTTTTATCAATTTCTAAAATTGTTTTTTTAAGTAAATACACATGGTATTTGTTATGACCTTTTTGACACTCAAGATGTTGTCTCGAGATCTCTACAGTGGAGTGGAGGTGTATCAAGGTCTCCATGCATTCAATGCCTCATCTTTGTCTCGAGGTTTTCCTACATCGAATGTAGTGGAGGTCTCCATTTACATCGCTACCTTCTCTTTCATGGAATCTAAGAAATGTTGCTAAACCATCGTTGTATATCTCCACTTCTTGCTTTTAATTATTCAATCTAAAGTACCCCACCTCTAAATCTTGGAATTTTTTCTCAACATATTAAGATAATAAGTATCATCTTTGCTGCAGAGTTTGAATTCCAGACTTACCCACTGCATTGGGTTTCTAGTTTTGAACCCATTTCCATACATAGGGTGAGTTCTTGGAAGAGGAAAGAGAGATTTTTTTAATTTTTTTTTAATGTACTATCGATGCAATTTTCTTAATGTACTTTTTAAATTTTTTTTTAGTGAAACACTTGTGGCGAAGATGTCAAAAGAGCCTCAACCTCCATTAGGAGGGATGTTTGTAAAGGGGCACTTTGAACATCTTGCAGACATAGAAGATCCAATGGAAGAGAATATTGATGTTCCTTAAGGAAGCCAAGCTCAGAAAATTCCAATTTCGATGAAGAATTTGCTCGGCCTGACTTGTTGATTAGTTTCATGTCTTGAAGGAAATGTTAAATTTGACAACTTTTTGATAAGATATATTAGTAATGTTTTGACTTTCAGACTTTATTTTAGAAATAAAATTTCTATATATATAATGTTTTTAATATGTTATTTGCAAATATGTGGTATAATTTTTCTTGAATTTATGTGAATCGTCACTTTTTGGAAAATAATATAAAATAGTATCATTTTTATACAAAATATCTTTGAAAATACATTGAAAATGGTTTTCAACGTTTTTATTTTCTAGATTTTTTTACAAATTTGTCAAAAAATTCTTTATTTTTTCCATAAAAATGTCTTATTTCAAAGAAAAAATTGCAAAATGTATATGTTTTTCATTATAACTTGCTTTTAAATGTATGTTATTTTGTCAAATTTTTAAAAAACACACTTGAAAATATAAATTAAAAACACTTTAAGACGGATGATTCAAAGGCCCCAAAAATGCCTCAAAATGAAAATGTGTGATACTGGTATCAACCCTTTTTGAAACGGAGGTAATAATAGCTACTAAAATTAGGAGAGAGAAAAACGAGAACTATGTCGAGTTCTCGTTTCATAGTATAAGTGGTTCCGTGAGCTGAGAGTCAATTTCGGCCATTCTGGTTTTCATGGCGATGATAGAGTCATGGCCATCGGACCAGTTGCTGAGCATGTCCTCAACTAGATTGCATAACATATTTTTAACGAGCCAATAGTGATTTACTTGGCTTTCTCCCTGACCGGAAGCTAGCTTTTGGTTGAGGACCCTTGCCTCCTAGTCTTCAACAAGGATGCAGACTTGTGGAGAGATATGATTTTCATAGTTTGTAGTGACTTGTAGGTTGCATCCATGCTGAGATTTGACCTTGCCCGAGCTAGCTCGACGCGGCGTTCCCCTCTGTCTCGACATAATAACTAGGTTGAACCTCGACTTACTGAAACTTGCGCGCTGAGCACTGCAGAGAAACCCTAGCCAAACAAAGGCTCCACCTTGAGGCGGAGGCCAAACTTCCAAACGTTCAGAAAACCCAGAATTGCTAAGAGCCGAGCGTAACCCAGCAAGGATGGTGAAATAATTTTCCATGGTGCACATATCCTCCGTCTGCCCTGCCAAAGAACCTGTGTGCATTGAATAACCCTGCAAAGACATGAAAGCTAGGAGGAGCACAGAGTGTTGCCAACCCTCGTCACAGGTGCAAGAGAGACATGTAGCTCATCTCCCACGTGTGAGGAGCATCGAAGGATCTGGGAGCTCATGATGTGCTCGTTGATGGACGTGTCGGGGACATGTTGCTTGCCACGTGACAGGTGCATAGGTCGAGGCGTGGCGTGTCGATGAGCGTCTGTGCTGTCACCCACATCTAGGATGGAGAGGTCAGATTTGGCCAGATGTCTGCATTTGAGCAACATAGTGGCGTCAAGGGGATCTGGCGAGATGTCTGCATTTGAGCAGTAATGTTTATAATAAATTGCTTTATTATATTATGAAGTTTTAAAATGTGAAGTTTGTAATAGAATTGATTTGATATAAAGTACTAGAAAAATGTTAGTAATGTAATGTTTTTGATAAATTGATTTTATTTAATTAATCAAACAAATTACAAATTAATAAACATAAATTATATAAACATGTTAGATAATACATTGAAACATATTAGATTGTTACATTTTTTTAAAATTAATATAAATGAATTACATTAAAAAGAACATTATTTAAATCATACATCTTATTGAAATGCAAAATAACAATATCATAGTAAAATTAATTTATTAATTATAGAAAAACGTTCTATCAAGAATGGAAGTCCCAAGCAAGATGATTATATTGAATGAGGAGGAATTATTTAGGGCAATGGCATCCGCGATCATGGTTTCTAGGGTTTCGGCAACTACAACTCTGACATGAAGCTCTGTCTCAGCCTTGAATGGCCTCAAGTCTGGGTCTGTCGCATCCTTTGCTAAGCTTGAGTGGGAGGAGAAGATCACGAGTAATAGACGCCGGGTTCATTGCACGCAGGATATTTCAGGGTTTGGTTCAATGGTAGCCGCAGGAGTTCCATCGCCGCCCTGGATGGACGTAGCCCCACGATGGTCGAGTGCCTTTGCTCGTGTCCCTATTCGTAGCCTATGTCTAACAGCTCCGGCAGGAAGCATGCACGCGAACGCAACCCTTCCAGACCTGGCCGCTCCAACTTCTCATGATCCTAAAGCCTTCTCGATTTTTGTAAGATCTTTGAAGGGGGTCTCTCTCTGCTTTTGAGTGACCCCACTGATCTCTGTTTTGTAGCTGAAATCCTTGATTCAACAGGTAGAAGGAACCCCTCGAGGACTGCAGGGGCTTATCTTTGCAGGAAGTCAACTTTCAGACCACCAACAACTCCACAGCCTTGGGATCTCAAAGGATGCTTGCATATCCATGGTAGCTAGCCTACGGGGAGGAAACAAGAGACCCTCTGCTTCTCATCCTAAGTCCTTCAAGGATGCAACACAAGCGGGCTCTTCGATGCTCAAAATTTGGTCCAGAGCCCACACCCGGTCTACATTGTAGATACATCTTAGTTCAAGGAGTGTTTTTACAATTGTGAAATGAAAAAGATGGCACTGAAGTAAATTATTTTACAATAATTTGACATTTAATGACCTTTTAAAGTAAACTACAAACAACCTAGAAGTGTTTTTACAATTATGAATTGTTATACAATAATATAACATTAAATATTAATGGTCTTTTATGAATTTATGTTGATCTAAGTTAGTAACAATGTTTCTTGATGTTTGACACTTTATAAAATGTCGTGTGTTAACATGTAATTTTTATTGTAGAGGAGGAATGAACATGTTTGGACCTTTGAGTTTCGATTGAGAGCTACAAATAATGATTTAATCAATACTTATTAAGTCTAAATTATGTCAATACTTATTAAGTCTAAATTATGTGTTTATAAGCTGTTACAATTGAAAATATATGAATATCATACTTAAAGTCATAAATATTGTAAATTTATATTTATAATAATATTTGCATAATGTTCTCTTAGTTTAGTGCTCTCCCATCTACTCATCAACTTTAATTGGACTTGGGTTTTTTTGGTTTTTTTGAAACATTTTATCTCACAATCCTGTTTGATTACTTAATTCAAAGGAGAAATAACATAGATAAAGGAACCAAACCTAAAGAAATGAATAAGATAAGCATTTTTGTATATATATGTATATTGAAGAGTTAGAAAAACAAAAATAAATGTTAAATTTCAACAAGTTAACAATTCAAGTTGTATGGTAAGTTATGTGATGTGAAGATAAAGTTGTTCTTAACACTAATCAGTAATAAACATTAAATTTCAACACTTTTGATACACTACAAAACTTTCTAAATATTACATGGTAACCTTACTTTAAAAATGTAAGTCTATTTGATTTTGTATATTCATATTGAAAAAGTGCATGGTCATCAACACATTCTAAACACTAAACACTTTATTATAATAATAAAATAATAATAATAATAATATATTTTTAAGGTCACCGCCACACACCAATTTGGTGTATGAGACCCTCTTGCTTGTGGGACAAGGGACCCCCATTTCCGTAGTGATTTAACTGCTAAAGTCTACAGAGGTGTACATACACTACCCCCCTCTGGATTTGAATATTTGACCTCCTAAGAAGAAACACATGCTCTTAACCATTAGGCCCACTACATGGTAGACTTACTTAAAAAATGTAAGTTTATTTGATTTAATTCTCAAGTCTACATAGAAGTAGAATATATTTGATTTTCCTTAAAAGTAGAGTATGTGATTTTGAATTCCCTAATATTAAAGTGTTAATCTACTTTGAACATGGACATCTATAACCATTCTTACCTATTTTTTCACTCCAAACTATAATTTGTATTTCAGAGGAGGATGCACATGTTTTGACCATTGAAGTTTGATTGAGAGCTATTAATAATAATTCTTACCTCTAAATTAAGTGTTTATAAGTTATTACCACTAAAAATATATGAATATTATACTTAAAGTCATAAATATTGTAAATAGATATTTACAATAATTTTTTGTAATTTTTGTTCTCTTAACTTAATGCTCTCCCATCTACTAAATATAGTTTAATGTACTTAATACTAAAACACACTATATATCTTACTAAAATTTATGTATCATTATAGAATGCTTTATTACTTTGTATCATAGAAATGGAGTTTCATTCATTTTCAATAGATTTACCAAAAAACATTGTTTTATTTTATATTTTATGTGTTTTTTCTCTAATATTATACTTAAAGTCATAAATATTGTAAATAGATATTTACAATATTTTTTTGTAATTCTTGTTCTCTTAACTTAATGCTCTCCCATCTACTCAATATAGTTTAATATACTTAATACTAAAACACACTATATATCTTACTAAAAATTTATGTATTATTATATAATGCCTTATTACTTTGTGTCATAGAAATGGCGTTTCATTCATTTTCAATAGATTTACTAAAAAACATTGTTTTATTTTATATTTTATGTGTTTTTTCTCTATTCTTTAGTTTACTCAACATTTGCTTACTTTCTTAAAAAAAAAATTGTAACAATTTACAAAGACTTGATTGAATATTTTATCAAATTTATAAGTAAAGTAATTCCTTGCCATTCATCTCAAAACTTTATAAATAAGAAAACACATTTATCATCACATAAAATCACTATTTAAAATATGTTTATTCTCATAACTTATCTGAGTGCTCTCCCTTCTACTCAATACAAGGTAATGTACTTAATACTAAAAATATCTCACTAAAATTTATGTCTCATTATATAGATGTCTTATCAATTTAATTTGTATCATAAAAATATTGTTTTTTCATTTTCAATAGATTTACTAAAAAAATATTGTTACGAAATCTCAAATAAATAGTTTAACCAACAAATATTTTCAAATAGTAAAATATGATAATGAAAAATATTAACAATATGTTACATTTCCTAAAACCAAAGATATTTATGTTTTGATATTTGTTTGAATGTGTGTTTAAATTTAAAATAAACATTCTTTCAAGCTCATTTTATATGGTTGTACATAAAAAGTATTAAAAAAAGTTGAATTGTAATATTTAAGTTTCTTAATATATAAATTATAAATTAATTTCTAAAACTAGAAATGATATTATATTTTGGCAAAAGTTTAATCTATTTTTAAATTTGGATTCGATAATGGTTTTAAAATAACTTAATAAGTATTTATATAATGCATTTGCATCAATGACAATATAGTCAAGCAAATCATGGAAATCATCCTCTAATGGCCTAAACCAGATTTCTTGGGATGCTTAGTGGCCTAGATCCTGTTGGAAAATCAAACATCACATGAATTCATTGTTGTGACTAGAGGCACTCTACAGCCCAGTATGAGGGAGATCTTGTAAGGTTTGTCATGGGGGAGATCTTATAACTTTTGTTCATATTTTGTTGCTAACAAAACAATTAAAAATAAAAAAATTTAGTTATCCGCCAAAATAAATATTGGCCACACAAACAACCTAATATGGGGGAGATGTTGTAATGTTCCTACCTAACAAAACAATAAAAAAATTAAAAAAATGAATTATTCGCAAAAAACACGTTGTCACAAAAACAACACAAGATTGGGCACTTGTAATGTTCCTACCTAACAAAATAATAAAAAATAATAAATAAATAAATGAATTATGGGAAAAAAAATTCTGGCCTTGCACATGGTTTTAAAACCATGTGCAAGGCCTCCTAACCAATCCATGGTTTTATTGTATCTAGTTTAGGAGGGTCTTGCAAATGGTTTTAAAACCATATGCAAGGCCTCCTAAACAACCCATGGTTTTATTGTACATGGTTTAGGAGGGCCTTACAAATGGTTTTAAGACCATGTGCAAGGCCTAAACAACCTATGATTTTAGGAGGGCCTTACACATGGTCTTAAAACCGTGTATGGGGGAAATGTTGTAATGTTCATTCCTAACAATTTTTTTCTTTCTTTCTTTATGTTGGCCATAAATAATATTAGCCTTTAATGATGTTGTCTATTCCACATATTTGAAGAGGCTAACTACAAAACAAATGAGAGAATGTGTGTCCTCAATTAAAGGTTGTGGCGTGTTCCCCTTATGCCTTCTCACATGGTTCTCATCTTCTTTCAATGTTGTAATGCTTTTTTGTAGGTATCATAGAACCCTAATATAAAGTATTTTAATTATTCAATTAATAAATATGTAATCCCGAATGGGTGTGGCTCATTTGCGTCGCTTGATATGAAGCTACTTTTTGTAAAGGAGGTCACAAGATCAAATACCACCCGGGTTTACCCATGTCCCATGTCTTGCGGGCGGGTGTGATGCACCTAGGGGTATAGTGGTAGCAGGAATGAATCCTTGAATCCTGTGTCATGCGATTACCAGTCCAACCCCAGTTGTCGATTTCCCTGGTCAACAAAAAAAAATCAATAAATATCTAAAAGTTGTTTACGAAAATATTAAAAATCATATCATCAATGCTTTGTAGCATGGAAGCTATATTATAGTCTCGATTCACAAATGTTTTTTTATTAGAGAGGTGTGTTGGTGCTATGTTATTATTTTGGTGGATTCTATATCAAGTGTATCAATGGATTTTTATAAGGTTGAATAATTGATGGTGGTTTCACTGTAGCTTCTAAATCCACTTCCAAAATTTTGTAGATGCTATATATAGAGAGATAGTACACACATTTACAAGAAGACATAAATCACATATTAGTAAGAAAATGTGTGTGGCCTCTAGGAGTTGGTTTCCCTCCATCATCAAATGGGATTAAGATATGTTCAATTTTTTTTTTAGTGGACCTTAATAAGATAATGTAATTTTATTCTTAATCTTATTATGAGAATCTTCCTCATTTGAATCTTAAATATTGTTTTTTAGACATAAGATGCACATTGTTTTAAAGTGCCTCACTTGTCTCGACACAAAAATTATAGTTTCCAACAAAAAAATGATGTTATTGTAATAATGTATAACTATATTCAAGAAAAAAGGATGGTGCTTTTAAGAAGAAGAAAAAATCATAATTTCTCATCTTAAACCCACGTCAAATCTGTAATATCCCCTCTTGCATACCCTAAATGTTTTGTAAATTTGGAATGTTTGAAATGTACTTGTTTTCTGGTGAGGAGCTCAAGGCCAAGGCCCCACTAGAAAAATACCTTGTAATTTATATAAGTTAACTTCCTAAGTTGTAGACTTAGGAGAGTTAGGACGTCGATGCAACTTAATGACAAGAACAGAAAAAAATAAGAAAATAACCACTATAGATGGTTACAAAACCATAATCTTGATGTCATAGTATCGCATACCATCTTAAGTATGGCGGTGCTAAGGGTAAGCTTTGGGACCCGACTTCACCATAATTACCCTAACTAAGAGACGATAGTGATAAAGTGTATTTCAAGCATTTTAACCTCGACTTAAAGGGGAAAAAACCTAAGAATTAATTTATTAAGGGATGATATGACACCATAGAGAGGAGGATATTGTCACGAGCTTACCCCGATAAATTTTAAGTGGTGATGTACCATTTGCATGGACTAGTACACGGTAACTTATATTAACTTATACTAATGCCTTAGTTAACGAATGACACTATATAATATATATATATATATATATATATATATATATATATATATATAGTTATAACCATTGTATTTAGTAACCCTAAAACATAGTCTGATATATAAATATATATCAAAGAAAAAGTGTGGAAAGTTAAAAATGTGAAAAGTTTGTGTTCCTACGGAAGGAATTTTGTTTCCGTTGTAAAACCGTAGACTACTCATTTATGAGCAAGAATTGTGGGTAACCGGTTGACTTAACAGATACTTTCGGAGATTATCCTAGGGTCTGTACTTTCCGTCAGATCTTTCCTAAAACTATCCCTTTGGAATAGGATGTGCGTACCATTAATATATATATGAGCATTAAACTTATTAATGGAAAAAACCCAACTAGGCAGAAATCTGTCCCATGCTATAAGTAGGAGGCAAGTGAAAGGAAAAGGGGGAGAAGGAGGAGCACGCCAATTGTAGGTTGTTCCTGCTTGCATTGGGAGAATACAAAGATTTATTCCCTGCACTTGTGTTCAGAGCCATAAGATGGTATGCGTTTTCCTTTTTTTGATTTTCTGACTAATCGGGAGAGATCTTTGGTATGCGATTTCGAATGTGCCGATGTCTCAATTTCATTTTATGTTTTAAAAATATCTAATGCTTTGTATGTCTCAGTGTTCAAATCGATGCTGCAATTTGTATGGGTTCCAAACTGTAAATTCTACTATTAGATATGGACATGAATGATCTTAATGTTTTATTTCATTTCCAATGTTTGCTTTGTAAATAGATCTACTCACTAATTTATACTAGCATTTGATTCGATTTCTAAATACATACGATTTGTATTAAATCTAAATTTATTCAAGATTTTGAAGTGGGATCCTACCCCTATCCTTAACAACATTTTGCCTTTTACTTCGATCTGGAATTTATACCCTAGTTGGGTTCTGGACTGTGCATAGGTATGTTACTGCTAGGTTAATATGAATCTGAATCCTCTATTTTCTAATGATCTTCTACTGATCCGGACTTGCATGATATATCGGAACCTGTGACCGTAGCTGCCGTGATTCCAATCCTGTTTTCTTTTGAATATCGATCCGTGTAACAAACCCACATCTAGATACAAGTTTTTTTTCTTTTTTTTACAAAGACAATTTAAAAATGCTGTAACAACCACACAAGAATTGCTATTTTCAAGCGTTGCTTATGAAGATATACATGCCACTTTGTTAACTATTCATGGCACACACATTTATCTAAATCCATAATCTATGGCAATGTTTTTATGCGTTATCATCTTTCTAACAATCCGTAGATTGAAGGCTTTACATTGTATTTATGACATATACACCTCCACATGCAAATCTTAATAATAATATAAACTTGTGATCCACAATGCATTAATTATATATAAAACCTGTTTGGTCTCCATAGAGAACTCCTAAATATATATACTCACTTCTTTAACCATATTTCAACACACATTTAATTGTGACTAACATATTGTACGTCAATCCCTGAAAGGGTGTTGGGCATTAAGAGGGAGCTTGTTTTGACATAAGTCCATTGTACTAAAGGTGAGCATTTCAATCATTCCATATTTTGTAATTATCATATTACGAAACAGCCTTGATCATTTGCTCTACTTTACCCACTCCTAGATTATCTAACATGTTCTGATTATAAAAAAACATTCATTTGGGATCCTTCGACTATTGGCACCATTGTATTAGCTATAACATTAGTTAAAAAATTTGGAGCACATAAGATCAAGTCCATGAGGTAAATTGCATCAAGAACACAATACATAAGTCACTTAAGATAAATTGCATCAAGATCACATAAGATAACCACATAAAAGTATGTAGGATAAATCACATCAAGAACACATAAGGGCGAGACCAATGTACGTGGTTCACCCAATCCGTGGGCTATGTCCACCAAACCGTTATCTCATGTAATATTCATCCTCATAAAAGATTACAATCCGCAACCTCATGGTTGCTATTCTTTTAGACTTAAAATCTCCAAGAGTAGTTCTAAGCTATTGCTAAAACTTAGGAATACTTGTTTAGGTAATCTCCTTAAATCAAAAGGATCGGTCACCTATTCTTTGTACCATAGTGAAGTATCTTCCACCTTCACGTAGGTTAACTTTATATCTATTTAGCATACCTTTGAGATACTTTGAAGGGGGATGATTATAGGTAAGTACGAATATCTACTTATTCCACATATCAAGACCCTTACACCATATAGTGTGTAGCATATTTAACTATATCCATACAAGGCATGGAGATACAAAAGAACAATGGAACCCTTGAATTCATGTTTAAATCTATTTATTAATGGTTTCTACAAAGGATTCACATAATGCTTACAACACAAACAAGATATATTAATTCAAAGAGTAGGTGGTATATTATGGATTGATGGGAACAAATAATGTTCCCCAAACTAGAGACCAAATGCATTCCTTAGTACCCATATCCATATTTTGATAAGGTACAAGTGACCTCAGAATGTAAATAGGCCAACATAAACTCCCATGAAGGAGCATTTCAACATGCAATAGAAGATATGATGGAACTCCCAATATATCCAGAAAACATCATCCATCTCTAAGTCTGATATCCACATAGATATGGACTTGAAACATATCTTGTTTGTACATGCTTGAACTATGGATAATAACATACTAGTTCACTTTATTTCTACATGTTTTAGACATTTAGAGTTGACTGGTAGCGATATGAAAATTTTCAGTTTGGACAAACCTGTTCCCTGAGGCCAAGGAAGAAAATTTCTGGACTAATACATGGTGTTATCTTCAATGATGGGAAACTAATGAAATATTATCCTCCTTTCCTCACCCACGTTCTTCCCTTCAACGGCCTCCTTCACTTTTCTTTTTCCCAAAAGGATCCCCGTGAATCAGATGAAGAGTTGGTGGCTTTCGCCTTTTGCTCTGGTGCCCCCACCCCCATCCAAAGCGTATTGTAACTTCTTAAATAACCTAAAGGAAACGGTTGTTTTCCTAAGGCATGCCAAGTTTTCCACAAGTCAAGGCAATAAATTTGCCATTAGTTTTGCTAAGATAGGCCTCCCTTAATTTCACTGTCAGGTGACCACCTCCTTGGCATGCGTTTAACCCAAAATAGTATTTTTGCCTCACCAAAAAAGATGTTTCCTTTATTCTCATGGTATATCTCATAAGCGGATAGTTATTATTATAAATGTATATATATAAGAGCATATATATTTATAAGTCTCTTCTCTTTTATTCTTATGATATAACTCATAAAGGGATAGTTATATCTCATATTATATATATATATATATATATATATATAGATATGTATATATATATATATATATAGATATGTATATATATATATATATATAATTCTCTTCCTCGTGATATAACTCATAAACTGATAGTTATATCTCATATTATTATAAATAAGTATATATATTTATAATTCTTTTTTCTAACCTTTTTTCGATCCCTTAGTGGAATTCGTCCACCATCCTGGTTCTTGTCGCACCCACGGCCCCCTTGCGTTATTAACTTTCGCTTAACAAATTTTGCAGGAGACTAGGTTTTTTCACTTACGCTTTTCTCTTTCGGGTTGCATATTGAGGGAAATATTATGGCTCCCAAACCATTCACTTTTTTTGCTGTAGTGGAATTTAGTTGCCCATCTCTAGTTGTGTCAACATCTTTATGCTTCCTAGGCTTTTCACTTAGGTAATTAACTCATATAGGCTGCATGATTTTGCTTCAGGTGGGGCCTTGGCCTTGAGCTCCTCACCAGAAGAAAGTACAATACACATTCGTAATCATAATAATTAAGACTATGAAAGAGGGATATTACATCCTTCCCCCCTTAAGATAACACCATCCTCGGTGTTCCAATGTTCTCTTTGACCAATTTCCTTCTTCTATTTCGTCATCTTTTCTTCTTTTCATCTCTTTGTTTTGAACCCCCTGAGATCCTTTGGTACTTCTCAAGTCACTGTTGTTCAAGACCTGTAGTTCCCTGCAACAAGTTTGGGTCTAGCCCATATTTTAATAAGTTGATCATGTTCAAAATAATAAATCAACTTAAACATAAGCCATAGGTCCTTTTGCATTGTAACAATCTGCAGTTTTCTAGTTTTCATTGGTGTCATAATACCCAATCATTTTCATAATGCAATTTGTTCATCAATAAAACATAATTACTACCCTTGTGGGTGTTGGTTTTATTTCCAACCTTTGGATAGTTATGTCGTCCTCGACCTGAGGAAAATCCTTTCTTCACATTACACATTAAGCATGTTACAGTCTAATTACTTGGAAATTCGTTAGCACGTCTTTATGTTCGTTATGTTTTCCAACTCCCCCTTGAGTTCCTTTTTCATTCTCGTGTGGACTTACAAGAATTTATGAGGTTACTCTCCCTATTAACCACTAGTTAAATTTTTTCTCCTCAGTGACATCAAACAACGTCCCGTCTTCTAGATGTCCAGTTTTTCCTAGGTCTTATCCTTGCCACACCATATGCCTAACACCAATGTGCTCATGCAGCAATCGCTTTCCTAACACCATTGTGTTCCTGCAACATATATGCCTAACACCAAGGTGCTCACGCGACAATCACTTGCCTAACACCATTGTGCTCCTGCATCATTTAATTTTTCCTTGTTCATTTTTAGTATAAATTTCAACTTTGACTATTCGTAATGCACACTCCATGGTGTTTCGCATGAATTTCCTGTCATTGTCCTGATTCATGAATCGGCTACACGGTTAGTCAAAGCATCTATCGATAACCCAAAAATTTCATTAATTAATCATCAAAATTTCATAAGTTGCAGTGATTTTAATCATCATTCATGAGTTACATAACCCTGTAAATCATCTAGAAAAATTAATCCTTACTTATTTCTGAGCAATTGAGTGCAACTTATATACATAGGCGGATTTATATACCGTAGTGCACGTCGATTGCAAAAATGGTCATAATCTTGGTGAAGCCTGCAATGTTAGTATATAAACAACATCATCCACAGGTGGGATCCTTCCTTTAGGGGCTTAAGGCTATGCATCTTGAAGCAGATCCTACAAAGCAGGACTCAAAATGTTTGGAACAATAAACTAATGAAACTGCTGGTTGGATTTTTTGATTGGACATGAGGAGCCTGGCCATTACCTCTGGTCTGCCTTAACCATGATTCCAGTGCAGGTAATTATTCCATTGCATATCTGATTCCATCGTCTACTTGATTCCATATCAGTATCACTATATTTCTGGGTGAGATTCCAACAGAGACAGATCTATGATTCCAATGGTTGATCGGTATTATATATGAGCTTATCCACAACAGTAAGGCTGTAGTTAATTCCTAGAAATTCGACAAATTATAATAAGTAAAACATCACCCATTCTTAAGCTCATTATTTAAGGCAGCGAATATTTTCACTAATAGTCAATTCTGGCTGGTAGTGTTCCTAGTATATCCTGCAATGTTAGCATATAACATTATACAACTTTCATAAAATTATTTTTTTCAATATCAATATCTTTAGACAACCTTGCTCGGCTATATTGGATAATTGTTAGTGAAGGAATTATTCCAACTTTACACCACATTGATATGTGGCAATGCTAGGGACACAGAAATTCCAATAACATTAGTAATTCAAGGTAAACCATAATTCCATATCTCAGCTACTTATGTCATATCTTACAACTTTTCTAGTTCATCAGAATGCGAGTCTTTATATAGGTGCATTCTTTCTATACAACCAGTAACATTAGGTGCAACACATCATGCCATTTACCTGAGCTGAATTATGGTCCAAGTTCATAGGTAGTCTAGTTTTCTTTGAAGAAATACTGTCAGGAATGTTGTCGCTTCATGAAAATGTATAAGAAGATCAATAATGCCCATGAAGATGTATAAATAGTTGCATAACCCAAATTCTTGCACACTAATAGTTATATTTAAAGGATACATTATAACAGTGGTATTATTGTAAATAACTTGAATTCTCTTCCCAACAACTCTGAAATTCAAGTCCTACCCTTACTTAGCATCCATTTAGTAAGCTAATGATATTCACATTAACCAACAACTTCTGATCAAGAAGTTAACATTCTCTTTCTGGGAATTTGTTGTTACACACAGGTTTAGAAATCGAATAGCATTCACTTTTCTTATCATTCCTTTATTATGTGTAACAACTACCCATTTCCTAGTTTTTATTAGTTCACGATAGCCAGACTAAAGTGACCAAACATAATTATTTGTTATGACATATGCATTTAGGACCCAAGTCGTATGATAGTTATGTGCATACATATAGGTGAAAGGGTTTTGTTAAACACTAATGGACCCAAATATTCAGAACCATTACTTCCTCCTACTTTTGATCTAAATGCTCAATCGATAAATTTGTTTTGGCTTTTCTTAGTCATGCACTTCAACCAAATTATTCATTACCAACATTTATATGCAATCGTATCTGTTTGACTAACGGGCGGTCGCACGAAGTTGGTTCCATTTTTTGGTGCCACTTAGGAAATCAAAAACGCACTTCCGAAGTGCAAATCAAGAACGCATATGCGTTATTGATGGTACGTTCGGAATAACCCGAGCCCAAACACAAGGCTAAGGTTCATGAAAATGTATCGCGTATGTGATATATCGCATATGCATTTTGTAATGTAAAATATCGCATATGAGATATATCGCTTATGCGATATGCAACATTTACAAAATGCATATGTGATATATCGCAAGTGCGATATATCGCATATGCATTTTGTAAATGTTGCATATCGCATATGGTGGTACGAGGAACCAAAAAAACAATTTATTAATAAAGGATACAACTTTGGTGGTTTTCTCCCTCTTTGGATTTCCATTTAAAATCATTATGTATTGTGCATTTGTATTGAATAGTTGTTGAATGTTTTATTAATGTGTGATTATTACTTGAAGTGATGAAGTTAAAATTAGTAGAAGTGTCTAATACCGATTCACCCCCGCCATCTCAACATCTATAAATATTCAAACAATTGGTGTCAAAGCATGTTTTATTCACATAGTTTGACAACTAGAAGACATATCCCATAGATTACTCATGGATTTTCAATTAGTATATCCTAAAAAAGTTCCCTTTTAAAATGGAATAGATTATGTACCATGGAGCATAAGAATAGAGGCATATATGCAAGTTGTTGAGCTTGACATTTGGAGTGTAGTTCATAATGGATACACAAATCCAAAGAATCAACCAAAAGGTTCAATAACAAATAATCTACACAAAAACAATCCAAAGAAAATGAATGCAATTTTGAATGGCCTATCATATTATGAGAAGAAAAAAATGGGACAATGGAATTAAACTACATAGCTCTGGGAGAATATATACTATCTTTATTCAAAAGAAACTCTCTCAATAAAATGAGGTACAACCCAAAACAAATGATGAATCCATTGAGAGAAAAAGAAAAGTCTCCAAAGATAAAGAAGACTTTGAAACCAAAGAATAAGTATATCTAGAGGAAGAACTTATTAGTTCTCTATGTGAACTAAGGAAAGATGAAAGAGAAAACGAATCATTATTGGAGCAATTGCAAAAGTATCAAGCTGAATATTATATTTCAAAAGAAGGGACTAAAAGATTAGTTTTGGATGGTATGCAACCAAGTCCCATAAATAATAGACAAATAGTAGAAACATGATAAAAGAGAGTAATCCATGCCTGAATAATGAAGAACACAGATAAATAACAATCCTCTTTGAGGGAGGAACCTCCTTACACAATGTAATTATGTACCCAAGACAAGACAATATGCAATGCTTACTAATATGAGAATATCCCCTTACTATATATAGGAGACATATGTGTACAATAACAACTAATATACCCAAGCGTACATCAATAATATGTAATACACTGCCATATAGGAGGTAAACTGTGCCAAACTATAGGGGGAACTGTGCCTAATAGGGGGAAATGTTCCCAACATTTAGGTCTTAACATTGGATTGAAAGAAAAAATTGAAAAGACACAACAAACCCTGACAAATAAACTAGAGGAGAAGGAAAAAAATTGCAAGCAAGAAGATGAAATTATCTCCCTAATAAAGGAACTGAAACAAATACATAAGAACCATGAATAATTTGAAAATACCATTGTTGGTGTAAAAAAAGTCAAATAGTAGATCTGCCAAGAAAATTGATGAAGACCTAACAAGTCAACTTCAAGAGAATAAATAACTTTTTTAAAGGAAAGAGTTTGAGATCCTTTCTATATAGAAGAAGATTTGGATAAGATAGTTTCCCAGTTGGAGACAAATTCAAAATTTGAGAAGAGCACCATGATTTGAGATAAAATATTCAGTTGTTAATTATCTCCACATGAAAATCGTAGTCTTTGTTTTGACAACAATCATAACATCGTTGAAGAAATATTCAAGTCAATTGAGGAGAAGACTAAAATCAACACAAATGCCTTTAAAATCCCTAGTTGAAATGAATACACCATCATTGAATGGAAGCATAATCATCCAAGGTATGATAGAAGCAAGCACAAGAGGGATGCACTTCCCATGAGACAACATACACTTAGTTAAAAAAAAACCTTAGTTCCTTACTTTTCAATATCGCATATGCGATATATATTGCATGTGCGATATATCGCACATGCGATATTGAAAAGCAAAAAATTAAATAAAACAGAGGCCGCAGGCCCCTCAAATCTCATTTTCACAGGATCGGGATAGTGAAAAACCACAGGAGCAAAATAGCGCAAGTGCGATTTGCGTTTTACCTTTTCGAGGTCGAGGTCGAGGTCGAGTTCGAGGTGGATTGCTCTAATGGCAGGTAAATGCTAGTTCAATCCTTTTCATTTATCCTTCCATTCTTTAATTTTTTTCATAATTTCATTGTTTTTATAATTATTTTGAACAAATTTAAAAAAATAATTGAATGTGAACAATCAAATAATGATTCTAAGTAAAATAACTTGCAGTTTTTTGTTTAAATCTTAACAAACAACACAAATGAACAACAAAATGTGGAAAACCCACCCTCTAATAACCCACAACAACCTAACCCACAACAACCTAACCCACAACCAAACCCAAACCCGGAGGGGGAACAAGATAGAAACACACAGATTATTGCATGCTTGGCGTCATTGAGGCGCCTTAGCTCATCTATTAGAGTGGGGGGGGGGGTCGTTTGAGAGATTCTTTAGCTGATTCCTTGGACACAATAACAAAGACAATTTTTGATGCCCAATGAGCTCTGTACAACATTACCTCATACAGAGAATCTACGAGGAAATACTACTCCGATGGATTGACTCATAAAGACATCAAAGCCCTTAAAATTACAAAAGACCAGTTATTTTCGTTATTTTGGGACCTTAGCACTGGATTGGTTCCACCCACCAGTCAAGCACACATTTCCATAGACTAGTGCATTGAACCAAATACAAAGGCCAATTGGATGGATCGTTGGTATATGGTCTTCGATGAAGACCCCCATGGGAATAGGGACATCCCATTTTATTTCCTTAGGAATTTCTATGCAGAATTCATCCTAGGGAAACATGTTAACTACTTCGATCTCTTAGGCAACCAAAGTGTTGGTCATGGGATGCCCCAAGATAGGGAAGGTTCCAGGACATATCCCAGCCATGTGCCATGAACACCACGCACACCAAAACCCCCTCGGGTATATCCTCCTGCAGGTCCTGTCATTGAGTATACACAGGAGGCATTATTTGACATGGCAGATACATTGCTTGAGCATGGGACTGATGTCCAAGGCAATGTAGACCAAGGGGCTGGCACTTCTATGGAGGGCCCATCCACAGATCACATAGGAGATACAGAGTCTTCAGAGTGTCGTGTTACTCCACACCCTTGCACATCGTGTGGAGGCATATGCTATGGCCCTGCTTTCGAATTCTGAGACAATGGATTACTTCGCTTTGTAAGTAAAACTCATTATTTTAATATTATATTTTGTTTCAAGTCAAAATATTCAATTGTTGCGCACTTTATTTCTATTTAATTATCTAACAATTTATGTGAACAAATATACAGCTGGTGTCCCATGGCACACCACAGTCGCATAATCCGTCAATCAATGTTGAGAACATTGATGCGACTGTCACTATTTCTTATGGGTTTGGTTCTTCACCAATAGGGGTAAGAACTATACTTGTTAATTTGTCAACTTTATTTATATATTTATAGTATAGATTGTAACATTCAATATGTATCCTACTTTTGATACTTGACATGTTTTATGCAGGTTGCCCAGGATGAGTATATTGTCTCACAGCCTATTCCCTCTCATGCAGAGGTAGAGTCGCAGACACAGGTATTATTTGAAATATGACTTTAGTTATGTTTCGTTTTCTTTGGAAAAATCATTTTGTAACTTGTATCGCTTTGACATATGTTAATTTATGTAGGAACCTATTGTGACAGTGGTGCTTGAAGAGCACCAAAGGGAGGTTGTTGTCAACCCACCTCTTCCCCCCAAACAGGTATGTATGTTTTTCTTTCTTTGGTAGTTCATCATTTTTCTTCCAGGTAGTATATATGTCTCTGATTCACTATTTTATATGAAATTGACATATATATGCTACTTTATATGCAGGCCCCTAGTGAGGCACCGGTGCGTGAAGAGCACCAAACCGGTGGCCCACCTTTGACGAGCCAGTAGGTATGTTTATGTAGATCACTTTCTTTGTACGTTTGTATACATATCTTGATTGTAACATTCAATATGTATCCTAATTTTGATATGTAACATGTTTTATGCAGGTTTCCCAGGATGAGTATATTGTCTCGTAGCTTATTCCCTCTCATGCAGAGGTAGATTTGCAGACACAGGTATAATTTGAAATATGCTTTTAATTATATATGCTTTTAATTATGTTTCGCTTTGTTTGGAAAAATCATTTTGTAACTTACATATTTCTTTGACATATGTTACTTTATGTAGGAACCTCTTGTGACAGTGGTGCTTGAAGAGCACCAAAGCGAGGTTGTTGTCAACCCACCTCTTCCCCCCAAACAGGTATGTATGTTTTTCTTTCTTTGGTAGTTCATCATTTTCCTTCCAGGTAGTATATATGTCTCTGATTCACTATTTTATATGAAATTGACATATATATGCTACTTTATATGCAGGTCCCTAGTGAGGCACCGGTGCGTGAAGAGCACCAAACCGGTGGCCCACCTTTGACGAGCCAGCAGGTATGTTTATGTCTAGATCACTTTCTTTGTATGTTTATGTACATATCTTTCTCTGATTTGGTGCTTGAAGAAACCGAAATTGGTGACCCTCTCCCCCCCAAGGTACATGTATATTTGTTCACATTGGCATATATATATATATATATATATATTATTTTATTTTATTTTATTTTTATGTAGCCTGATAGTGAGCAAGTGGTGCAAGGAGAGCACCCAATCAGGGTCGCTGTTAGTGAGGCACTGGGACCTGTGATTACTTACTCACGTACAGTAAGTAGAAATGTTATTTTGGTTTTGGAATTTGAACAAATGTATATAGAATTTTTAAAGGTTGGTAAATTAACTTACAAATGTTGGTTTTTCTACAGTCTCCACTGATGAGACCTATCCCTCTTGTTCAGTGATGGGGATCAATAGTGAGCAGTCGCAAAAGAAAGCTACACTTCTCTGAAGACTCTGGCAGTGGCAGCAAAACAGGGGATAACTAGAAAAAATGTATAGGGGGCATACATAGATGTATATTTTTGTTCATATGTGCACACATATGTACTTTTTGATCCATTATTTTGTATTATGGCCATGTGGCATGGCAATTTTTGTACAACATTATTTCTATACATATATAATATAAAGCAAGGTTCAAATTTATACATATATATGGTTGACTTGATCTTGGAACATGATATCATGGCTGACTTGGTCTTGGAACATGATATGTGTGGTTCGTGCATGTGTGCTAACTTAAATGAATTTCCAATACTTAAAGGAAGAATTTAAATGACTCATCAACTTTTTAACATCATACAATTCTAACATACAATATAACATACCCTAATTTACACACGGTAACACACACTAACATACTCTACAATTCTAACATCTACACAATAACATACTCTACATTACCCTACGACACTAACATCATACCATACTATGATACAATAACATGTACCATAACATAAGATACTAACAATATGTACCATTTAACACTAAGTCATGCATGCATGTGTAATATATACCATATCATACCCTACAATACCCTATGATACTAGAGTTCATTAAATACCATACTAACATGTACATCATGTACCCTACAAACCCTAAATTTGTTGAAGTAAACCCTAGTTGGTGCATGCAAATTCGTGTTCATGAAATCCTAGTTGGTGCATGCAAGTATTGGTGATCTCACGTGTTTCTAGTTCCCTCTCCTAACTTGCATGATTGCGAGAACTAAACCCTAGTTCCATCTCATACCTTGGTAACCCTAGTTGGAGCATGCAAATTGCTGTTCATGAAAGCCTAGTTGGTGCATGCAAGTATTTGTGATCATGTGTTTCTAGTTCCCTATCTTAACTTGCAAATTACTCACCAAACCCTAGTTCCATCTCATACCTTGGTAACCCTAGTTCCACCACGGGCCTTTAATTCCATCTGATCAAAATACCCCAATAGATAACAACAGACAAAATACTACATGATCTTTGCAAATGTGCTAATTTCAAAAATTGTCCAAAAATTTCTCCCATGTTGGTCCTATATGGGAGAAAAATCCCGATTTCAAAAATTGTCCAAAAATAATAATAATATTATTATAGAAAATATCCAAAAACACACATAGTCTTATACATCCAAAAAACTGTATGAACCAAAAGATTATCTAACTCAACCAAAATGGTGAAATATATTCATTGATATTACATGTCACCTTTATTTGAATCACAAGGAAGAAACCAAATAGGGCCCTTCAATTATCTCTTCGAACTCCATATCTTCTAGAATTTGACTTGCTTAAGGAAGAGAATCAACATTAATGTTTAGTTCCCAAAAACATGCTGAAAATAAATGTACTAAAGAGTAGCAGTATTTGACAATTAGGTCTTGTTTAACGTCCAATTTATAGTGAGATCCTAGTCAACAAAAACCTAGAGAGTTTTTACACCACCATTGAAAGCACATTTTATCAAGAGCATTGAGGCCATTAATTATCCAAAGTTGTTTGTTCCAATGCCAGTTCCAACTTTATACTTACTGACATGTATATATCAAAGAAAAATAAGATGCCCCGTGATACTAAAATTCGGATCACTTTGATATGCACCATCAAGGAAACCCATGACTTTGATATGTAAGCTACCATGGGAAAAAATTAGATGTACATGTGTTTAGTGTACTTTTTGAGACAATGCTTGAATAAGAGATTAATTCTTGAACAAAAGAATGGTTTTTTCCTCAAGTAGAATTAAGAACTAAGTTCATCCTTGGCCAAATCCCCCATATGACCATGATGATTTTGAGTTCTCTTTTTCCATACCAATTCCACTAACAATCCTAATAAAAGCACATCTCATACCTTGTTCCGTCTCATAAAGCACATCTCATAACTTGCATGATTATGCACCAAACCCTAGTTGGACATCTCATACCTTGTCTTGACCCTAACTGGAGCATGCACAACTTGGTGACTCGTGAAAGCCTAGTTGGTGCATGCAAGTATTGGTGATCATGTGTTTGTAGTTCACTCTCCTAACTTGCATGATTGCTCACCAAACCCTAGTTGGACATCTCATACCTTGCCAGTTCCAATGCCAGTTCCAACTTTAAATACTTACTGACATGCATATCAAAGAAAATTAAGATGCCCTGTGATTCTAAAATTCAGATCACTTTGATATGCACCATCAAGGAAACCCATGACTTTGATATGTAAGCTACCATGGGAAAAGAATTGGATGTACATGTGTTTAATGTATTTTTTGAGAAAATGCTTGAATAAGAAATTAATTCTTGAACAAAAGAATGGTTTTTTCCTCAAGTAGAATTAAGAACTAATTACTTTATGATGATTTTGAGTTCTCTTTTTCCATACCAATGCCACTAACAATCATAATAAAAGCACATCTCATACCTTGCTCCGTCTCATAAAGCACATCTCATAACTTGCATGATTATGCACCAAACCCTAGTTGGACATCTCATACCTTGTCTCAAGACCCTAATTGGAGCATGCAACTTGGTGACTTGTGAAAGCCTAGTTGGTGTGCATGCAAGTATTGGTGATCATGTGTTTCTAGTTCGCTCTCCTAACTTGCATGATTGTGCACCAAACCCTGGTTGGACAACTCATACCTTGTTTTAACCCTAGTTGGAGCATGCAACTTGGTGACTCATGAAACCCTAGTTGGTGCATGCAAGTATGAAGGTGATTATGTGTTTGTATTTCACTCTCCTAACTTGCATGATTGCTCACCAAACCCTAGTTGGACATCGCATAGCTTGTATTGACCCTAATTGGAGCATGCACAACTTGGTGACTCATGAAACCCTAGTTGGTGCATGCAAGTATTGGTGATCTCATGTGTTTGTAGTTGACTCTCCTAACTTGTATGATTGCTCACCAGACCCTAGTTGGACATCTCATACCTTATCTTGACCCTAGTTGGAGCATGCCACTTGGTGACTCATGAAAGCCTAGTTGGTGCATGCAAGTATCAAGGTGATCATGTGTTTGTAGTTCACTCTCCTAA